>JAGFMF010011623.1:3500859-3518048 GCA_019455555.1 Galemys pyrenaicus
CAGCAGTGTAAGAGAGTTCCTTTTTCTCCATACCCTCGCCAACATTTGTTGTTGCTACTTTTTTTGATATGTGCCATTCTCACTGGTGTGAGGTGGTATCTCATAGTGGTTTTGATTTGCATTTTTCTGATTACAAGCCTGGTTAGTACTTGGATGGGAGGTATCTGTGTCTTTTTAAAGACCCATTTTCATCACATGGACAGGGCAGAAAATCAAACTCTGTGTTTAAAGCCCACCTACACTGGCTGCTGAGTAGAAAGAAAGGTATTTCAGGCCAGGCTAGTAGAGCTATAAGTACTATTCTCTCAGAGCACCACACAAAGCAGAACACACGCTCTCAGTGTTTCAAGCAGGTTAAAATTCCACCTGCATTACTGGTGAGATGGTGATGGGGAATACATGGGGATTACAATTGATGACAAGTATATGTAAATTAAAAAAATTATATTAATTAAAAAAAAGAAAAATCCACCTGCATTGACAACTTCAAAAGCATCACAACAACAACCACCACAGAATTGCATAGAAATACAAAGCAACTGTTCTTGTAGTCTCTATTTCTCTTTCAAATACTGAACAAGGATTGGGTTGTACATTCCATCTGCACACAAGAAAGCTATTTTGTTGCTTCATGTGTTTCCCTTTCCATGACAAAGGAAAAGAAGGAGGACAACCTTTCCTGTGTCTTTCAGTGATACAGATACCTCCCATCCAAATACTAACCAGGCTTGTCATCAGAAAAATGCAAATCAAAACCACTATGAGATACCACCTCACCCCAGTGAGAATGGCACATATCAAAAAAAGTAGCAACAACAAATGTTGGCGAGGGTATGGAGAAAAAGGAACTCTCTTACACTGGTTAAAACTAGACCATCTATCAAGGGGGTACAAGTGGTTTCAGATGATTATCAAACTAACTTTGAAACAAATACAAAATGATGATAACAATTTCCATTTATAAAGTGGTATTCATTTTGCAACATCCTTCTAAATGGATTGTTTTGTTTTGCTCTTCATATCCAAACAGATTCAGAAGGTCAACAAATATCCTTAATATGGAAAAAAAAATAATCGGGGGCCTCCCTGGTGATACAGTCATTATGTCTCAGCACTGTCTGTGCTGTAGTCTGAGTCCGATCCCCAGCAAGGGAGAGGACCCATATGGCTGACCCTCTCCTGCCTCACCCACTGCTCCCCTCGGCAGTGTATCGCATTAGAGCCGCGTGGACCAGCTGCACCCCGAGCGGCACTTCTGTAGTTGCGCAGGTTGTCATTCACCTGTTGGCTGACCTCGGTGTGAGGAGCACTCAAGCCAGCAGTTATTCCGCATTTTCCTGAACCCTCTTTAGTTTCTTCTGCTTCAGGGCCACGTGCACATCTAGGACTATGAGAGGCCACCAGTCTCTTTCCCAGGACACCCACTTACTGGCACTGAGGATGGAGCTGGACTTCAGACAGCTCTCAGGGACTCCATCTCATCTGTGCTCACCTTACTTCACATGTACTATTCTCCTGAGACAACGGCTATAGCCTGCTTAACCAGCACTATCACTGGGCAAAGTAAGATCCTATGACAAATGTATCCTCATAGCTCTGCTTCCCTGATTGAAGCAAACCTTTTTTTTTTTAAAGATTTATTTATTTATTTATGCATACAAGCACATACAAGCACTGAGGTACAGGCCAGAGGTGTGGAGGGGTGAGAGGATTCACCACAGAGAGCAGGGAGCAGAACAGGCAGATCAACTGAAGCACACTGCTGAGGGGAGCAGCGGGCACTGGTGGCGCAGTGGGTTAAGCACCGCACTATGAAGCAAGCCACAGCCACTGCAGCACGAGTTTGATCCCTGCCGCAGGCCAGGGAGGGGACCCACATTGTGCTGAAGCAAACCTTTTATGTTGGGTTGTTGGAAAAGTTATGATGCGTTTTTACACAGAATATGTAGATATGATAACACAAGAGAATCTGTCAGTGAGAAGAGATTCTAGAGAAATGGACTTTAAGGGTGGGTGACTTGGTGGGCTGTTCTGGGTTATCTAGGTCATTCTGATGTGATTAGATTTAAAGCTCCCAATCACTCCCATTTCTAGTGCTTAAAGAGACAGCAGTAACTTATGCCACCTAGTAGCAAATATGTAACATAAATTATCACCTGTAGATACCTGTTACTAAATGCCTAAATAAGACTCTGACTATTTATGTTCTGGATGAAACTATTTTCATCAAAGAAAGGTATCTGATAGAGTTGATTGGCTGCTCCTAAATGTACTGGGAATGTAGAAGAATAAAATGATGAATATATGTTTTTAATTTACCAGCTAGGGTCTGCATTTCAGACTGTAACATGTCCACATGTATCTTAAAAAAAAACCTTTATGATTTGTGACCACAGGTCCAGATTCAGAAAGCCAAATCCAAGTCTACTCCTGCAGAGGTTAAATTATCACGCAACTAAATACTCAATCTCCCAGAGATTTATATTATTAAAGTATGGTCATTAATTGGGAAGATATATGACAGTGAAATTTGCAGTAGGGTATAAAGCTATGGATCAGGAACCTATAAATTTTGTAGAGTCTTCTTTGATCGTAGTAGCAACCCTTTCACTTCTGCTGAAAAATTATTCTTGCTCAGGATCCACTTCCACCACCACTAGATCTTTAAATACACTCAAGTTCTAGCAGGCCCCAAGGAGCATACACCAATGGGCATATACAATGCATACTAAATCACAGATTCTACCAAGAATGATCTTATTTGACTGGAAGTTAAGACTAACACCTGGTTACTTTGGGCTTCTCATACCACTGAATCAACATGCAGAGATAGTCTAATTATAGTGCCTGGGATGACTATTCATGACTGTCCAGGAGAAACTTAGTTGCTATTTTACAAAGGGAATTAGAAGTCATAAGCTTAGAATGCAGGAGAAACCCTTAGTTACTGGCTATGTCCATGTCTGTAACTAAAGTCAAACAACAAGAACAATTCAATTCAGGCTGGACAGTGAGTGGTCCAGACACTGAAGGAGTCAATCATCTAACTAGTCAGAGTCACAACATAGTGTGGCACCTGTTAACGACAAAACAGTAAGGAGAATGGAAGAAGGTAGAAATAATTACTAGTTATGACCATATAATTAGTTACAAAGATGAAGACTAAAATAATTGTGACTATTACTTCTTTAATTTGCTATGAATATATATTTTCAAATGTGTGTCGTTGTGGTTAATAACTTTTGTTTTCTTTGCCTGTCCCCTTCACCTTCCATATAAAATAAGGCAGGTAACATCTCATTAAGTTAGACCGTATCTATGGGAGAGTATGAATGAGCTACAAGAACAATGACTATCACCCAAGGACAGAAAGAGTCTTTGTATCCCTTTTGGGGGACAGAGCTAGTGAAGCTTATCCTACAGAACAACAGTCTAATGTAATGTAAGGCAACATGACTTTGTAAATTTACTAATGTGACAGGAGTGAACTGTGGCAGCTTGTGATGGTCAACTTGGCTAAGCAAAACTGTTTCCCATAATCTCTTTGCATGCTTCCGGTTAGAGAGGCCTAAGAGAGACACCCTTACAAAATCTGGAGAACAAAACTGGCACAGTCACTCATTTGTTTTTATGGTAAGAGGCTGAGCAGTTGCTGTTGTGGCCTACACTCTTGTCCCTCATCAACTGACTGGTTCACCTCACTGGCATGGGCAGCATGTGGGTCTGCAATTCTCCACCTTCCCCTGACTACTTTGCCAGCTTCTCGGACCCCTGGGCCAGGCATATGTTCAGTACTCAGATGAAGGGTGCAGCTGTTCCTGCACTTTCTCACCGTGAGAGATAGCAATCCCTAACAGCAGGCCCCAGTATATCCTCATGGGTTCCTGTTCATGCAGAGGATTCCAGCTAAAGTTTGTTCCTTCCAGTTCATAAGGCAGTTTCCAGTCCCACCTTGTTCTCCATACAGCTTTCCTTTCCCAAATGCCTGCCTTGATGACTTCAAGTCCCAGCATTACTAGGAAGATGAAACCAAGAGAAACTGCTTAAGTGGTTTCATCAGTTGCATCCGGTCATCAATTGTATACTATTTATTCCATTCTTTGATTGAGCCTGACTGATATGGGTCTTTAACTTTTCATCACATCCTTTGTTTCTGTGTTTCTCATTTAATACTTCTTTGGTAAAATAAATAAATAACACTATATCTTACTAACAATAAAATGTAAATATTATAATTGCTCTGAATCTTAGTATCCAATTTGTATGATGGAAATAACTTTATGTAAGGACTCAACGTGAAAACAGAAATTCATATATATGTATATATGTATATTCATATATATGTATATATGTGTATGCATATGTGAATATAAATGTATGTATAAATATATATTTTTCACCTAATAAGTGCCTGATAATGATAGTTATCACTATTAAAGGTTACAGATATTAGTGTCTTTAAATAATTGAAATCTTGACAAAGCTATTATCATACTTTTGCTTTTTTTAAGATTTATTTGCATTTATTTATGCATACAAGAGCTGGGGTGTAGGCTAGAGGTGCAGAGAGTGGGGAGATTCACCAGAGACAGAGTAGGGAACAGAACAGGTGTATATAAAGAAGCACACTGCTGAAAGGAGCAGTGGGCGAGACAGAAGAGGGCTACTGTGCCATGTGGGTTATCTCCCTGGCCAGGGATCGAACTCATGCTGTCTAGGGCTAAGACTTTAATCCCTGCACCACTAGGGAGGCCCTGCCTTTGCTTTTCTAAATCCCAGGGAACCTGTGTGGCAGAGGTAAACATTATCTTTAAAATTATTGCTGTCATTGTTCTCATTTTACAGGTGAATATAAAAAAAAAAATGGTATTAGGTCAAGTGTCATTTGACTCCTTATGAAAGCATCAGAATTTCTTAAACTCTTGTGGAATGTTCTGCCTATACACAATGTGCATTTTTTGTTTGTTCTGATGCTAGAAAATGTCGAAAGCAGAAACAAATGCGTTGATTCTCTCTCCTCCAACCGCCTTGCTTCCTGACGCTCTCTGCTTTGATGTGTTGTTTCGGTCATATTTGATATAGCTGCACAACATCTTTTTCATGTCAAGGCTTTGCTTCAAACACTCCACTGCCAGTTCGACTTGTCAAAAGTTGGGGAACACGTTTTAAGCATTCAGTGAGCATTCTTCTGAAAAGAAAACCACTATTTCTAATGAGCATTTGAGAGCGCAGTGGATTGCAGAAACTGTTTTCTAAGATCTGTCACAAATGATTTAGTTTTATTAGTTTTAATGGCCCTCAGCTACGGGCATGGAATATAAGTGAAAATTAAGACATTTTTCATGAGATGAAAATAGATTTCAATCAGAGAGAGTGTTTTCCTCCCCACCTCTTCCTATTTATTTATTTATTTATTTATGTATTTATTTTGGCAGATGATTCTGGTTAAAAGGAAAGCACTGTGAGACATGAGAACACAGGAATATTCTTCCACAAAAACAAAACTCCCCTTGAATTGGGGACTTCTCTGTTAATTGTATGTAAGCTGGCTGATTTGGCAAGTTCTTAGCCAGAACTGCAGAGAAAGGGGCTATTGTGTTAAATGAAATTTTATCCTGGATAGGGATAAGAAGTGAACATTTTTATTCTTATGAACAGTTATCTAAAGGTTTGTCTTCCATGATAGCAAGAATGGAAAACACCATAAAGCCCATCTGTTGCTTCCAATTTATAGCACATTCATTTATTCCTACTTCTTTTCTCCACTGTAGATTTTCTTATGTAGATTCATTTTCTTCTTTTCTGTTTGTGATAATTCACTAAAAGTGCTGTAACTGAATATGTCTATATATTTTATTTTTCATAAACAAGTTAAGTGCATTTCTTTTTTAAATATTTATTTATTTATGCATACATATGGGGTACAGGCCAGAGGTGTGGGGGGTGACAGGATTAACCATAGAGAGCGGGGAGCAGAACAGGCAGATCAACAGAAGTACACTGCTGAGGGGAGCAGTGGGCACAGCAGGAGAGGTCTGCCACACCATGTGGGTCCCCTCCCTGGCCGGCAGCAGGGATCAAACTCGTCCTGCAGTGGCTGTGGTTTGCTTCATAGTGCAAACCACTGCGCCACCAGGGAGGCCCAAGTGCATTTCTTAAATAGCTGACTGGTCTGGGAAGTCCATCGCCATTGCTCATTTGTGTATAAAGTGTGTTGGTGGGAGGGCACTGGTAATGAACGTGTGATTTTCTGTTGCAACAGTTCTGCCCTAGCATTTCTTCAATCTCTATGCCAAGGCAAAAATGTATTTCAAAAAACAGCCAACAAGAATCTGAATTAAGAGTCCTGTGTTCTCAGTGCCTCTGCCATTCATTCACTACCTGTACAAGCCTGGGCAAACCATTTCAAATTATCTATGTCACACTCCCCTCAATTATAATGTATAGATCTTTGGAAAGACTAGAAACAAATCAAAAAAAAAAAAAAAAGGGGGGGGGGACACTTGCCTTCATAAAAATTGCAATCAAGATATCAAGATCTGGAAGATAAAGGCAAAGAAGTAAATGTCATATTAAATTAAATTACCTTGTATATTGAAAGGTAATAGTTATTGAATTACTAATAGTTTGGTAGGGTTGCTGCAACTCAGTACCAAAGACTGAGTGTATAAAACAATAAATAGGCTTTTTCCCTCCATAAATCTCAAGAATGGAAGCATAAAGGTACCAGTAAGGTTGATTTTTTCCAAAGGCTTTTCTTCTTAGCGTGTAGATGTCTGCCTTCTCCCGGGGAATACTCACGGTGTTCCACCTGTTCCTTTCGAAGTCTTAGTCTCTTCTTATCAGGCCAATAGTCACATTGGTTTGGGGCCATCTAAGGACCTCATTTTAATTTAATTATCTCTTTAAAGATTATATCCAATTACAATCACATTCTGAGGCACTGAGGGTGAGGACTTTAAAATATGAATGGTGGCACAATGGCTTCCCTAACTGTTACAGAAAAAGGGAGCTCTCTTAAGGAGCAAGAGAATGCCGTCAAGGGGCTCAACATTAGTGAGCTGTTCAGGGCCATCTTGACCAGGAAGTGACATCTGCAGTCTGTGAAGGAGCAGGGGCAGTGGGCACTGTGGACTCGGGTAGAAGTGGGATTCGCTGGAGGGAACAGTCCATCTGAAGGCCCTGAGATAGGAAGGGCAGGATCTCTAGGGTCAGCGTGGTGGCCAGTATGGCTACGTGAGAAAATGGAGAATGGCTAGTGCGGCAGGAACACAACAGCCCTGAGGGTCTGGCAAGTGATTGGTGGGAATCGGCACTTACACTAGAGAATGGGAGAGTCACTGGAAGACCTGAGCAGAGGAGCAATCTGGTCAGACTCACCCTTGTACATCATCAATTAAACCTGTTGGCTTCAGATTAGAGCGCAGGCCAGAGCTGCTCAGTATCAGCAGCACTTACATTTTGAGCCAGAAAATTCTTAGTTGTAGAAGCTTGTTCTTGCCTTATAGACTGCTAGCAGCAAGCCTTGCTTCAAATTACTAGAACCCCATAGCCCCTGCCTGCCCGTTACAACAGCGCAGAATGTCTCTAATGGTTGCCAAATCTTAGGAGGACAAACTGCCTTTGGTTGAGAACTACTTTTAGGTGGATCAGAGAAAAAGCTGAGAGATCTTTCTGGAAGTACTGCAATAATCCTGGGTAGTAATAAAATGATAACCATGATCATAAGAGTAATAGTCTGAGTATTTTGAAGGCAAAGTCAACCTATTTTGACGGTTACCAACCAAAGGATATGTGATATAGATGAGTCACACCAGCTCGGAGACTGAGGTTCTGAGCAAGTAGAAGACTGGATGTACCTCTCACTCAAACAGGGAAGACTGTGGTGGGAGCATGAACAAGCACCCTTCATGCAAGGTGACAGGAAGGAAGGGTGTCTATACAGTAATGCTATTGACAGATGGGTAAATGAATGGAGTTTCTGACAACTTCTAATTTATTTTTCTTTGCAAATAGATTATTATAAGTAGACAGTGAGAATGGAAAAGGTGGTTCTATGGGAGGTTTTAGGACTTAAAATAAGGCCTGGAGTAGAATTCTACAACAGCATATTTTTTTCATGTTGTATAACCATTGTTCTGAAGACATGGGTGGCAGCATCCTTCCAGGATTGAGAGTGACTTTTAATGACATACCTCTAATACTGAAATGACTATTGAACCAATAAGCCCAAACCCAATATGCTTTCTGATCTATTTTGCATTGTTCTAAACTAACTACACTTTTTTTTTCCTTTTTTATTTATTTGTTTGTTTATTATTTATTTACTTTTGCAATAGGTCAGATAGTCTCTCTTCCTTCAGAAATGCATTCAGTCGTATATGGAGAACTGATGGGTAAGATTAGGGAAAAGCAGTGCTTTAGGCTACTGTCAACCTCATGAGTATTCATAATTAAGAACCTTCTCTCAGGAAGAAATCGTGCGCGCTGGAGAATTATGTTGGTTTTCCTATATGTCTGTCTTGCATCAGAGACAGAAGTAATCGCACCTGAGTCAGACTCATGTCTGAGGCCTCCCCTCCTCCCCACCTAACTCTCATTACTCTTGATTAGAAAAGACAATTTACTCAAGATGCTTCTGAAAATGCTTCCTGATCTGAATGTGCTTCTGTCATGGGAATTGGAATAGTCCCTGCTCTTCTAGAAATACATCCATTTATTTGTGGAGAGCTGATGGGTAAGATTAGGGCAAGAAAAACACTGAGGCTCAAAATAGTCATGGGCCGCTGGAACTTGGGTTTAAGCCTGGCACTGGAGAAGCGCTGCATGATGCTGTTGGGGCTCCCTCCTGGAGCGCCCCAGGTACACATTCCCCTCAGTCAGGATCTCCATCCCACACTAGCCTCCCTTCTAAACCTCAGCACAGCGAGCACTGCCCCTCCTTGGTGGTTTTGTGTAGTGTCTTCTTGTCCAAGAAAGAAATTGATCTAACGATTTCAGAAATTTGGTCTAATGATTCCTATGTTCCAGGATCTTTAAAGTACATGATAGGCCCTCCCTGGCGGCGCAGCGGGTTGAGCCCACATGGTGCAGCATATTCCCCGGTGCTGTCTCCTGCCTAGCCCAGTGCTCCCCTTTTCAGTAGATCTGTCTGTTCTGCTCCCCACTCTGTCTCTGGTGAATCCTCTCACCTTCCGTGACTCTGGCCTGTACCCCAGTTCTTGTATTCATAAATAAATAAGTACATACAAATCTTTTTTAAAAAATAAAGTACATAATAAACACTAAGTCTTCTTTAGCTAAATGACCAGTATTCACTGATAGAACTCCAGGCGTTGCTTAAACCACAAGTAGTTCTTTTATTGCCAATAAAAGTTTTCTTAGAATAGTCTCATAGACACTAATCCCTTAGCCTGGTAATTAGCTACATTTAAGGGGACTAATGTAAATGTTGGTGCACTTCCACTTTGGTGCTGGAACAGTGTGATATCCATAGAAAGAGGAGTTTCCAGGTGCCCTGCCTCACCTAAGGAAGGGCGGAGCTGAGTGCTGAGAAGAAGCTAGAAAAGACTTGGAGGAAACAGGAGGATGCACATGGAGTGAGGAGACATGTGAAGAAGCTGCACTTGCTTCTCAGCCTTGAGAACCAGGGATTTGAGCCAGGGATGTGGGGGACATGGAAGGAGACGCTTCAAAGAGACGTGGGTGAGAGACCCATGGGGAGGCTGATAATGCAGCCTTTATCTTGACTAGTATATTGACTTTGCCCTTTTCCTTCCAGACCCACCTGGGCCCTACTGCTCCTTTCCTATAGCTCCCTAGGGAAGGTGCCTTAAACTTGTGATGAATAGTCAGATCTCAGTGGCTCTTCTTTGGGCCAACCCTGATTGGCTTGGCATTTACCCACAAGGGGTGGGTGACTTTGGATGCTCCTTGGGGAAACCATTTTAACTATATCCTTTGTCTTCTCTCCATTGCACACTAATTGTATTAAAGTTCTTCTCTACTGAAGGTCGTGTACTGTGAGTCTGGCTTTATGCAGCAAATGGTAGAACCCATTTAAAGCAGACAAAAAAGGGGCTCCTTCCTTCTGCCCACTAACAATACTTTGCCCACATATTCCAGCTACCTCAGCTTCCTCAAACTCAGATACCAGTCTATTCAACTCAGTAAAATTACCATATTTTACCTGATTTTATTAATTCTATAGTGGGGTGAGATAAATGACTTTAAGTAAAACATGGAGTAATAATCCAGCTCACTTTGAACTTCCCTCCAAGGTCCTATTTCAGCACTTCTAGTTGTCCAATGTCTGAAAACAGTATTCAATACATAATATCTGGGTCTCCATTTCTGCTACAGGAGACTGGTCCAGTACATGTTACTCTGGCACAGCTGAAAGCAGAGACACTAGGACCTGTACATTTTTAGGCTTTAAGTACACAGATGCATATTTTTAAGTTTTGCCTTGAATATTTTTTCAGGTTACTACAGAGTTTGAATAATCAGTAGAGTGTTCAGATTCCTTTTACACATGGCATTGTATATAGAGCCTCAGAAATCTTAGCAGAGCAAAAATGCTCAACTATTCTTTACTTCACCACTTATATTTCACAAAATCAATCCATAAAGCCTAACTGATAAGGTTTTCAATAAGCACTTAGTTTATATCAGTATTACAAATATTAGGAGAAATCATCTAAACATTTCTTTTACAGTCAATTGCAAGCCATTCATTTAACCAATGGTGTCAACTTCTAAGTTTATTATTATAAACTTGCAAAAGATTAAAATGTGTAAGTATTATGCTTTTAAATGAAATATCTAGGAGTGCACATTTCAAGTGCTCATTAGGTTGGATAGAGTGATAGATATTTATAATGGATATCTTTCTCCATAGACTCTTTGAGAGAAATAATACAATTTCTTTGTTTTACTTTGACCATTGATAACATCTTTTATTTCCCTTTTATTTGGGAGATGTTCACATTATTGCTATCAGTAAAAAGACAGAATCTTAGAAACTTTTTCTGACTGCCTTATATCTACAATAATTAAAGACAAGAAAAATAGTTATCTTTCTCTATAATGGTTTTTATCTTTTATCTTCACAGTGCTTGAAATTAAGCCATTTTTCCCTATCAAACAAAAGAAAACAATCTTAAAAACTAATGTGTTCCCATGTATGCTTCAGTAGGATTCATTCAAAAAATATCTCCTAACATTCTGAGAAATAGTTAAGACAAAATTATGACTTTCTCTTTGAATGGGTGTGTAATTTCAGGTTAATTACTTAACCTTTAAAGTTTATTTTTTTCACTGTTGAATCAAAGGCCCACAAAATGATTTGAAATTAAAATAGCAAAAAATAAAATAAAATTAAAAAGTGTTAGATAATAGAGGGGTCTTTTATTACACCTGTCTTAGTTTGGGTTTTTCAGACGCAGACTGAGATAACTTTCTCTGCACAAATGATTGAGGGAATTCTCCCAGAAACACCTGCAAAGGGAATGAGAGATTAAGATAGGACAGGAGAAGTCACATGACAGTAGCAATTTCACACAAAAATCTACAGAGGGTAGCCCATAGGGGAAAAACTACATGGAAGTTATTATCCAAATATGTGTGTTTGGGAATAAGGAACTGAGCTTTGAAATGCCTACACCAGTCATTGAAAAAGCATCAAAGACTGTTGGAAACTCCCAAGAACTTCTGAGTATCTGCACTTTCCTGCAGGGCTGGGGTAACCCAAGGGCCACCCCCCAAAGTAAGTAACACATGCACTTTGTTATAACCTATCACACAAGCCAGAGCACACAGAATTTGTGCAAAAAATGCAAGCAGAGCTTGGAAGTGCAGACACTATCCACTAAATCACATTCCTTTTCTTAATCATACTGTTATTAGTAAAAAATTATCTCATTATGTGTGCACACAGGTATATAATACACACATGGAATGTATAACATGTTGATACAAATACTCATTCACATAAACATAACTTTCAGTCAGTATAACATATACTATATATAAAGTATATTATGATACATAATGAAGTAGGTAATGCCAGAAATAAGTAAATAATTCAGGGTTACTGACTGTAGTTTATATATTTGATACATGATGATATGCTCATATTTGGAGTGAATATTCTACCATATTTAAAAAGAACATCCTGTTGCTACCTGTTTTATTACTCAATTAAAATTATTGCTACCATCTTAATTTTATGAATTTAACTTGGGAATGCCATTATTTCCATTAATTGTCCCTTTAAAAGCCAACCCTAAGAATCTATGAAGGAGAAAACAGATTCAACTTTTCCAGTCATTAGCAAAATCCTAAATTTATCCTCTCTTCTACTTTAGGAGGGAAAAACATAATTTTTATGATTACATATGTTCATGAAATATAAGTATGTTATATTTATGCTAAATATAATTCATTTATATTTAATAAGGGATCACTTTTATTTAAATTTCATTCATAAGTGGATATAGTATTTTTTATTTCTCCAGCAAATTATTTAAGATACCAAGATATACAAGTCCTATATCATGTTTCTTAAGTTCCCAGATACATGTTCATGTATATTTTATTTTGGCTTTCTGTATCAAAATAAAATTCATTCAGTAATGTATTTTTAGGGTATATTTTTGGATTTTAACTTAAAAGAGGGAGGGTTGCCCATATTAGTCACATTTCAAATCTTAAGCATTTAGGTTAAATTACCTGGCCCTCCACCAATTGTAGTAATCACTATCTATGATTTTTCAGCAGAGGTTGACAAGTAATTAAAAGTTTCATTACATTTGCAATAATATATGTATATCTTTAGGTGGAATCTCTTTGAATATCTAAATAAAATGGTATGCAACTGTTTCTCGGTTACATACCAATATATCCTTTAATAGCATTATGTCTATCCTAGTTGCCATCAGTGAAAGTACAATGAATTATCCAAAACCCAAAACTAACAGAGTCCCTATTCCATGGGGATCCCTAGACAGTTCATTCAAATGTGCAAAATGAACCAAGATGAGAAAATTACTAAATTATCATGGACTCCACTCATTAAGTGTGATGTTGTTTCACTGTTTTTCTAAAAAAAAAAATCAAGTAACATTTAGAACATTACAGTTCTAGAACATACACAGTTTTTAGGTATGCAACACTATAAATTTATATCTTTACTTACTAAATTATGTTCATAATCGAAAAAGTCCAGTTTCTATCCTTCACTATATAATTTACCCCTTCCACTCAATGAATCTATCCACTTCCCTCTTCTCTTCTGATTTCCACTTATTTTGTTCTTATTGTTGAAGAGAAAATTATTGGGAATTTTAAAAGTCAGATTGCTTAGTCGTCAGTTCAGTTTTAGTTCTTCACTAGTGATATATCTTTAGTCAATTATTTATTAAATAACTAGCCTATAGTGAACACAGTGTTACAAAAGTAGCTTCTCTATAGCCTATTATGCATGGTAAGAAGATGACATGGCAAAGTCATATGACAATGTGCTTATATCTTATCAATAGCTTCCATATTGACAGTCCTAGCATTAGCTACCTATGTTAAAATTCAGAAATCATATTTCATCTTTCTCAGCATTAACTTATACTCCATACTGGGTCTGTTTAAAAACAAGATTAATTTTTTAAAGATCTATTTATGCATACAATAATTGGGGTGTGGGCCGAGGTGAAAGGGTGAGAAGATTCACCAGAGACAGAGTGGGGAGCAGAACAGACTTATCTACTGAAATGCACTGCTGAGGGGCATAGCACTGAAATGCACTGCTGAGGAGAGGTCTGCTGCGCCATGTGGGTCTCCTCCCTGGCCAGGGATTGAACTTGTGCTGCAGTGGTTGCCAATAGCTTGATAGTGCTGCAACTTAACCCCTTGTACCACCAGGGAGGTCCAAAACAAGATTAATTTTTAAAGGTAAATTTTACCCAATTTTGACATGACTAGTAGATGATGTGTGTGTGTGCATGTGTATGAGAGAGGCAGACAAGAGACTAAAGCAGAGGGAAAGAGACAGAGAGAAAGATGGAGAGGGAGATGCGACAATTGTCAATTATGAATTTGAATTTCATATGATTTTACTGCTCATTTAAATCTGGCTTTTAATTCCACATTCCTAATGGGATGAGGAAAATGAATTATCCCAAGTAATGTTGTTATTATATTTTTAAAACAGATGGGAACTGAATCAAGTACAAAGCTCAAGAGACAATTTGTTCTAGTAAGATTAAATGTCAAGATTCACACACCAAAAGGTCAAGATAAGGTTTGTGCAAGCTTGTGAACTTTTTAACAACTCACATGCTCAAATCAGTAAAATTTGTGTTTCATCAATCACTTAGTGGTCACTTAGTTTAAAGAACAAAATTGATCCAATAGCTCATGATTTCAAGCTGCCTCTTTGTAGAAACTAAATAAAAAGGTAGTTGCAAGTTCATATGTCTTATGTCTTAATGATTCATATCATTCATATGTCTTAATGATTCAAATACCAACAGAAAGACCACTGAAGCAAGATATTAATACGAACACTTACCAGCTTTCTGAATCTTGGACAAAGTAAATATATTCTAGCACTCAGTTTCCCCATCTGCAAGATAAGATAGGTAGGTGGTTTCAGTTATGCTACACTACTTTCTAAATTTAATTATCTGCAAATAAACAACATATCTAGACCTGCCTATATATAAGTAAAATAATTTATTTGATTGGAAGTGCATAAAACATAACTTTTGTTCCTTGGTCTTCCTCATCATCTATTTTCAGCACTGCATTGCTTCTTATGAGTTCAATCATACTTTCATGTACCTCATTTAGCTTATATACAATACAATTAATGATCAGTTTATTAGATTAAAGCTAATTGAAAGTACCATATCCAAAGGAGTAGATATCAAGGAAATGGAAGACAGAAGAGTAGGAGTAATTGTATTTTGGGTAGGTTTCTGACAGGGGAAGTGACAGAGATTTTATTTTTTTTAATGTGATTAGTTTAAGCCTTGATGGAGTAACTAGCAATAATCAATCCTCCTTCTGTACTATGCAAGCTATATGAAATGACATTTTTTTCAGATCCTGAACAAAAGGCTGAACAAGCCTATTCCATGAGAGAAGGATCCCAGGGATAGACCTAACCTTTGTTAATGAAGGAAATTTCTAGACTTTTGGACCAAGCGGGAACAACACAAACACAATGAATCTCAAGCAAGATAAATGCACACAGAAGCATACCATAAAGTGTTTAAAACTAATAATAAATAGATCCTATATAGATGAATAGAAAAATAACATATAAGGGCAAAAGAGTAAAATAAATATTCTAATTAGAAACAACACAAGATCATAGATAACCAAACAATATCTTTAAAAAGTTGAAAAGATAAAAATAATTTTAAAAATATACTTTAAAACTATTGTCTTTAAGAATAAAATTTCAAAATCTTTCACAAAGTGAAGGTGAAATGAAGACATTTTCAGGCAAAGAGAAATTGAGAGTTGCTTTTATTTTTTCCCCAAGAGAACTGCAGTATAAAAAATGAGAAAGAAAATTTTCCTTCAGGCTAAAAGAAGAGGATGCCAGGTGGAAAAAAGATTTAAACAAAGGAATGAAGAAGAAAAATATAATAAATACCATTGTAAATATAAAATTATTTTCCCCTTTTTGATATATTTAACATAAATACCATTGTAAATATAAAATTATTTTCCCCTTTTTGATATATTTAACATAATAGCCACATATAGCAAAAACAAGATATTGTGTTGATCACATGTAAAATGTAGATGTATAAAAATAATAGCTAAAAAGAAGACAGAAGAAGGGTGGCATATCATTTTAAAGTTCTAAGATATTAATTGGTAAATGCTAGATATTAATTGGTAAATGTAGACTGTGAAAAAGTAAATATGCATACTTAACCTCCACAATAATGAATGTAAGCAATTAGTTTTTTTTAAATTTATTAGATGAATTATATCAGTTAATAATTGAGTAAAAAAGCCAAAAAGACAATATTATGAAGGCAGAGAAATAGAAGAACGTGAAGAACAGATAGGGCAACAAAAAAAGGCAAGATGGTACATATAAAGTCAACCATACCTTAACCTCATTAAATGTAAATGGACTAAACATTAAATAAAAAGAAAACAATGGGAGATATGATCCAAAATACTCAACTACATGCTTTCTACAAGAACACAATTAAAATAATGCACAATTTTAAAGTAAAATAATATAAAAAGATGCCCACACAACCACTAATTGTAAAGGAAATTGAACTAGATACGCCAATACTGGAAAAAGGAGACTGAGATCAGGGAACAAGATCAGATATAAGAAAAGTTTGGTGGGGAGGGAGGAGGGAAAGGGTGGAGGGCTGACGGGAGCACAGGGGACTGAGGTGATGGTGTTACAGTGATGGGGAATACATGGAGATTACAATTGATGTCAAATATATGTAAATTTTAAAAAATTTATATTAAAAAATAAAATATATGAAACAAAAAAAAAAAAAGAAAAGGTAGTTCATAATACTAAGAGTCAAATGATCTAAGAACACACCTACCAAAGGATCCATTATTAATATCAAACAAAATGGACAGGGGGAAACAAAATGGACTAAAGGGGAAAATAAATCTGCACTTATGATTTCATATTTTAACTTTCCTTTCTCAGTAACTGGTGGACCAATTGATTTAAAATCAGTAAAATATCGAGTTTTTAAGTAATACCATAAAACAACATGATCTATTTTGATTGATGATAGGAGTTTACCCAATAATAGTAAAACATTTTTATATATGGAACATTTGGGAAGATAGAACATATGCTATCACATTATTCAAGTGTAAATATATTTTAAATGGTAGAAATTACACACGATATTTTCTGATAACCACAGAATTACATATGGGGTTGGGGGGAAGATCCCCTGAAGAGCTGGCAATTGAATATACAGTTCTATACACCTCACATGAAAGGAAAAAAACACAAGAGTAATTTTAAAAATCTTTTGAACTCAGTGGAAATGGAAACCTAACATAAAAATTTGTGACATGCAAACAACAACAAATGTTGGCAGGGATGTGGAGAAAAAGGAACTCTCTTACACTGCTGGTGGGAATGCAAGCTGGTCCAACCATTATGGAAAGCAGTATGG
>JAGFMF010011623.1:3518098-3529317 GCA_019455555.1 Galemys pyrenaicus
AAAATACCAGATGGTTCCTCCCTTAGGAGGAACATAAGGGAACCAAAGGAGGATCAAGGAAAGGAATAAGAACAATAATAATAATAATAATAATAATAACAATAACAGCAATAAAAACACAGAAACCAAAAATGAGGAGACAAGGACAGACTGGGGACACCTGGTGGGGAGGGGAGGGGGTGGGTTGAGGGAAGATGGGAGCATGAGGAACTGAGGTGATGGTGATGGGGATGCACTGGTGAGATGGTGATGGGGAATACATGGGGATTACAATTAATGGCAAGTATATGTAAATTTTACAATATTTTAATAAAAAAAGGAAAAAAATTGTGACATGCAGATAAAGCTGAAGAAAAATATACCTTTTAATGTAGAAAAGAATTAAAATGAGTCCTCTAAGTTACCTAGTTAACCAACAATAATTAGAAAAAAGAGTAATAGAATTAAAGTAAATAAAAGACATTAAAAAGATTAAAGAGGTAATTAATAAAACAGAAAAAATGACAAAAACAGAAAAATTATAAAACTTTGTTTTGGTAAAGGGAAAATAAAGGATTTACTAGTCAGACTGGCCAAATGCAAAACAGAAAAATACAAATTTCCAAATATTCAACATGAAAGAAGTTTCACCATGGGTTCTTGTAAGTACTGAAAGTATACTAAAAGAATATGATGAGGGTCTCCCCTGGTGGCGCAGGGCTTAAGTCTCAGCACTATACAGCTATCTACAGCCATGCAGCATCCCTGACGGGGGAGGGGATAGAGAGCTAACCCATATGGTACAGCAGACCTTTCCTGTATAGCCACTGCTTCCCTTAGCAGTATATGTTAGTAGATTTCGCATGTTCTGCTTCCCACTCCATCTCTGGTGAATCCTCTCACGCCCATATTTCTAACCTATACCCCAGTTCTTGTATGCATAAATAAAAAAGTAAATATTTTTTAAATTAAAAAATAAAAGGATATGATGAGTTATGTGGAAAATTTGGCAACTTATGTGAAATGAACAAGCTACATATGAGAGTTTAAACATCAAATTAATGACAAAAATCTGAAAATCTTATAAAAAGGTATATATTTTATAAGAGTGGATTTTATTTTATTTTTTTAAAACTACATGACTGATGACTTTACAGAAAAATGTATATATATTATGTATATATACTATGTATATATAATGTAAAAATAATAAAAATCTTATAAACGCCTTCAGCAAATGAAGAAAGATAGGTTCTTTCCTATCTCTTATATGAGTTCAGCAAAATGGTGATTCCCAAAAGCAGGAAAGGACATTAAACTTTTCTCATGAACAGAGATGCAAAAATACTCAACAAAACATCAACTTAAACAAATTCACTAATATATTAAAAGCATGATACAGTATAACAAAATTTGGTTTATCTGGAAATTTCAGGTTTGAACTAACATTGGAAATTAGTCAATATAACACATCATCTCCCTTAAAGATGCAGAAAATGGTTTGGTAAGTCAATATTCATTAATAAGAAAAAATATTAGCAACAAAGTAATAGAAGTAACATTATTTAACTTGATAAAGTACACCTATAAAAATCTACTTCTAATAAAATATTTAATGGGGGGGGGATAAAAGTTTTCTTTTTTCCTAAAGCCAGAACAGATACAAGAGATTCCACTACTGCTACTTAGATTTAGTTTAGTGCCAGAGCTCCTAGCCAGGGAACAGGCAAGAAAAATTAAAAACAAAGTATAGAAAGATATCTGTTTTGGGCCTCCCCTGGTGGCGCAGTGGGTTAAGCAAAACACTATGAAGCAAATCGCAGCCACTGCAGCACGAGTTCGATCCCTGCTGCCGGCCAGGGGGGGGGACCCACATGGTGTGGCAGACCTCTCCTGCTGTGTCCGCTGCTCCCCTCAGCAGTGTACTTCTGTTGATCTGCCTGTTCTGCTCCCCGCTCTCTGTGGTGAATCCTCTCACCCCCCCACACCTCTGGCCTGTGCCCCAGTGCTTGTATGCATAAATAAATAAATCTTTAAAAAAAAAAGAAAGATATCTGTTTTTAGAGAACATGGTATCATAAGGGCTGGATTTACTCTCCAACCTGAATAAACAGAAATGAGCTAAAGAAATGACAAAATATCCTGCATACAAGTTTTGTTTTGTTTTAGACACTAAACCACAAACAACATGATTTCTAAGAGAAGGGAATAATGAAGTGAGACCAGCATTGCCCAGCATACTGACTTGAGTTTTCTGGGCCTGATATGGGAGTAGAAACACAAGCAGAGTCCTATAGACTCTGAGTTTAGATGAGAAGATACAAAAAAAAAAAACAAGGCACCTATAGTTAAAAGACAGCAGCATAGGAGTCAGAGGTTGGTCACATTAGGAGAGAATGTTCTGGGTATTTGCAGAGTTGTTCCTGAGGGCTGATCAAAGCAAGTATGTGGTGGAAACTCGGAGGCCAGAATAATTATCCAAAGTATTAAAATAATACAAAAATAATACTTGTACAGGAATGGACAAATGGACCTGTTCATGGTTAGTTAAACCAGAAAACCTGAAAGTTACAGCACTACTTATGAGAACTACAAAATACAAATTAATGTCAAAAGACAGTTTAATGAAGATATATAGATGGAAAACAATCACAAGAAAATATGTTTTGTGCTGTAAGTTCTAGGTAGACATGAATTGAAACTATAATGTGATAGCACTACACATATATTACAATAGTGTTTATATAAGTTAAAATTAAAAGACTGGCCCTACCAAATGGTAGCAAAGATGTGAAGAAAGTGAAATTCTTGCATACCGTTGGACAGCAATGAAATGCCACATCAATTTGGATGACAGAGAATTTCTAAAACATGTTAAATATGTACCTATCATATAATTCAAGCCATTGGTTCATCACCAGGTAAATAAACAAAATGTGACCTATTCAAACAACCCACTCAGCAATACAACAAACTTTTGTGCAAAAGTAAATGTTTGACATATACATGATGTGGTCAATGACTACACTGAGTAAAGTAAGACAAAAAGATATTTGCTTTATAATTCCATCTATATAGTTTTTTGAAAAATACAAACTAATCCACATAAAAAACAAATAATATCATTGGTTGTTTGTGTAAAACTAGGTAGGTTTTAGAAGAATCCCAAACAATTAAATATTAAAAGCCATGGAGAAAATGGGGGCAAAGTTTATGTAAACTGCAATGATTTATGATGATGGTTTTATGGCTATAACCATGTCAAAACTGAGGTTAAAATGTACGAGAAAATATTCTCAACTTTAGGACAGAAATGAGTGCAAAAATAACTAAATGATGAAATATTTAATTAGACTTTACCTAAAGAAGCTTAATAATTTTTGAAGGCTTGGTTACTTAGGTAAAATGTTGTAAATAATATATTTTACAATATTCTTTACTCAGAACACTACTACAAACAATTTCCCAACTCAATAGTCAGAATAAAACAATACCACAAGTTGGGAAAATGCTGTGAACATATACTTAGGAAAGAAAGGTAGCATAATGGCTGATAAGCTCATGAAAACATTTTCAACCACATGAGTTATTAGGGAAATTAATTTTAAATCACAAGAAAGTGCCAACACACACTGGAATAACTTAAAATTAATAAGTCTGGAAATACCAAGTGTTAATCAGGATATAGAAAAACTAGAAATGTCATACAAAGCTGGTAAGATTGAAAATGGTACTTTGGAAAATATTTGGTAATTTCTCATAAAGTTAAGTATACTCTCACCATATGACTAAGCAATCACAATCATGGGTATTTATCCACAACAAATGAAAACACACATTCATAAAAAATGTTCACTGCCACTGTGTTCAAAATAACCCAATATAGACATAACCGAGTATCTATCATTCATGAATACAGCACCAGATTAAAGCATCCATGGTAAATTACAACAAAGTTATAAAACAAGTTACTTAAAGCTACAACATGAATGAGCCTTACAATTGTGTCATTCTCCATTATTAAGTTAATGTAATGTTACAGAAATGTTTAAAAGAAACACTTGTAACAGAAGTAATATCACACTCCACTTGGGGTGAGGGGTAGTCCAGACTGGCAAAGAACATAAGGGAACATGGGGTGATAGTAGTATTTTACTTAATTGGTAGGATGGTTTTATGGTTGTACAGTTTTATAAAACTTTTCAAAACACGCATTCCAATGGATGGTTTTATTATATATACATCCCCTTGAATTTTATGAAATTTGAAAACCATATATCTGAGAAAGAGATAATTCAAGTATTAGTGTCAAATGACATAAGATGACTTAATCACATCTTGATATCTTGCAATTTTGAAAGCTTACTTATAATGAAAGTTTCTCCACATTACCATATAAATGCATATAGAGGTCCTTCCCACCCACAGAACCTCAACTTCTTAATACTCCTGCTACATTTAATCTTTTCCAGCAGAGTCAAACAGCAGAGATATGAAGAGTAATACAACAAACTATATAACACACTGTGTAATTGAAATGGACTATAATCACTAATATTAAAGACAGTGAATCATTCTAATAGAGCTATGTTCAGCAAACAATGAAAAATTATGTGCCCAAAAAGCTAATGCTGCTTTTAAAATGAACAGAAATGAAGTGAAATGGAACCTTACTTGTTATTCATGAAGGTCAATTTAACGTGATTATTTTTTTCATAGCATCACAGCTTTGTGATTACTGTTGTATACCTGAGTGTTATTTTATAACCTAATAAGAGCATAAAGTAATCAGCTGGTGATGATTTTGTTTAGAACTGAGTCCAAATATCCCCCTAACCAGCATCAAGTTACATATGTTCTGGTTGCAATGCAAACAACTTCGAACATGTCAAAAGTCAAAGGAAGCATCAAATACCCAACAACTAAATTTTATTTTAGCAATTCAAATGAGATAGGCAAGAGTGACATGTAAGTGAAATTTCCCTTTTCAAAACCAACTATTATTCTTAGTCATTTCTTTCACTTCTTCTGTACTAGTCACCTTGAATATAAATCTACTTGGTAATCTGGAAGAGGGTACCTGGTAACCTGGAAGAGGATACCCTGAAATTAGATCCAACACAGCATAAGATAAATGCTGACTTTGCATCTTGCTGATAATTTTAATAAAATCCTTGAGATCCCAAACAGAAAAACCTATGTAAAAGTTAATTAAAATATGCCTAAACAATTCCATCACCAATACTAAGGGAAATAGTGTTTGGATGGCACACTACTAGGTGAATGAAAATTTCTCTTAAATTTAGTTTTATCAGGGGTCTCTATAGAGTCCATAAATAAGCTTACCAGTTTTTCTATAAAATACATCCATTTGTGCTTATCTCATTTTTAATTTTACTAAAATCCCAAAGAGACAAATTAGTAAGGTGGCAGAGCCTGGCTGAGTGCCTTCATTAGCTCAGCGCTAATAACTTCTTTCAGCACTACGGATAGCGCCTGACATCACAACTCAAGCTTATCCAAAAGCTAATTATTTTCCCTGTTATAAAACAAAGGTTCTATATCAAAGGCCCATAATGCGACACAGTACACCCTCTAGATGCACTGATTTGCAAAATAAATCAACTGTGTCAGGGAGGAATTTAAGCAGAAATTACAACAAATTGCAATTATACTTGCAATGGTGAACTATTTAAATGCATTGTCAGTTATTCATAGCAAGATGGCACCCATGCCATTCTGAGGGTTCAGGGAAAAGGCAGAATTCTCATCTGTCACAGTAACAAAAATGTACTTTCTCCTCTGTTCCTGCAAGTTATAGATTTTATTATAGCTTAGTTCATAAATATTTAAATAATGTAATTGCAAAAAAGACCTCTGATGGTATGAATAAAGAGTTTAATTACACACACACACACACACATACACACCCCTGCATTCACATCTATTTATCTGAAGTAGTTATGCTATTTTATATATACCACCTTGAATAAAGGGTCTTTTCAAACAATGTGCAAAATATTTACTCCAGTTCACTTAGCAAAGCATAAACCATTCATTCCCAGAGGCCTACAGAGCCTATCCTTCAGAATACACCACATTCTCTGATTCAGGAGAGAGTTGAAAACAAAGTAAAGTGTGCTGATATGAAAATTACACTCAAATGCTAACTAGAACCCCACAGAATTTCCCATGGGTATGTGTCTACAATATTTCAAAAATAAAGTATATGTGAGAAAAAAAGAATATTTCCACTTCCTCCATTCTCAAGGCATGAACTACTAATTTGGAGCAATGCTTGTATACATTGTATACTTGCATACTTTGTATACTTTGGGGTGTGCTATTCAGAGGGCTCTCTGGCTTCAGCTAATAGTGAAAGGAGAAGTAGAGAAAGGCAATACCTACAAGATCACTCAGATAAACAGCATGCAACCTAGGAGGTGCTGAGTCATTACAGGTAATTAGAAATAATCTCCACACCTAAATAAATGAGTTTTAATGATGTAAAACATTTAATTTCCCCTTTTTCTATTTCATCTCGATCATGTAATCACAGTTGCTTTGTCTTGCATCACCTCTCACACACCTATTCTTTTTACTCCTTGATGGGAAAAGAAAAAAAGTCAAGTTGATGAACTGCCATCTCTAATTTTGTACTGTTTCCTCTTTGAACTTGGTCCACAGAACCTCTTTTCCACATTAATATTGGCTGTTTGTTTTACTCACCACATAGTCTCTCCCTTTCATTTCCCTTGGTTTGTTTCCTAGGTTTTTATCTCAAAATCTTTCGTTAGATGCTAGGCAGAAGTCTGCCCCTTGAGTTCATTTGTTATTCCAGTCTCATACACCTTATTGAGTTATTTTCTTTGCTGCAATCAGTCTTTAAATACAATCCAGTAAAGATACAGCAATGATTTTTGACAACCTGACCTTTCTCTGCTTTCTTACACTTGTTTAATTAGGTACAACGTGCAGCTGTGACTTGATCTTTACAGTTTTCCTCTGGAAAAAAGAGAGATATGTTGTTTAAAGAAGGTCATATTTGGCAGGCTTTCTAGTTACTTCAGGAACTGACACTGGGGACTTGGAAGCCTGAAGAGCTAGAGAAAGCTATATTGGTTTTTAAAACAAAAAAAAAAAAAAAATACCTGATTTGGAAAGACCACTTCACTCCAAAAATAAGTTACAGATTCAGAGCTTTCACTTCTGGTTTGACAGCCTGAAATGATTGCAAATTATGACTGTCTGGAAGTGATCATTTTTGGTTCATATTCAATGAAGTGGCAAGTCAAAGCCATATTTCTAACAACAAATTCCCACATTGAGGAACTTTAAAAACAAAGGTATTATGCTAATTTCAGGTGAAAATGTAGCAAACAAGACCAAAGTGGTTAGATATAGAAAGTTTATCTGCTTAAGTGAAACTAGAAGAAGATCACTAAATAGTATTTTCCTGTTAATGTTCAAAACAGTGAAATGTCGAAGGTCAGGATCTGGATCTGAATAAAGACATTAAGTTCAAGTTCCAAAACTATCACCAACTATTTTCATGATAGAAGTTCATCATTCTTGGTTTATATTTTATTTATGCAATTATAACAGTAACTTAATAATCAATAAAAGCATTTCAATATTTTGAAATACTCAATCTCCTTCTCTATGATCTTATTACTCCCTCCTTTCTCTGAATGAATTCAGTAATTTTCCATATGTCACATACCCAAAAACCATGATTTGGAGCCAATCTTAATGATCAAAAGCCCTAAGTGTGTTCTTTGTAATTATATACTGATTCTGTTTATGGACCCCATGGACACTAAGCATGGGCAATGTTTCCCAGCAACTTTAAAATATGTTTATATTGCACTATATTACCAGGCAATATGGAGCCACTATGTTTAAATAAAGTCCACAGTTATACAACTTTGGTTGTGTTTTAATCCATCTTTCTGTTTATATATTCACTGTCTTTCTTTGTTTACTAAGATATATCTTGAAATCAATTTTAAAAAATAAACAAACTCTATTTTGCACTTCAGAAAGGTATGTTTTTAGAATAGAATAACTATAACATGCCTCAGAAAATACTGATGATACAGAAGAATCAATCCAAATTGATTTAATTCAATTCAGTAAGTACTTTTATTGCACTTATCTTGTAATCAATCCAATGATAGAGTGTATGAGAGATACAGAAAAAAATGTGATGGTTTCTGCCTTACAGGAAAGTAATATTTCATTGTAATAATGTGATACTGACATATGCCACATCTCAATAAAACTATAGGATAGTAACTGATTATGTTCCAAGAGGAGTAATCCTGTTATGCAATTTCAAAGCATAAAGAATGCAACAGGAGATGAATTGGTCATGGAACAATATATGAAAAAAAAATGAAGTTCAATATGTGACCTGAATAATGAATAAAATATGGCTAGCTAGAGTTGTGACAGAATGTAATTTCTGTAGGTATTAACGATTCTGAAGTGGAGCTTTACATAGAGTTCACACAGCATGGCTGGTAAACATTCTTCCCTGGAGAGGAAGGTGTATTTGAAAAGTAAGGGGAGAAAAGATTCTGTGAATTTTGCTACCATTTATAGCAGCTTCATCAAAAGCTAGTTAAATTGTCAAAATGAAATGACATGTACATGTTTTTTATTACATCTTATTTTTTGTATACAATGAAATGGTATCTTATTTTTGGTAATTACAAACACTAGCATGTCCTTCAATATTGAACTGCTCGAATAAGCCATAATATATTTTCAAAATAGAACACAGTAATAGTGTAAAAAATATAAGTAAGATATCGTCATATAGCTAATGGAATATTTCCAATCTATATTGTTTTAGTAAGAGGCTGGGGGAAGAAGAGGTGAATATTTCAAGTGTGCTACACACACACTAGAAGGAAAAAAACAAATCTAGTAAATATGATTATTATTAGGACCAGGGAGGGAAGAAGGAAGGACAAGGGAAAAAATACTTTTCTAGATGTACCTTGTCTTGTTTTTAATTTAGGTCTATGTAAATATTTTACAAAGTAAAAGAAAAACCAGATGTGGGAAATAAAAATATACTTTAACAAATGAAGCAAATTGCTTATCAAATTGGTAGTATTTCAGCAGATAAATAAAAGTTACCTTCAGTAACTTTACAACAAAAAAACTGATTCATTTTATATCTGGTGGTGTATATTCTAAAGAAAGTACAAAGTAATCTTTAAACATCATTTGGTAGTCTTATTAGGAATAATATCAACACTGTTTCTTAAGTGATTGTATATACATATGCATATGTATACATATATGCAAATAGGTAATAATGTAAATTTTGTTGATTAAGAATCAAGATCGTCAACATAGATACATGATATAAGTACAAAATCAAAGAAGTTTTATAAAAACCTTCAATTTTAAATTTGAATTTGAAATATTACATGAATTTATGATATATTTTTTCTCAAAATATTCCTAGTTCTTTCTACTTAAAATCAGGAGCAATGACAAAATAGTGGAGAAAGAAGTAAGATAATGAAAATAGATACAGTAAAAAGTTAGTCAAATTGGAGGGTATGATATAGAGGACAAATAAATGAACCGATTATTTTTTTAATGGTGACTTAATAACAGAATAATAGACATTTAAAATACACAACAAAAGCAGCATGCAGATTTGATATATTATGTGTCAAACATACTAACAATTAAGAAATTGAAAATGCATTGGATGTTAGATAATATTTGATGATCTTTGTTTTTGTCATTTAAGAAAACAAAGCAAATACCTATGTATAAAAAGAAAATACTTAAGGTTTGGGATTTTGTTTAAAATTATCAAGAAAATAGTTGAGAAAGGGTTGAGGGCAGAAAGAGCACAAGGGACTGAGGTGAAGGTGTATGGGTGAAATGGTGGTGGGAAATCCATGGGGACTACAATTGATGTCAAAGATAGATAGATAGATAGATAGATAGATAGATAGATAGATAGATAGATAGATATAGATAAATGGATAGATAGATAGATAGATAGATAGATAGATAGATAGATAGATAGATAGATAGATGATAGACAGATAGTTGAGAATTCAGATGATACGATTGGTAAAATATTGATAATTACTAACAGTGCTCTATGGGTATAGTAACTTTTATTACATTACTATCTATACTCTCATGTATATGTGAGAATTTTCACAACAAAACAGAAGAAAAGGTAGTTCATTTCTAGCCTCACCATGGCTAGTTTCAGATAACAGTAAGAAAGAACATTCTATGAATATTGGGAATGTGTCTTTGTAAACACTTTCTTTGACCTTCATACATAATCAGCTAGTATTAAAAGATTTAATAAATTATACATTAAATTCTTATTATTGCACTTAATAACCTGGCTAAAAAAGGTTAAAGAATTTATAGCAAAATGTCCTAACAACAAATTTCTGGTTAAAATTATTTCTTTGCCATTATGGAATTTACGTCAAAAGAAAAGAGAAGAAATAAGCAAAAAAATAATAATAAACATGAATTTACAATGAAGTAAATAAGGAAGTAGATGAGATAAACAGTATTAAAAGCAGAATTTTAGGATTGTGAAGGCAAAGCCTCTGTATGAGGCAATACTAAAGTTCTAATTTAAAGAATAATGTTAAGGAAAGATTTTTTTTCTCAAATACATTCCTCTGAATTCATCTTTCTGAAAAACAGAAAAATAATTTTTCCAAGCAAAAGATTAACAGATGGTATGGTAGGTACAAATCTATGGTATTCCTCAATATTCCTAGTCTCTGGTATACACATGCTTCTCTGTTGTTCTGTCAACAATAATATACAACGTGTTTTGAAGGGGTTTTTGCAAATGCAACTGAGGTTCCAAATCAGTTGGCCTTAAGATAGGGGAATTATCCAGATGCAGCTGACTTAATCATTTTAGTCCTTTGGGGTGGTAGGGGAAGGAGGAGTTTCTTTTGGCTCTGGCTCCGGTGGCAAAAAATAAAGTCAATGACTTTGAAACATGAGAAAAAGTGTGATACTGTTAACTAATTTGAAAGTTGAGGTGGCCATATGGCAAGGAATGCAGGTGGCATTTAAAAGCTGAGAGCGGGCCTCCCTGGTGGCGCAGTGGGTTAGGCAGCGCACTGTGAAGCAAACCGCAGCCACTGCAGCACGAGTTCGATCCCTGCCGCCGGCCAGGGAGGGGACCCACATGGCGCGGCAGACCTCTCCTGCTGTGC
>JAGFMF010011623.1:3529367-3565398 GCA_019455555.1 Galemys pyrenaicus
TGCCTGTTCTGCTCCCCGCTCTCTGTGGTGAATCCTCTCACCCCCCCACACCTCTGGCCTGTACCCCAGTGCTTGTATGCATAAATAAATCTTAAAAAATAAATAAAATAAAAGCTGAGAGCAATTTGATCTATGGTCAGCAAGTCCACAGAGATCTCAGTCCAACAACCATGAGAAAGTGAATTCTGTCAACAAGTGAGATTGAAGAGGGTTTGTTTTACTTGGTTTTCTCCCAGAAGTTCCACAACTGCATTCCACTAGTGACACCTCTGTGTAGCTTTGTGATACTCTGCACAGAATACCCAGGCACGGTGTGTCAGACTCCTGACTTACAGAAGAATCCATCCTTCATACAACCTTTGAAGGGATAATGTCCAGAGGGAATGGTAGTTTAATGGCAGAAAATAGAATGTTCTTACCTTTAGGAAAACTGGCTCATAATGCCAATAGATATAAGTGGCACCCTTATCAAAGGAGCTCTCAGATGTAGGAGCATAATTTATGTTCCAGTTCAGTGACTCATGTAACCTGTGGCTCATAAGTCGAGGCAATGAGAGTTTGTTTGCAATAGTTAATCTACATGCAGATTCAGCAGGGCTTGGGTAATGGCTAGATGTGGAGGTAAGGAGTAATGCAAAGTCAAAACTGAGGCTATAGCATTTCAAACATAGTTGATCAGAAAGTTTTAGATGTGAAATACAGCAAATTAGAAGAGTCAGTTTTCTTTGTAAAAGGACTGATTTGAGCCACATGCAAATATAACACAAAATGTACTGCAGATGGAAATGCTGATAGAAGCTAAATAGAAATTCTGAGATAACCGCATAATAGAATAAAATTAGTAACTAGGAAAATCAGTGACTTTTAGAAGAATGTGGATTCAACTGGAGGGTGACTGATTCTTTGCTGGACTGGCTCACCCAGAATGCCTGGGTGAATTTTACACATTTCTTTCTAACTCTGTATTCACTGAGTTATCATATTGGCAGCCTGGAGCACTTAAGCCATGGATACTACAAATCAAGACCCTCTCCGTCACCCCAAAAAGTCAGTTGTAAAGATGTCCTGGCCAACTATTGAATATAGAAGACTAGAGCTTTAAAAAGTATCAGCATCAGCCAGTTAAAGGGGGGAGGGAATCTAAAGTAGTGCTTATTAAAGAAGAAATAATCACACACAAAAAAAATGGTTCTTCTGTTTAAACTGTTCAAGATGTCAAAAGTGTGAATGACTTTGGTGACCATGAATTTGTCATGAACACAAAAGAACATTTTCAATAAAGTAGTGACCAAATGGCAAGGAATTAAAAGAAAATATGCTGAGATACACAATCCTAAGTAGAATGCTATTACTTCACCCAAATGACATGGCTTAGTAAATAATGTGTTGAAGTAAGAATCAGATTTCTGAGTCTCTCATGTTGTTGACACTATCAATTATCTTCTGGGCTTCAGTTTCTCATTTGTGAAATCAGAGGTTTGATCTACATTTTCTGCAATAGTTGAGAACTAATATTCCAAGACTTCCAAGGAATCAGTTAAACAAAAGAAATAAAACTCCAGTGCCCTCATACCTGCTTCTGCATCCTTCTGCCACTCTTCTGTAATTGCCTCCTTTCTTCCATGATCTCCATATCTGGAGTCATCTATTTCAGGAAATAAACACATGCACTATCTCACATTTGGTTCAATATTATTTAAGAGAGGAATGAGATAGTAAACTGAGGCTGATTAATGTTCTATCTCAGAGTGTGTATGGGTTGGGGGTACTGTGTTAAGCAAAGTTTTCCCACCTACTTCATCCCTTCAGTTCAAATTACTCAGGCAGTACACTATCAAGACTGAAATAACTCCTTGTGATTAGAAAAAAAATGGACACTTTTTAATGCTAAATATTTTAATACTTTCAAAATTATTTTTATCAAATATTCATCCAGAAAAAAAAGCTTATCTCTTCTTTTTCTCCTGGGGGCTTCGAGGATAAATTGTAATTATGGAATCTTCAGGGGAAATTACTGATTGGACAGGATTTATTCAATGTCTGATACTCAAAAGCTTGCTCTGTCACAGTTTTTAAGCTTGAGAGTTGCTTCAGAGTTCCTGCAAAGGTTGTTCAGATACCTGTGACTAACACTGCCATGAGGACTAGAGATCAAATGAGGTTCACTGAGGGGGAAGATGGGCTTCAGGGAAATCAGTGTCCTCAAAAACAGCAAAATCACTTAGTAGCTGCTTCCAAAACAAGTGTTGCAAGAGGTTGTAGGAAACCTGGATAAGCTCCAGCCTCTGCCTCCAATTTTATATCAATTCCACAGTAAATGGCACATGGAAATATAAGATTAATCAATCAGGCAATGAGGATGTGAATGCTGAAGGAGGTAGAAAGGGAGAATGCTGAGACACAATGTGAAAGTAACCGTTGTATGATTATAACGACAGACTTCCACCCACTGTGATCATATCTAAAAGCTCTTGTTTGTGTTGATACAGAGTTCAACTGGCCAAAAGGTGATTTCAACAAAATATACAGATTCAGGAGTTGTCCTGTTTGTAGCCAGTATGACTCAAGAGTAAAACTGACCAAGGATATGTTGACCGGGCAGATGAGAAAGGTAAGGAAAATTCAGAGATGACATTATTACTAAATGGGTAGGCATAAGCTGAAGAATCATCAGAGGTCAAGAAGGCCAGAGGAACACCAGATGACTGTGGCACTAAGAAAACAAAGGTGAATCACTGTGTCAATGCCATGTGTCACTGAAGGGTCAAGAAAACTAGTAAGTGGAACTTGAAATTAGAAAATATTGATACACTTGGCAAGGTAACTTCTGGTTGAGTCTCAGTTTTGGGAAAGGAGAGGGGGTGAAAACCTGAAGAAGTACATAACAGCTACTGAGGTACGTTTGTGATAGTCTTTATTTTTTTTTAAAGATGTATTTATTTATGCATACAAGAGCTGGGGTACAGGCCAGAAGCGCAGGAGGTGAGAGGATTCACTAGAGACAGAGTGGGGAGCAGAACAGGAAGATCTACTGAAACACACTACTGAGGGGAGCAGCGGGTGAGGCAGGAGAGGTCTGCCGCACCATGTGGGTCACCTCCCCAGCAGGTGGCAGGGATCGAACTCCTGCTGCAGTGGGTGTGGTTTGCTTCATAGAAGTTGCTTAACCCACTGCGCCACCAGGGAGGCCCCAAGGTTTGTGATAGTCTTTAAAGGAAGGAATTAAAAGTGGTCAGTGAAGAGGAGTAGAGTGAGGGAGGATTATTAGTTTATTTATTTAGATTTATAAAGGATGATTTTGCATATCTACTAGCAATGGACACACTAGATTAAAATATAATAGTTAACTGGTGAAGAAAGATTAAAGAACATGAGTAAAATGAAGTTCAATTTTACAAGCTGTCAAAAGCAAGTTACTATGGGTCTTAGACTCAGTTTTAGTCCTAATCTTTAAGTTGGACCCATGGGGGTCCCTATGAGTGTCCCTACTATGTAATGGTACTAAAATCACCTAATGAATTTCCTTCCTAAGAATGAAAACTTTTGAGCATGAAATGTCCTCTTTCATAAATATGATGCCTCTTTATTAGAGATATTCAAGCAAATAGTGAACAATGTCCCTTTGGGAAAGCAATTTGAAGCAAATGACATTACACACTTTAGAATTATGTATTTAAGACTTTTGAAATTAGCCACAATCAATAGCCCCCTTGATTCACCAATATAATTACATACAATTAATATTTTCTTGTCTGTATTTTCATGAATGTTCATTGACCTTCTACTTTAACTGCTTCCTTAAAGGCCCTCTCTCTAGGCATTGGCGCTTCACCATATGAATTCTGGGGACACTCAATGCAGACCATGACAAACGGCAATAATTGCTATAAAGACCAAAGGAGTGAAGAGGTTCTATCCAAATAGAACATCTCCCAAACAAGCAAACAAACAAAACCCTTGAAAGGGTGATTTTGAGTAGAACCTGGTGACAGTATTAAAAAATTATATTTCACTTAAAATTATCAAGATACAGATGACAGATAGAAATATGTGTACCTATATAGATAGAGTTCTTGACCTTTAAGCTCTCTGAGTGGGCCTAAAAGCAATGGAATGACATTCCAGTTGTAACAAGCAAAACTATAACCCTGATGTTGATTTGTAATATCACTCTCTAGCAAAAGAACCCAGGATTCCTTCAAGAAATGGCTATTTCTAGGACAAGGGCAAGGAATACAGAAGGCGAGTTAAAAATACCTCAGTGACAGAGTATACTCAGTGAGGCAGGGACTGCAGGAGATGAGCCTGTAGCATTCCATCATGCTGAAAACTAAAAAAAGTCTTAAGTACACAATATGATGGTTCTATGGAAGGAATACAGGACCCAACTGTAAGACATATCAATGATCAGTGGGAACATTTGATTAAAATTATAATATCAGGTTATAATTCAAAGCATAAAGCAGATATGCATGAGTCCATACTGATATAAATAAGTAACTGAATGAAAAAATATGAGATAATAAAACTCCCCTGCAAAAGAATCACAAACAGCTTAATAATAAATTGCCACTAAAATAGTAGCACTTCACTCTCATGCCTTAATTGTGAAATGGAAGGGAAAAAGAATATCTTTACAGTAGGGAACCTGACAAATAGCCCAAGTCTAGTGGTCACTCTGATAAGATATACCGATTGTGTGTCTGTTGACATGAGACATAATGAGAATGATAGCTTACCTGTGTGATCTTTCTCCTCAAAACACATCAACCCAGTCCAATCATGAGAAATCACAGGCTTAATCCCAGTTGAGACACATTCCACACAACACCTAGCTAGTACTCTACAAAAAACTGTCATGTTCATCAAAAACAAGGAAAAGCTGAAACACTGTCACAACTCTGAGGAGTCTAAGGCTATGATATGACTAGGAAAGGTAATGTGATACCCTGGACGGAATCCTGGAACAAAAAAAAGGACCTAAGGGGAAAACTGAGAACATCTAAATGAAGTATAGAATTTAATAATAGCATCGCAATACTGGTTTGCTAATTATGACAAATGTGCCCTATAAGTGCTAGGTATTAATAACAGTAAAAACTAGGTGTGTAGGAACAAGGAGTTTTCTGTACGATCTGCACAATAAAATAATTCCATAAATCTAAAATTAAAAGTTTATTTTAAAAAACAGAAGAGTGATTTTTTTTTCAAAAGCAAGATATTAGAATATTTAATCAGGAGCCTATGCCAGTATTATTTCAGCATCTCTAAATGTGCTTTCCCTGGAATACTAGTTGTATAAGAGGCCCTAGGAAAATAACAAATCATTTCTCTGGTAAAATAATTTTGATATACTCTGCAAACTGCAAGAGCCTTTGGAGATTCACAAAGCATATTAGAATATTTTAAAAATCTAAGAAATCTTACAGAAAATACACAATGTAATGTTGTTTACCACAGCATTTCCCAAACTTATTATAACTCTTACATTTTTTTGGCCATATCTTCTAACATCTGTGGAGATACCATTCCCTAGAACATTGGAAACTGTTTGTTATATTGGTATGTACTCTACAAAAATCAATAATGGGCCACTTTGGAAGGAAGATGTGATCTTCTTGAATTTGAAGCTATACAGAACAAAATATGATAGAAAAAAATAGATAACTTACCAAAGAGGAAACTGAAAAACACATCTGCATTTAGACATTTAAAGAGATGCCATGTCCCAGACTAAAATTCCTGACATTTTGTGTCACTGAATCTAACCCAAATGGTGAGAAGTCGCACACAGTAACTTTAACATAAAGCAAACTCTTCTAGGAATTACAAGAAACTGTCCAGGAATATCTTGAGTAGGCAGTGAGCTCCCACTCATTAGAAGTGTTAAAGATGCAGATAAGGTATATAGGGAGAATGTAAAGAATAATGAACTAGATTGGAGATGACCTTGAAGATCTCTTCCAGTATTAGGATTTCAACCAATATTTCATTCATTCACAAATGATAGTGACCAACACTATGCTAGGTTTTTGGTGTTAAACGCTGGCTGCTATGGTTCTGTTCTAATTACTATCTAACAGGAAATAAGGAGAAAATGAATGCTATGAAGAACTGCAAGTTGTCCCCACTAGCAACCAGCCTAGAGATTGGGAGAATGTCCAAGGAAAAGATATCTAACAATGACTGCAAACATATAGGTAGCTTTATATGCCAGGCACTGGTTGCATTTATATCCTGAGTCATTTAATTTTCATAATTCATGAGATAGATTCATTGTCATCACCCAGTTTTGCACAAGACACTGTGTGACAGAGATTAAGTGACTTGCCCTAGATGACTCAACTATTTAGTGTTAGATGGTTTGTCTCTAGAGCTGGGATGCTTAACCACTAAGCACTACTAAGCACTACTGTACAAGCAAGACTTGAAGGATGAGTAAGCAAAGAAAGTGTTTACATCTGTTAGAAGCAGAGAAAGAGATAGAAGAAGAAGAAATACACAAAAACAGATTTCTGAAAGGCAAATGAGTAATATATTCAAGCTCTGAAAAATGTGAGGAACCAGGAAGCAGTATTTTGGGGTTATTTTGCAGACCAAAATTCCTGATGAGAGGGGGATAGAGACAGAAACAGAGTCCCCTCTCTTTTATGTCCCTATCTTCACTCAAGCATCTATTTTCCCTCCATGCATATACATATACAAACAAAAACATACAATAACAACAGAAGGTTTAATTGGGAAAACTAAAATGTGGTACTTGTTCCCTTTAAAATCATATCTCCACAGAGCTAAAGTCATGTCTTCCTCCATTCTATAAACCTAGAAAAAAAACAACAGATTAAAAAATAAAAAAGGTAAAGTCCATCCATCAGCTGTTTCATCCCAGATTTCAACAGCACTTGGGAACTTGAGAGCAGGCTGGTCTGAGGCCCTGGCCTATGGTAACCGTGGGGCGTCTGGTAAAGCTTGCGCTGTCCACAAGTTCCCTGGTTGCTGAAGCTGCATACTTAAAAATGATTGAGTTACTCCAGCAATTATGAAATTGGATACCACTCATGCCTATGAGACTCTTTATTAGACACAATGATTCAGAGTTTATAAGGCCATAAATTCCATCTGTGAAAGAATACTCTGGAGCAAGACAGGTTGTCGCTGTTTGGAAATGGAGCAAACATCCAGAGGGTTGGCTAGCCAGGGATGGAGGTACTGCAGGGTGGGGTTTGGAGATAGTGCTTTTTTGACCCATGAAGTTCATGTACCTCATATTTTGTAAAGGCCTTTCACATATCCCTTGGTTTAGTCTATTCTCACTTGAGGAAGGCGGAGAGGATTTTTTTTAATCCTCATTTAATAAAGAAAATTGAGTCTCTGTGTGATGAAATAACTGTTCCAGATCAAACAACTTCTAAATCAAAGACCCAGATGGATATATGCTATGCTTTTTCAACATAACCCTGAGGAGTATGACAGGAATTAGCCACTCCTGCTCTCCACAGTGGAGAAATCAGTTGGGGACATGACATTGCTGTGTAACAGTCAGCTACATAAGAACAACACATACCAACAGGCTTTTTAGTTAGCTCTTGAATTGAAGGGTTGTCTGGGTCTGATGCTCTAAACTGGGGATGAGAGGTCTTGTCCTTGCACCTTTGTCTTTCTCCTGGGACAAGCAAGTCAGCTTGGATGGTTTTTTTCACCACATTTTATTAGTCAAAGGAAATTATGGGCTAAAACTACAGAAGACAGGGAAGTACACCTTGCCCCCAGAGAACAGACATTGCATATTTTATGTGGGAAAGAGCATGGCTATGGACAGCAATGTCACTGAATAATAATGCAACGTCTGCAGTGGATAAGATGATTGTGGACCAGGAGGAGATAAGATCAGGAGTGTGTATATCTTACCACAGGTGGTTAGGTTTGAAACACACTGAGGGAGATGCAAAATCAAAGAGAGCTGGACAGAGCCTCCCTGGTGGTGCAAGGGGTTAAGCATCACACTATGAAGCATCAGCAGCCACTGCAGCATGAATTAGATCCCTGGCCAGGGAGGGAACCCACATGGTGTAGCAGACCTCTCCTGCCTCACCCGCTGCTCCCCTCAGTAGTGTATTTCAGTCTATCTGCCTGTACTACTCCCCACTCTGTCTCTGGTGAATCCTCTCACCACCAACCCCCATGCCTCTGTCCAGTATTCCATTGCTTGTATGCACAAATAAATAAATCTTTTAAAAACAAAAACAAAGAGAGCTGCACAGGACCTCATTATGAAATACCCTGTATGACTATGACTTAGTGTATGACTTAAAACTTTAAGTTTGTTTCTAAATACCATAGCAAGTCTTGAGAAGGTTTGATGCATATTTTATGTGGGTTCCCTCCCTGGTCAGGGATTGAATTCATGCTGCAGTGGCTGCTGATGCTTCATAGTGTGATGCTTAACCCCTTGCACCACCAGGGAAGCCCTGTCCAGCTCTCTTTGATGTAATGTGATCAAACTTACATATTCAAAAAGTCACTCTAGCTTTCCAGTACAACATGAGACCAGACATTACTCATGGTTTCAGAATCAAGTGGACTTTATTCTCCTAGAACCAGTCAGCATGAGTAATATTTTTAATAGAATTTTATTATGGAAGATGCCAAATGCAGAAAAAATTAAAGAAAAACTTATATACATCAATTATCAACACATGGTTGAGGCTATTTTATAAATATATCAACCGTTCTCCACTAAAATTACTACAAAGTTAATCCCTGGGATTATATCATTTGTTTTGTAAACATTTTAATATATAGCTTTAATAAAGGATTTTTAAAGACAAATACTTTGGAACTAAAATAAATTAACAAAAATTCTCCTCTAACATCATATAAGTCAATGTTCAAAGATCCCTGATTACTACATATTTGCTAATGTTTATTTAAATTAGATTCCAGAAAATAAGCTCCATACATTATGGGTGATAGATGGTAAACACCTTTTAGTTTATAGGATTCCACTCATATTATCTTAATGCAAGGTATTTACTGAAAAAATATATAGGCTATTTATGCTACAACAATGTCCATAATATGAATATAGTCTTACTATATTCTATGATACTTCTCAGCATTTTTCTAAACTTTTTTGTATATTATATAATTCAATATTTTGGCACAGCCTGACTGAATTTAGGTTTGAATTTTTTATCAAGAATTGAAAAGCAGTATTTTGATAGAGTAATGTGAAGACAGAACCACAGGTGGATGAAGAATCTCTGCATTCAAGTCAGCTTTTACTCATTTTTTCTAACATGTAACAGGAGAATTCATCAAGTCACTCCATATTTCAGTTATCATGATGAAAATATGAGAGCAGTAACATAAAATACTGATATGAGATTAATATCTCAGTGTTTCTTATTTGGGGTTGCATGTCAACATTACTTGAATTTTTGTTTGTTTTGAAGTTTCAGTGTCTGAGCTCTACTTTAAATAAATTATTTCTAAGATGGGTCCGTGTGGTCCATACTATTGAAAATAATCATGTGATTCTAATATATCACTTGGGTTGGGTTGAGATGTACACACTAGACCATAAGTCCCACAAGGCAGAGACTAAATCTTACTCACCAGGTTTGACATATAGCTAGCTCTCAATTAATACTTTCAAATTACAGCATAAATGAATAGATAATGGATGGTAAGTCGATAGGATGGACAAATGGCCAGATGAATAAATTAAAAAGGGCTAGTTGAACCTCAGTTTGGTAACAGAGTGATATCAATTTCAAGACAGTTCTTAATATAAGAAACCATTTCAAGTTTTGTTTGTGGACTAATATCCCAAGCACTCTAGGTATAAGTCCGTTAAGGGAATATCAGCTATAGATTCAAAATATTCAATAGAAATATGAGACTTCAGAGTAAACATAAGTAAAACTTTAATATCAGGGCAGATATCTTGGTAATGAGTAGAACTGTTGTAACCAAAACTACCTTCTCATCAACAAAACTATACGAATTCTAATCAGAACTGAGCTAAACAGCTTCAATTTTTCTAAATGTGGTAGAAAGTCAGGACTGTAGCACTACTGAAGAATCTCAACTCACACATAAACCTGTTTCTAAGATGTTATAAAATTTTAGTTGTGGAAATACTATTTTGCAAAATTCTCCTGTGCACAAATATAACCACATTTTCTAGAAGTCAGCCTGGGCAACTGGCCAGTATTAATCTAATAACCTCTGGTAACCATAAACATTAATAATCTATAATATAAAAACCAAGAATTACTGCATTAAAGTGAGTGGTGTGGGTTGTAACAGCTATTGAAATGCTGCACAATTCAGTGTTTGTCTTAAGATCCCCTTCCTTGTGTTCCTGCCTTGCAAATGTTAGCCTTTACTATTGCTTTAGTTTTGACATGCGAACTGCAAGGATTGATCATTCTACTTCTTATACCACCAGATCTGTTTACCTAAAAGTTTTTGTGACAATCAAATGTGAAGCAATATGTGAAAAAAAAACACTATCATTCATTACACATGCATAAATAGCAAAGATTATGAATATAACTATTCATCATCATCATCATAGCAACCTAGTAACTGGAGAATGGTGATGGAGATAGAGCAGTTCTCTTTCACTGGAAGAACCAGTGGCAATTATACCCCTCTCAAATGTTTCTTTTACCATTGGGGAGGAACAGGCTAATTATTTTAGAAATCTCATAAGAAAAACACTTGAATGGTCACCATGGTGTACAGCCAATGCAATTATCCAGGTTGGAAATAAAGATCAAAAGGAACAATAGAATCACTGCTATTTCTATAGCTGGTATGATAAGGTCACCCTGAAGTATAAGGAGTGGTCACCCAGCTCCAATGAAGTGAATTTATTCATCAAGCTCCAGCATCATTTCTCCAGCTCTACTTTTGTAAACTAAGAGAGATGTCAGCTAACTGACCCCTCAGTGGAACTTTCACTACTTCTTTTCAATTAAGTACTCTTAGATCAGTTTTTTTACATGTGAATTTTTCTCTATGATTATTATCATTGTTGTTGTTGTTATTACAAAGATCTCCATCAGCCTAAGCTACTTTTTAAAAAGTCTCTAAATAATTAAATGTGTTAGCTTTAGAAACTTCTCTGAACATGTTTTCTTTATTTTAATATAGTGTCTGTCCTACCTTATATCAATTTTAGTTACTCTAATTAAAAAAATTGGAACATAATTTAAAAGTTGTACAAGACAATCAAATAATGAGGCATAATTATTGCAATTTAATGTATAACCCAATTCTTTATTCAAGTTTTAAAATCTATTATACATGAAAGAAGTCTTTGGATACAATGACTATGTCTTCTTTGTGTGGGATTTCCTCTTGCACGCCATCTCTGAATGGTTGGTAGTGGCAATCTCAAATGCCTGGTGGAAAATTTCAGACCATTTGTAGACTCTGGGGTTTTGGGGGTGAAGTGCTAATGTTATAATCAATGAACACCACCTGCCTTGGGCGCAGGAGAGAGAAGTGGTTTCAAGAAGTGTGCAATTGCTGGCTCTGTTTCACTTTCCAAAGCAGAAGCACATAACAGAGGTACATGATTGAAACTCAGTCCCAGGCATGTTATATATGGCTTGAACCAACATTTAAGAATTGAAATATTACACACACAGACACACACACACACACTTTCCTGATGGAGATACTGAGCAAGAGCTAATAACTTCATGTCTCAATTTTCAATGAGGCACAGGCTCTCCATTTTTATCCAGTCCCTACTGTACTTTATTGCCTTACTCTTGTCCTGTGTACCTGAGATACTTTATTTTTTAGTGTTCCACAAGCACTATTATTTCTGATTGCTTGATTGCTGCCTTAGAGCTTTCCTACAGAAATTTGTATTGTGTCAGATTCATCTTCAAAAGGCAGACTATGAAAAACATTATTTGCACAATGCACATTAAGATAACTGAACTCTGAGTACCAAAATTCTCAGATGCTCAGAAGTGCAGTAATGGTACAGGTTTTCTCATCTAAAATCCTGCACTATAGGTCCTGAAAATATCAATTTCACTATGCATTGATCAAGCCTTTTAGCAAAAACTTCATTAAATGAACCATGGCCAACCTAGTGCAGCAGACTCTAAAGTTGGAAAGGACTTTGTGCCTCTCTCCTTCTCCCTGTAATCTCTCAGCACTGTCAGAATCCAGCCAAAAGCAAAGAAAGAGCAATATAAAATGAAGTGAGTAATTCACCATTTGTTGAGGGAACATAAATTAGCAACTTGTTATGATGTCACTTTTTTTATACTAAAAACCCCACACAGATAACTTTAATGTGAAGAAGTGCATTTGTTTTCCTCTAATAGGACACTTACCCCACACACACACCATCCACCCACATCCCCTCTCAGATCCCCTCTAATTGAACAAAGTGGACTTAATTTGAATTAAACTGTCAAAAATCTTCCACTTAAATTGATGTATCTACTTCTCTGGCTAAAATGGATTCATTTCTGTGAAATATACAAGAAGTGTTGATGGATTGTATTTTGTGAACTAGAAATATTTTGCATGCATCTCCATGTCATGTAATTCAGGTACAAAAAGCAAAGGAGATGGTGGAATCCGAGAAGGTCAGTTTATGGATAAGAAACACAAGACGAGGGTGAGCTATAAGAGCTGGAGGAGAGGTTGTGTTTGCATTAAAACAAGAAAACCATAACTCTTTAAATTTTTGGAGACAGAGACATTTTTCAAATTAAATATGAAAAATTTATTTAAGCCTGATGCAGTTCAATTTCAAAATCCCCTAAACTAAGCCCTTTCATTATATGACTTTACATATGCAAGTAGAATTTACATTTAAAAAAGAAAGGTTAAATTACTGGGAGAAATTTTGAGTTTAATATAGAATGGTGACTTTTTTATATTATCAAGAAGTATTTGTGGACTTTGTAGTACGTTGTCAGCTCCATGTTCACATACTAAGCAACTACAAAATATATATTCAAGTAAAATACCTAGTCATGTTCAAAGATGTTACAATTGAATTAGGGGAAATGAAACAATTACTACCATATTTTGGGCAGAAAATAATTTAGCACTTAATCTTATAGTTATAGGTTGTAAATAATGATGAAAACAGAAAGGAAATCAATAATGAATTTGGGTAAATCAGAAAGCTTCATCAATGAAGTTCACTTACAGAAAATGAAAAATAATATTTCATACTTGTTAGGGAAAACTGGAGTGCTACTTTACCTGTCTGCCTTTGGCAGTTTTGACCAATGTTAGACACAGTAAAATAAAATGAACTAAATAGAAAACAAAACACCTGTTTACAAATAACAGTGTCTATGTCCACATCCTCTTTTGTAGGTCTCTAGCAAATAAGGGAGCAAAAGAAAATGACTTAGATTTGAAGTTAAACAGGCTTCCAACTTCCTTCATATTTTAAATCTCTATTCTAGAATCCACATATTGAAACATATTTGCAAAGAAAAAAAAATAGAGCAGGCAAAAATGTCCTGCAAGTAGCCACCTAGTTTATTACACAGATAGCCACAAAAATGAGGCACATAGGTCTGCCTTGCTGATCCATTCAAAGACAACATAGGAAAAAATATAGCCATGCTAAGTCCTCTACACCCCAGCTGAGTTTCTCACCACATAAAAAACTAAAAGGTAAGATACGGTGATAGAAATCCCATTTATTAACACTAATTTTTATCTGTGTCTCTGCCTACCTATAAAATGTAGTTCTCTAGATTACTAGCTTTCTTTCCCATAGAGATAAGGAGAAAAACAGGTGGCCATAGGATTAAAACAGAAAAATGCCTACTCTGTGAGCAGACAGCAAAACATGCGATGAATGGCAAAAATGTTTCCACTACTTGGAAAATGAATTTTCCACACACCTATAATGATTCAAAAGCAAATACTTCCCCCCAAGATATTCAGAAGAGCCTTTCCCAAGACATATAGCTCAGGCATGTGGATTATTTCAAGCTGAGGTCAATCTAGGCCTGCTGGCAACACAAGAAATTTTTAATAATCTTTAAAGTATATAAAGAATGAAAATTGGATGTGTCACCAAGAATTTGAGTTTTGTTTTACCAGAAATAAGCATTCTATCCCAGAGCGTATATAAATGTTTGCTGAGCACAGATGTAATTACAGAGCAGCTGTTCTTTGTTATGTGAGTTCTCCTCTGATGTCCTAGGCCCTAATCCCATTCCTTAGTTCAGGATATATAACCCCATTTTGCCTCATTGTCCTTGGAACTCACATCTCTGTAGATTATTTATGCTCAAATAATTAAACTAGGATCCTTTACCCTATTAATTTTGTATGTATTTAGTTATTTGTCGAGCAAGAGAAGATCCCAGAGGGTAGTGGGAATTTTCTTGTTCTTCCCAACAGTTCTATGCAAATCTTCAAACATGTGACTTATGTCTGTGACCTTCATAGTCCCTTTATTACCACACAGTACTTCTAATCTCTTCCAACCAAACTCCCCATCTTTGGCCATAAGAAATATAGGTTTCAATAGCATTATATTCAATCTTAAAATACAAACCGTCTGATAATTATAAATGATGGCTCATTTAGATAGAAATAAGGAGGGGGTGAAAAGGAAATGAAATGATCATTACTTAGGAGTAAAGACTGAAAAAAAAATTCTAGGGTTATGAATGCTGATGAGAAAGAGAAAGTTATAATTACTGTTTTCAAATATCCACAGCATTGTCATGAAAAAATAAATATGCTAATTATTTATGATCTAAAAGCAAAACTAAATGCTCTCAAATTCTTTCACAAGGTAATGAGCACCCAGTCACAGGAATTGTGTAAAGACTGACTTTTTGATGACTTGCCGGGAATGTTACATGGAGGTAGTCTTCAAAGTTTATAGCAGGATGGTGGCAAAACTATGATGACTACACCTGAGGGAGAAACCCCAAACTGTGAAAAAATAAACAAGGAAATTTTATAAATTAATAAATGTGATGTAATCTAAAAGCTTTTTAAGCTAACCCTGAAATTCTATGATTCTACAATTCAAGGGTAATTCACAAACTTTTAAACCATTCCTAAACTTTAGCTTCCAAAACACTGATTTCGAATCTTTAACTTCTCACAGTATTTCCCCTTGTATCCAAGAAGTTAAGATGCATGTTTTTCTTTTTCCATTTAATTATGTTTATTGAGGTAATGTTGGTTTACTAGGACTACATTTTTCTGTATTACAAGAAGAGTATGTGTCTACTTTGGGAACTCAAACACCTGCTTGTTAGATTTGGTTGAGACTAGTCTATGTTCCAAAGAGAAGGTGATATAATTTTGTAAGAAGCAGATTTACCTAATATCACAGCTTTAAGTGGTAAAAAAGCTCAAATTTACCATTTCCGGAGCTCAGTTTTGAATTCTAGATTCGTAATAATAATTGCCAAATAATTTTTTTTTCTCTTTGATGTAATAGTAGGTACAAACAATATTTCTAAGAGAAAAGATAAATTAAAGCAAAGAGTATATTTCACCAGCTTGCTATCTCCACCAAAATAATTTCCCCTTAACATTCACACTCTAAGTAAATGGCATCAATATCCACTTGCAAGCTTATATCAAAAACGTAGTAGCGATTTTTCATCCATTTCTTTTCATTGTCTACTTCTAAAGCTCTTTGATTATTTCAGGTCTACATCAAAAATATATTTCAAATTTATCTTCTATCTATTTGCTCTGTTCTCACCCTATTCAGGATGTCATCGTAAATCTCCTAGACTACTTTTAGCATCTATGAGTGGTCACCCTGCTTCCACCCCTGGGTTTCTGTGATCTACTGCATGAATAGAAGAGGGGAACAAAGGTAAGGGAGAGGAAATGGTTGAGATCACTGTATTCACAAAACAAGCAAGCAAAAAGTAATTTTCAATTATGGAAAATATTGTTATTGTCATTATTTTTGCTTCTTGCTGATTTGACTGTTTAATGTACTAGAAATCACTTAAGAAAGTCAATTTTTACTCAGAAATCTTGTCTCCAGAATTTTGGATGTGGCCGAAGTTAATTTCTCTTTGACCACATGAGAATCACTCTTTTTTTTTTTTTAAAGATTTATTTATTTATGCATACAAGCACTGGGGTACAGGCCAGAGGTGTGGGGGTGAGAGGATTCACCATAGACAGAGCGGGGAGCAGAACAGGCAGATCAACAGAAGTACACTGCTGAGGGGAGCAGTGGGCAAGGCAGGAGAGGTCTGCCAAGCCATGTGGGTCCCCTCCCTGGCCGGCAGAAGGGATCGAACTTGTGCTGTAGAGGCTGCAGTTTGCTTCATAGTGTGTTGCTTAACTCACTGCGCCACCAGGGAGGCCCAAGAATCACTCTTTATCCCAGTCAAACTGGATATTTTTGTTGTTTTCCTTCCTAGTTCTTCCACAATCTGAAGGTTTGAAGACCATAAGGACTCTCCAAAAAACCTCATTCACTCATGCTCTCATTCATTCATTTATGCAACATATCTGGTCTGGAGAGAAATAAACAGGCATCAGCAAGTCAACGTCTGTCTCTTGTGGATTACAGTCTAGTGGGATATAAAAACTGTTAAAGAAATGTCTACTCATTTCATTCCTTAAAGCACTAGAAAGAGTCAGGGAGAGAAAGATAAAGTGAGGTTACAAGAGAATGGAGGCAGGCCCTCCCTTATAATGCAGGGCTTAATGTCTCAGCACTAGGAAGCTAGGCCTAGCCACTGTGGCATGAGTTCCATCCCCAGACAGGGAGCTGACCCACATGGCACAGCAGACCTCTCATGTCTCTCCTGCTGCTTTCCTCAGCAGTTCATTTCAGTAGATCTGCCTGTTCTGCTCCCTACTATATCTAGTGAATCCTCTCACCCACCTCAGCCCCTCTGACTTACATCCCAGTTTTGTATGCATAAATAAATAAAAATAAATCTTTAAAAAAATAATGGAGACAATCAACAGGTGAGTTGCTTTATTTTTTTAAAATATATTATCCTTAGTTTCAAGCGAAATTAGATCAATCACTATCCTCTATTCTTGCCATTTAAATGAGCAGCTTCTCCTGATGTAGGAATTTCCTCCTGCCCCTAAGCTTAGAAATAAAACTATATTTTAACCGAGATGATTGGTCCATAAAAGGAAAAGTTATGCAGGAGTGATATTAAAAGGAAAGAGAAAAGTAGGAAAACATTATTTGAGTACCTAATATGTGCCAAGAGCTTTTATATTACTCCTTTACTTTTTCCATTTGCACCATTTCTATGAAGTAGAAATCACTATCCTGTTCTTTTTCACAGAGAGAAAGAAAATATTTCCAAGATAGCAAGGAATTTTCTCAAGGTTTCAGAGATACACAGAGTGGCAGAGATTTAAACCCAAGTTCATCTCACTCCCAAACCCATGCATCAATTTATTGTGCCTCAAAACACTTGTATCTTCTCTGAATCAGGCCATGTTCCTAGGTCCTATATGAAAAGGATACCGGTACCCTGGAAGTAAACCAAAAACTGAGAAAAGTCCCTGAGATTTCCTGACCAAGGTCCTTTTCAGGTGTCTAGCAGTTGAGCTCCTCTTGCAAACTTTACTTTCAGAGTCCTCTGGGCCTCTCCATAATTAGGCCCTGCCTCGCTCTAACTTCCTCCTTTCAAGTCCTTGCCCCTTTGGCCGCTCTCAAATGGGAATTAATCCAGCCTTGAACAAGCTGTCACTAAGTGAAGATTTTACTGTGATTATTGCTTGGGAAAAAGATGTTGCTGTTCCCTTCCCTTCCTCCAAATGCCTTATTTGCAGACTGGAAATTGCGGGGCATGTGTCCAATTGATACATTTCCCTTCAAATAGCAGATCCAACGCTGAAGTGGGATGCAAATTTAATTATTCCACATGTACAGAACAGAAACAGAATCTCATTGTTAAATTTGTTCTCCTATGTCGGAAAGATTAAAAACAAAAGATGCTGAAGTGGTTTGTGTGAGCAGAATACATTTCAGTTCATAAAAATGTGAGGCAATGAAATAAGGGCACTGGAGGGTTTATTTCTACCACATGGAATTACCATTATTTCTCAATGTTTCTTCTCAGAAATCTTCACTATTCATCTGTACACCCCAAAAGAGACTTCAATCCCCTTCTCTGTGATGATTTTCCCAAATAATCTCCTACAAGCACCTTATCCTCCACCCGAGTCACTCTACTAGCTTTTTAAAAATAATATGGACTAAAGTGAGGTGATAATTAATTAATTAGAACATAAAGAGGAGTCTAGCATTATAAATAAGAGGCTCCAGATTAAGAGCCACTGAGGGTGACCACTTAGAACCAAAGCTGAGTTTATTGCTGACTAGTGATATAAATTTGGTCAAGTGGCCTGATCTCTCCATGTTTCTATCTCTTGCTCCATAAAATGGAGACAATAATGGTAGCCATCTCCAATAGATTTTATGACAGATAAATAAGTCATTATAGTATTGTTCCTACAACAGTACCCAGAACTCAGTAAGCGTGCAACAGATTGCAGCTATTATCAGTACATATGCTGTATTTGCTCTTCTTCTTCAGTATATCCTTCAAGGCTCAACTCAAATGCAGTCTTTTCCATAAATCCATTCCTTGAGCTAGGAGTTAATGTTTGCCTCTATAAATTTCCATAAAACATCATCTCTGTGTCACTTATCACCATTTATCATGTTCTTCCTACCCAATACCCCTGGAACAAAGAGATGGGATGATCTTATTCTTTTATAGCCAAGGGAAAGTAAGTGCTGGCTGATCAACCAACTGAACAAAAGGCCAATGAGTGTTTTAAGTGGAACCTTCTGTTGGTTTATCACGTACCCACACCAGTCAAGAATTGGACATTCTTGGAGATAGACTTTATTACTTGCATTATACAGAAAAAGAACTGAAGCATCAGAAAACTGTAATATTCCTGTATAAAGACACATGGAAACCAAGAGGGAGCATGTGTATTTGAAGCCATGTCTCTCATTCTGGCTAATTTCAAGGCTTTTATGTATACCACTAAGCAACACTGTCCTATATAGCCCTCGAGTTGGGAAAGTTCACTTAAGGGAGGCAAAGAAATTTACCCTCACTCTCCAAGCTTTTCTTAGGCTAGTTGAAGCAGATTAGTAAAAGAAAATAACAAATTTCATTGAGGCATGTGGAATCTGTACAGATGTGGATTGTAAAATGTTTGGGACAAACACTAAGGAATGGGATAAGGGCTTGTAGTTTCAAGGCAAGAGGAAAGGGACTAACTCTCAAATCAAGGAGAGATTAACTCATATGAGAAAGACCAAATGTCCTGCAATTAGTTTGCCCTGCCATATAGATGGATTTATCTAATAGAACTGTTATTTCTGGTAAAAACCCTAATTCTCTCCTGGTAATTTCAGCCTTAAATTTCAGCCCCGATTTTCATTTTTCTAGATAATTAAGGGAGTATAAAAGCTTCTCATAAGCCTATGAAGCTTCAATGGACCTCAACTCAAAATATTCCACATGCCAAGATAATAATTCTTAGGAAAACCTCTGAACATCTTAGGGAGGCTTATCCTTCAGAACATCACATTTAGTGGTCCTATGTGAAATATGAATTTCCAATTCACTGGACTTCTTGTAAGTATATTCCTTCTGTCTGCAGGAAATGCTATAACTCAGAAACTTTGTTATTGAGTCTCCTTGATAGTCCTTAACTTGAGATGGAGGAAAGAAGAACAGAAAGTAGCTTCTTTCTCCACCCAGTCCCCTCACAAGCTGTATCTATCTCTGAGAGCATATGGCTTCTCAGACCTCAAATCATGCCACCCCCTCTTTCTTCTCTGTTCATCCAAATGCCCTCTAAAAATGTTCTGCATGTTCATGTCTCTTTATCTTTTAATGTCTTTGGCCATGATTCTGCCAGTTCTCATTCTACTCCAAAATTTGTGCCTAAGTCATATTTTAGTCAATATTTCCTCTAGAAGGAGTTTTCTTATTCATTCCTTGGGTCATACAACACTGCTTTTGACATTTATTTATTTCCTCACTAGCTTGTAATTTCCATGCTGGTAGGAGCAACTGAATCCCAAATAACTCAGTTACTTAAAGTTTAGTAAGAAAGAGAAGTAGGAGGTGGAGAGAAGAGAGGAAATGGTCTGGAATGATCAGGAAGATGGAGGTAGTAAAGAACTCAGAACCTGTCCAGAGCCATAAATGTCTCTAGTAAATACTTTCAGAAAGTTAAAACGAAAAAAAAAATGATGTTATTTGAAGCATTATTGGTGTTTAAAAAGCCCCTCCAGATTTAAGGAAGCAGTAACTATAATACTCCCTCTTCCTGCTGTGCTATATTCCTTGTACCACCCAATCGGCATACAATGGAGAAACAATTTAGGGCTGAAATTATCAGGAGAGAAAGATCATGCCCTTTTCATTTGTGCTTTTCCCCAATAAGTCACTGAGGTAGTCTCAGTTTACAGTATTGTATAAATTTCAGTTGTAAGTATTATAAGTCAACCCCTGTACCCAATACCTTGTGATCACCTCCTACAATTCAATTTCCATCCATCAACTTATATTAGAACCCCTCAACTATTTAAACCATCTTTCAGGGCCCTTCCCCTTTGGTAAGCACTAATACTTTCTCTGAATCTCAGAGTTGTTTTATTTTCTCTTACTAGTTTTCTTGTTTCTCTATAGTACTCATAAGTGAAATCATATAGTGTCTTTAACCTTGGAGCTAGAGATTTGTCTTAAAACCTAGGTCTAGACCCAGTGTTCCTCAAAATTGAACATGCATGGGAAACACCTATACAGCTTTTTAAAACACTTTCCTTGCTCCTAATATTCATACTGGGTTCTAATTCAGTAAGCAAGGTAGAGTCATCATCTGTATTTCTAAAAGTTCCCTGGTGATAATGATGCTCCTGTCCTGCTGAGGTTCCTTCTGGTAGCATTGGTCTAGGCTAGCCAATGGGCCACAATGTCACCAATTACTCGCAGGCTGGCAATGTAATAATGAGAGTGAGCTGTGGTCCTTGAGAATTTTATTAGTATTTTGAGCTACTGGAGAGCCTGACTGAATACTACAAAGGGGGATTAATTTCATAATTTGAGAGAAGGATGGATGTTTGCAGTAAGCACATATATTTTCTAAAGATGTGGGCAGAACACTATCATTTCGATAGGACTAAACTACACAGTATTAACAGAAAGAGGGGTTCTAAGTATGCTGGGTTATGTATCAAGGGACTTGTGCTAAAATCTCATCTCTGTTTCATCCTAGTCATATCCTTCCATTTTTCTCTCATACAAAATGGCCCTAATCTTATCTCCCACATACGTACTATGGTATACAGTAAGTGCTCTTTAAATGTCTTTTGCCAATGTTGATAATCACTGGAAACAACTTCATGAGATAAGTACTATTACTTTTCCCCATTTATTGATGAAGACATGCTCACTTGAGGTGACAAAGCAGACAGAGCCATTCAATGTTAAAATCAGAATTTATGCACAGGTCAACCTAATTCTAAATCCTCTGCTCTAAACCACAAGACTAGAGTGAATGGAATCTTTTGTGTGTGGTTGATGTGATTTCAGGGGTACAGAAGAAGCCTAAAAATAAGCAGCCTGTGCATGCAACCCTATAATTCCTCAACCCTATACTTGGCACAGCCTTAGGCACTGTTAGGCTCTGTGATCTTACTTCCTCCCTGATACTTCATGGCTCCTCTGCACCAGAATAGAGAAGATAGCTAAAAATCATGTATCAATTATGGATAATCATGTCTCCATTTAACACAGGCAAGTGATTTTTCATTGTCTCTGTCATTCACTCAAGTCATTTGCTCCAGAAACCACAGCTCACTTCTTCCCACCCTGAGCTCAGTAATATTAACATTAATGATCTTTCTTCTCAGATGGGTCCCAGAGCACTGGACCCTGCCAAGCCATTTTCCACTCAGGATGATTCTTGCCCTGGCCACTTGCTTGTAATGTGGCCCTTTCTCAATTTGAAAGTAGCAGCTGTTTAACAGATACTCACCCACTTAGATTTAGAATGGAGGCTTTGAAAGATGTAGAGAGAGACTGATAGTCTTGGGGAAAAGAGTAGAGCATTGCAGATGCATTGTGATGAATTCTAGAGGGAAAACCACAAGGGTTGAGTAATATAGACAAATGTTATTCTGCCTTTTCCATAAATGTTTACCTATTTAAAATAAGCTTAAATATTTCCTTCATTTGTAAATGAAACAAACCAAAAAGTGCAAAAAGTCAAGCACAAACCAAAGTCTACGTGTCCTGACTTCCTTTCTCCATTCCAGAGATCATCACTGTTCACATGTCTTAGGTATCCCAGAATTTGTACAAACCTCAAATCATTTAATGTGAATATTCACTGCTTTATAATCACAACTAGCATTGCATATAAAATCTGTATATTGTTTTAAAACTTGTATTGAAGTATGAGGTTCATGCATAAAAATGCATGTATTTTAAATTTATAACTCCTTGGTTTTTATAAGCTGAATGCTCAGATTAAACCATCTGGATCCAAACCAAGAAACAAAACAAAACAAAAGCTCCCTTCTGTACCTTGCTTTTCATTTAATAAAACGACTTAGTGATCTCTCCATTTCAGCATGTAGAAATGTACCATTTCCTTTTATTAGTTAAAACATATTTGAGCGAATGGAAGAACCTTCAATTATTTAATGAATTGGGTACTGATATTTATTTCCAGTTTTGCTTGGTAAATATTGCATGAATATGTTTGTAAGTCCATCTTTGTAAACTACAAAGAATTATTCTTTAGAATATAGTCTTAAAAAAGAATTTCAATAATAAAGAGTATGTTTTAATTGTTCAGAATGCTTTAAAAATGCCCCATGAGGTTACATTAATCTCCACCCCCACACTGGTACCTTCAGAGAAACACATTTTTTAAAAGAACTACTTGCAGAATATATAGCATACCGAATTTACTGATCAACAAAAGAAGTAAAATTAACAGTTGTCTTATTATCTGGAGGCAACATTGTTTATTTTTATAAGAATGTGGATTTTTTTTCTTTGTTCAAATAAGGATTTGAAAAGACTTCAGGTAGAGACAGATCAGTCTTTGGAAACAGGCTCAGTTGATGTTCTAAAAGATAAAGCTGATGTCTTTCAGTGTAGTACTGAAAGTTTCTCACTGTAACATGTTGGCAGTATCTGAGGTCACGCCTCTCTTTTGAGACTAACCAACCTTCTTATGGTCGGGACGCCAAAGAAGGACAATGCCCCCTCTACCTCCACTGCGAAGAAGACCCAGGTGCTGGCTGCCTGGGAAGTCAGCTCCTTACACTTCCATTAGAGGTTATGGAGAGTCGTCACAGGGACCATTCATTAGAGTCCAGATTCTACGATAAAGGAAGTAGAGCCTTATGCATGAGCAAGGAGAGACCATTCCTTTCTTTATCTTCCCATGAATTCTCACTGCTGGCAATCACTGAATAACATCTCCACTACCTATACAGGGGAGGAAAATGTTCCTGAAAACAGCCTCCATGAGGAATGAAATGTCTCCAAACAGAGCAACGGATATAAAGTAGAAGTTCTTCTGTATCCTTGTGCTTTTCCTTTCTGTGTGCTTATGTGGGGAGAAGAGGAGCAGAAAGATTGGGACATTTTCACTCTATTCTCTACCTTTTGTTTCAGGGCTCCTGGCAAACAGAACCCAGCAGACAGAATTTTCAGAGATGTATGGGGCCTTAGAGAACATGCAGTGTGGAAGTTCCCCAAAACTGCAGCCTTATTTGTGGACCATGTTTTCGTGACAGTTTCTGAAGAGCCAGTTACTGCAGATGTGCACTGGAATGCCTCCTGACCACACAAAACACTCTTACTCTATCCTACATGACAATCTGAATCTTAGATTGCCTTCTTCTTTAGACCAGAATCTCCATACACACTTACCTCGTTTTCAGCCCAAATCTCAGTGTCTAAAGTAGCTTCTGGCATAAAGCCGTTACCTCTAAAATACTGATCAAATAGAAGAAAAAATAACTTCTCCTCTCTGCTAGGCCATATCAAAATCCATTCCTTCTCTTAATTCAAAAATATGATGTATTACCCAAACCTACTCTATTTTACTGCTCTTTCTTACAAATTAAGTATTCAGCCACTAGTGTTACAGGCACATTTTAGCTACCCTCGTGGTACTTTCATAAAGATTATAAAAGAAATTGTATAGAAACACCATGGTCTGGCAAGATTAGGTACAGCGACAGACTAGATGTGACATTCAAAAGCTTCTAGAGTTGGATTCAGTTGCAGATACTAGGGGAAAACACAGGAAAGGAGCTAGAGTTATGAAGCTAAGCTTGAATGCACATGGTTAACACATGGGTGGTCCACAAGGTGTCACCGGACAGGTGGAACACAAAGTCAGGATGTGAGCTAGTGATAACTAGAGTTCCAGCTGGGCCAGCAGGCTATCAGGAAATTCTAGTAGGATCCAGCTGGGGACCAGGAGACCAGTTCTATTAGGTGAAGAAAAAGAGAAAGGTAGAAACCTACTATGAGAGGGGGGTGTTTGGGAACTTTTCTTGTCTGTGACCCAAGGCAGGGATACCTTACAGCTTGCCCATGTTAAATCACTGAAGAATTGACACTGATCCTAGGCCGCAGGCAGAATTATTATAATAGGGTGCCACCTCCCCTGCAGGAGTCATTACAAAGTGAGTTCCTAAAGAAACCAAGCAGAAAATCATAGAGCAAATTATTAACCACATTTTCTTCAGTTTTGCCTCTTTCCCCTTAGTAAGGGTATATCAGGTCATCATGAAATTTCCCTTCTGACACTCTTCCCTAGAACTAAAGTGAGTGAAAATAAAATTTTGTGCGAATGATGATGGTTTGAAAAATATCATTCTCTTTTTCTCAATGATTCCTGTGTTTTTTAACCTCCCTGACACACATTTCCAGAAATGCAGTTCACAAGGTCTGTTTCAAATGTTTAGCTCAAACACTCACACAGGTGTGTGCTTGTACACATCCACAAACACAGAGACACAGCCACCCATTCTGCTGCTGGGGATGAAGCATTCAAAGTAGGTAGCTAGCTCACTCCAGAGGGAAATGACCCTGGGGAAATCTTACAAAGACAGGTAAAGATGGTGTGTAGTAAATAACTGAGCTTCAGGGAAGTAATCTCTTGCAGATTCTGACTGATAGCTGGAGGTGGTAGTACTTTTGGGGATGGTCTTGCAGTGTGACTTAGGGAGCAGTGTTTGCATGATGCCATGTAAGTCAACCTGAACACAGGCCAATCATGTGGACAATCCATCAGCCATGCTGTCATAATAGAATCCTGATTAAAAATCTGAACACCCAGTCTCCAGCTAGCTTTCCTGCAAGATATCAATGGCAGGAGAGTAACCCATCCTGGCTTCACAGGGAAGTACAACAGAAACTTCCTTGGACTAAGTCATATGTAATTCTTCCTTGGTATGATTTTTAAGTTTTATATTATTTTAAGTTTCTTGAATGTGGCCCTCCAATTGTTCTAGTATAAGCTGTTTTTTAATTTTTTTATAAAAAGCTATCTTCCTCTACTTCATTACCTATACATCTTTGTCCAAAACATATATGTCTGTATATACTTGAGTCTATTTCTGAACTTTGTTTGGCCCCACTGATCTTTAACTGACTATGCCAATACCTTACTGTCGTAAATTGTGAAATCAGATAATTTAAATCCTCTAAGTTGGGACTTCCCTGGTGGCCTATCGATTAAGTCTCAGCGTTATCACCACTATGGCCTGAGCTCAATCCCCAGCCAGAAGGCTAACCCACATATGGTGCAGCAGACCTCTCCTGTCTCACCCACTGCTCCCTACAAGAGGATATTTCAGTAAATCTGTCTGTTTTGTCCTCTACTCTGTCTCTGGTGAATCCTCTCATTCCCCCATACCTCTGGTTTACATCCCTGTTCTTCTACAAATAAATAAATCTTTATAAAAAGATAAAAAAAATAAATCCTCTAAGTCTCTTCTTTTGTCAAGTGATTATGGTTGTTTTAGAATCTCGGTATTTCATGTGAATTTTAGGGCCACGTTGTCAGTTTCTTCAAACAAATCTGATAGGACTTGGATTAAGACAGCATTGAGTCAATAGGTGAACTTGGGGAAAATTCGGCATATTAATCTTAACCATAATTAATTTTCCAACCCATGGGCAAAGTATGATCACTTCACCAGGAAAATAAAGAGAAGTTAGTTCATGAAATATACCACTGTCTGAATTAAGAGTAAACTGGTTTAATGCAATCTTTGGTAACTTCAACTATGGAAGAAATGTTTCCATCAGACTTCAAACCAAAATACAAAGTGGTGTCTAAAAGTTCTGAGACTTAAGTGAATGGGCTGAGTGTCATATAATAGAATTGAGCTCTGGTGACCTGCAAGGGCCTTCTAACTCCATTTGTGTAAAGACTGTACATGACTACAGGCTAACAGGACTTAAAATGAATTTTATGTTTTGGTCTGTGGTCACTACTCCAGCCTTACTGCACTACATCTCACTGGACTGTCTGAAGTCAGCTTGGGCTACTGCAACAAACACTGTAGACAGGTTGGCTTAAATTTCTGTTTCTCACAGCTGTGCACGCTGAAAGCTCAAGAGTAGAGTGCCAGCACACTCAGGTTCTTGGAAGACCCTCTTCCCGACTTGTAGACTGGCACATTCTTTCTTATCAAATGATAGTGAAGAGTTCTGGCATTTGGCCTCTGTACCTTCTGGTCAATGAAGCTCCACTCTCATGACCGAAAGTTAATTCTCCCTCACAGGGGCTGTCCCTGGTGGCACAAGGAGTTAATTCGCAGCACCTTGAAGCTTTCCACAACCCTGAAGCACAAGTTCGATCCCCCACCAGGGAGCTAACCCATATAACACCACAGACCTTTCCTGTCTTGTCCCCCACTCCCTTCAGCAGTGTATTTCAGTTAATCTGCCCTTTCTGCTCCCCACTCTGTCTCTGGTGAATCCTCTCACCCCCGCCACACCTTCTGGCCTACACCCCAGTTCTTGTATGCATAAACAAATCTTAAAAAAAAAAGTATTTATAAAAAATTTCTCATTGTCTCATTGGACCTGTCCCAAACACTGCCATATCAGGAATTAGAACTTCAATATTTGGTTTTGGATTTAGGATAGAAATATTCAGTCCATTGCAGCCCCACATACTACAATCAGCAAAATATACCTGATTTTTCACTTTCTTAAATGTTCCATAGAATCTAGACATGCTGATCTCTTTGTCTAGGATGCTTTCCACACCCTTTTTGTCTGGCTTAATCATGCTTATATGTTAGGCATCTGACCAGAATACACTTTCTCTAGGAAGCCTTAATAGTTTCCATGTTGGATTGAGGTATTCTTTGCTGTGGTTCCTTAAATCACCCTGCTTGCTTTTTCATAACACTTCCCTCATGATACACCAACCTTCTGCTCACTCTGTTCTTTCCCTCCCTGACTAGACTAATTCATCACTGAAGGCAGAGAATGTGCCCACTTTAGTCATCACTGAGTCCTGAGCATCCAGCATCCAGCACATTTATTTTTATATGCATTAAATGTTTACTATTCATTAAACAGTATTGAATAGTAGATTAAATTTCATAAATGTCAGTTTTCATTTATTCATTTTTAATAAGTATGTTAAATGCTCCTTGACTATCTAGATGTTTCCAATATAAATTATAACTGAAATTTGTCTATTTTAAACCAGGTATAAACCAAACTCTCAGCAGTTTACAGCAATTTTAAATTTTGGACTGCTGCCCTTAAACCAGTACCTTAATGTGGCATTTTAAGTAAAAGTGGCAGGCAAGTAGTGGTCAGGAAGTGAGGTGACTTGAGTTTATACAACAAACCCATTACTTGAATTCTGATTCAAAACTATAAGATTGTTCTTTTTACCTAGTGAGCATCAAGTATTCTGTATTAGCAACCTCACCAGCAATCAGTGAATTTAGACAATTTTGATTTCAGAAGACCAGAAACATTTCACTCCCTGGCCAAGGGGGTATGCATTTCTGATGCCATGTCTATTTTCAGAGTTGTTTGGACTGATCTGTGTAGTGCCTGTTCGTTTTCTCTTGCTCTGTGAAGATATTCATGCATTCTTTCTCTTTTTTTGTTCATTTTCCTCTCTCTCTCCCACCTGCCTACCCCAACTCTTGGTATCCTTCTTGCATTATTAACTGGGGTTTCCAATTAAAGGGCTCATGAACTTTCATATTTCATAGTTACTCAAGAGCAATCAGATTGGCAGGCCAAAGAGGAACCAGAGTTCCTGAGATACTGACTGCATGAGCTAACAGAAAAAGAAGAGTAATGAAAGAGAATTGGGAAAGAAATCAATACGTTGACATGCCTGTAACGTCTGCTTCAAATGCTTGGTCCTATGCCCACATGTCCATGGGCCTCTTTTTGCTTTTGCAAAATCATTTGTGATTGTAACCATCATTATTACCACATCAAACACTTGGCTATACCCAGGGGTCTATGTGACCCTGTAAAGCCGTCTTAGTTCTCCAGGGGTGAGATTCCCAGTCTTTGCTCTTATTTTCTTGCACCACCACAAAGAATGTTGTTCTCTTACAGTCACTAACAACAGGCCAGTGCTGGTTGTGAAAGGATTGTTGGATTCATACGGGGCTTGGTCTTGATGACTTGTAAAGTTTATTCTAGTTCTGGGCTTCAATGATTCTACAGCTACATTAATGCTTGTCTCTCTTCCATAAGACTGAAAACTTACTACTGTCTTCATAAATATTTATTCAAAAGAATTTATTGAACACATTATGCCAGGTATTAGTTTAATGCTTTTCCTTTTATTGATCATGGCTGCCTTTTATGTTCACTTTAGACAGTATTCTGGTGATTTGTCCCAAGCAACACACACCCCTAGGGAAGCGTAGTCTCCAAGTCTCTGTATTCTATAGCTATTTATCTCCATGTTCTTTGAAACGTGGTGCACAACTATCTGACTGGGAAATGCCCCTTGAGTACAGTAATTAGTTAAGAACATGGCCTCTGGAGCTGGAGCCTGCCTTAGCCAGCTACCAGCTGTGAGACATTGGGCAAAGCACTTAACCATTTAGAACAACACCTGGTTCTAAACAACACCTGTTAAAACAATTCTAACATTAGGAACTTTACCTGGTAAAGTCCTGAATAAACGTTAACAGTATTATCCAGAGGTTCTGTGAAAATGCAAATTCAGAGATGCTAAGTAATGATATAACAGATATAGGGGTTTGTTGTAAAGATAATTGTTACACTTCTTATTTATTGAATCTTGCAGAGCAATGGATTTTATACCCTCCCCTTAAGTTTTCTCATTCTCCTTCCCTCTATCAATAACTGGGTTCAATTCCCATCCTTGCTGAGACTCTATAATAACCCAGTTTCCACTGTGGTCAAGGTTCCCCCAAACCACCCAGACAATTTGGGATTCCCACTGAGTATCCTACAATTCAATTCAATCCTGACTCTATCTATCTGGTGATTGTGTCAGATTCCATAGGTTAAGAGCTCAGTACCACAAGACTATCCTCTGCTGCAGATACCAACTGAAATCCTAGTTACGCCCTGCGCTTCTGACAGACTAACTAGAAGCCACGAGTTTCCAGAACCCTGCCTTAGCATTAATTTTGAGAGTGACTCAGAAATCAGGAAGCCAGTTACTAATTAGATTACCATTTTGCTACAAAAGATACTAAGTCCACAGCCAAATGAAGAGATGCATACAATGAGGTCCCACACAAAGGAGTTTCTAATCTTGTAGAGTTTGGGGCCCAGCACAGTGGTACATGCAAGAGTTCTGGTTCATCAACTGGAAGTTCTTTGAGCTGCCTTCTTTTGGGGTTTTATGAATGGGCCATGACATAATCAAGAACGATTAAAGCATAGGCCACTAGTGAGTGATTCATCCTCTAACCTGATCTCCCCAGAAATCAGAGGGTGGAACCGAGAGTTCAGCCTTTTTATGTGTGGTGGGTCACCAGGCAACCATGCCTGTAAGGAAAACAATCTGTAAGTTTTCCTTAGTCATCGCATTATCATAAACCTGGTTGTGGTAGAATGGGGCTTATTTTGATAATCAGATACCCTTTATGAGTCTGAAGGCATTTCAGGAACCAAGGACTGGAGAACATCCTAACAAAATATGCTCCCATTGTTATTAGCATTCAGGAAGTCCCAAGAATTTGGGGAGTTCTGTGCTAGAAACCATGGAGAAAAATCAAATATATATGTGAGAAATAAATAATACCTATAATTTTAAATGGTTTTAAATTGAGGTAATATTGGTTTACGACACTGGACAAGTTTCAAGTGTACAGCTTTGCATCTTAACAACTATAAAAATCACACCGTGCCCACCACCAAATGTCCAGTGAACACCCACCAACAACCAATCAGCTTCCTCTGTTTTATATGCCCTCCCACCCTCCCATAATCACCATTATGTTATCAGAATTAAAAAAATATTTTTGTGGGGTTATTTTGGTTTCTTTATATTCCACAAATAATGTGAAATCATGGATATGTTTTCTACTTCTGACTTAGTCAATCTAACATAATCCTTTCAGGTTTCATCTGTGTTGTCAAATGGCAAGAGTGCATCATTTTCTATAGCTAAGTAGTAGTCCATTATGTGCAAAAGCATAATTTCTTTATCCAAAATCATATTTTTGTCACTTGAGCAGTTTCCCTATCTTGACTACAGTGAATAGAGCTGCAATGACTGGAACAGCACATACATCTTTTTGAATAAGTGTTTTCATCTTCTTTGGACAATATCCAGAAGTGGAATTACTGGGTCATATGATAGTCCTATTTTTTTTTTTAATTCGGTTATCACTATTTTGCACCATGTGTATGATTTGGGGGTATAGGATCATACCCTGCATGTATGTGATAGAACTATTTTTACTATTTTCAGGAACCTCCATACTATTTTTTATAGTGACAATACCAATTTACATTCTCACCAACAGTGCAAAAGGGTTCTTTTTTCTCTAGTGCTCACCAACACTTATTATTCCTTGACTTAGTAGTAGCCATTCTAAACAGTGTGAGGTAAAATCTCATTGTGGCTTTCATTTGCATTTACATATTTCTTATAAGTCAAAATATTATACTTATCTTTTCCCAAGATGTTTCATACAGGCAAGTTGCTTACATTCTTGGAACCTCATTTTTTCCCATCTGAAACCACTAGCAATATTTCCCCTGTCCCTAGTGGTGATTAATGAGACAAAGATTAAATAATAGAATATACAGTAAAATGACAAATATCAGACATGCCTTAGGTCATTCGCCTTTCTTTGTAATGTAGGCAGGATAACCATTTTATAGGTGAGTGGCTAAGTGATTTGTATACAATCTCACAAAAAGTAAGTGGTAGAACCACAACTTAAAAGCACAACTATTTCAAAAAATTTGGACTTCTTATCAGTCGATTAATATCTATTTTCCTGGAGTAATACAGTTAAGTTTCACGACTGAAAATTATGCATATAATGTCCCACATGTGAGAGAAATGTCTGGATTCAGGAAGTAGGTAGCGAGTTTTTTTCATAATTTATTCTTGTCATCAGTTAGTTGGAAATATTCAGTCCATGATGAAGAGTGGGGAGGATACTAGGAGATTCTGAGAAAGTCATGTGATAAAAATGGAGGTGCTATGAGTAAGCAGATTCTAGGGGAAAAAAGAGAGTAAAGGTCAATGCATCATTCTTCAGTGAACTAGCAAAAGGAAAGAGAAGTAGAGGTTTAGAGAACACTTTGATTACATTAACTCTGAAAACACTGAGTAAATATCTACCATTGCCTTCTATTGGAGTTTCTAGAACTTTGCACTGATTTCGATTGCTGCTGCGAGGCTAAATGAGCACTTGGTTGACACATAATAAGAGAATTCAAGAATCAATTTGAGATTAAACTAGATAATCTTTTAGGTGTTTCCTACTTAGGAGAGTTTATAATCAAGAATCAAGTTGAGATTAAACTAAATACACTTTTAGGTGTTTCCTAATTATGAGAGTTTATAATCAAGATATCAAATCATCTCCACCCACACAGCTTACTATCTATATCAACATGACTTTACTAATCCAGTGTTTTCATCAATGTAACTACTATTCCAAGAAGCTATTGCCCAGGAAGAAAAAAAAATACCAAAAATATTATCATTCATTCTAGGTTCTTTACAAAAACAATCATTTAAATGAAGATCAAATGGTTAAACATTTCCATAGCATTAAGTAATAGTTTTGTCTCAAAAATCATCTAACCAATGTGTTCACCTCTGCTAAGCAATTACATCAAAATTCTTTGCTAATTCCAGTCAAACTTCTCTAGTAAAAGACTGGAACACTTCATAAATACTTTAACTTTATCCTTCGATCCTTTGCACTCCAAAACTTTACTAGGTCTCTGCCAAGAGTTCCCTACCACCACAAAAGAAAAAAAAAAAAAATCAACATTTTTGTTACCAAGAGGTTAGCTTTCACTTGTAATTTTATATGGCAATGTGTGTGAGCCTGGCTTGGGCAAAAAATATTCCCATGTAACTTCCATATTCTGAAAGCCTTACACCATACATTGTAAGATTTTGTAAAATGACCTGAATTAATCAGGACTTTAACCCTCTTCACACTCATCTCCATTTATTCTCTTTCCATAATTCTTATGCCTTGTCATTTTTCTAACTTCTCTTTTAAAACAGGGGCACTTCTGCTCCCATGTCATTGTATATGTGTCTCTGTGCTATTTGAAGGTGAGTCTCCTTGTCATCTCTGTAAATCCTTCTCTTTTACTTTAATTTCAAATTGTAAATATTTCAAATGTGTAAATCAAACGTCCATTAAAATGTCTTTCAAATTATATTAACATTAGGTTGTGATGCCCAGAAAAAACATGATTTTTCTCTCTCCAAGTGTGTGTGTGCGCGCGTGTTTGCGTGCACACATGCAATGTCAAAATCAAAAAACACACAAACGCATAAAATGTCTACCAACATCAGCCCTTTAACCAAACAGCAACCAAATTAAAAAGAAACCAAAGATAAATTCAGGTCCATATTTCAGAAGAAGGGAATGAGGACCTCTTTATTTCCAATGCAATAGAAATGCAAAGAGGAGGAAATCAATGCAAACCAGTATGTCTTGGATCAGCACATTTTAAAACAAAATGTACCTTTGTATCTAAAAATCTGAGAGCCATGAATATTTAAGAGAGAGAAAAGAATGATTTTGTCAGCGTGTAAAGCAAGTCCCAGGGAGGCTTAAATTCTGCTGCCTTCTATTAGCTTCTCTGCTCAGTAAACAAAATGAGTCATTCAGGGGAAGAGGAAGGAGGTAAGAACGGGGGTCAGAGTGAGAGGAGACTTCTGAGTCCTGGGAAGGGGCAGACTTATGAACGGTAAAGGAGGGGAGAGAATGATGAAGTTTAATGCCAGCCAGTGGTCATGAGCTCTCTGGCTGGGGATAGAGCAGCTGGAGACAGTCCGTGAGAGGAATTTTCAAAATCCTGCCAATTCTTGAAGCTAAAGGAATCAGGGAGTGGCTATTGTATATAGTAAAGGGATCGGAGGGATTGATTTGGCTACACTAGGATGCAAGTCTTGTCCAGATAATCTCTCCCAGGTTCTTTTTTTCCTTACCTCTTAAAGGATAGTAATACCAGCTCCCTGCTTTAGAAGAATATCTTGGGGATAAGCGAGGTGCATTAGCCAAAATCCACACTAAATATTTGATGGTTGTGTCTGAAGCCGCACAAGGGAATATTTGAGCGGCTTACCAGCTTCATGGGGGGAAGATCTTTAATGTGGCATAATTCAGGACTTTCATTACAGCCCATCCCCCATCATTATGACTCAAATACTGCTCCCAGGAGCATGCCTGATACCCAGAAAACAACATCCTGCAGGGTAATGATGTATTGATTCTTTGGCTATGAAGTTTACACAAAAGGAAAATGCTGATCTGTGGGCTGGGGTGTTCTAAGCTGGTGCATAGCTGCATTAAGCAATACTAATCAACAGGGTTAGTTGTTCCTTCAGGCTTTCTTTTCTCCCCCATCATCCTGATGAGTTTCTTTTTAATCCCCTTTAACTTTTAACAGATGCATTTTGCAAGAGATAGCACAGTGTTGTGTGAAATGAACTTTGAACCATCAACCTAACCCTGTAATGAACACCACTCATGAATGTAAGTCAATCATTTACTAATTCTTTTATTTTTAGAGTGCTTTTTTCACTCTGTGAAGGAAAAGCACTATGTAGTTCTTCTGATGATGAAGGAAGGAGAAAAGAGACATTCATTATGTATAACAGATACCACGTCCCTGTTAGTGTTGTGTCCCAACCACTGCAATAACAGCCTATAATTCAAGGCTATGTCTTGACTATAAGTTACAAGCTTTGCTGGAGGCTGTCACAACCTGAAACTACCATTCACTAATTAAGATGCAACAAATCAAGCTGTCAAAAACCCCTAAAACTACTAAGTCCTAGTAAATTAGGGCTTGTCATATATATACATATATATACACACACACCTGTATATATATATATATATATATATATATATATATACTTAATTTAAGTAGGTACCTAAAAATCCATAACTTAAAGGCCAGGCATGCTAAGCACAAGATATCAGCAGATGACACTCAAAAAGATTACTCATTAAATATATTAACCTTATGGTTATCATTTCACTCACAGCCTGTCATTGGTGTCTTATTTTTGAGTGTAAAGGCAGATATTCAGAGGAAAGAAGAAAGTAGTATCTGGGCCTCTTCTAGGAGTCTCTTGAGCCCTCAGGTAATCAGTCTAGAAGCAAAAGTCTTTTTTATAAAAGGCCACTTGACATCCATCAATTATCTACCTAAGCTGACTAATTTCTCTTTATGGCTTCTTGGTGATCACTACAGAGCTGAGGTGCCATCGATGTGAAGGTTGACTGTATCAGCTAAAAGATGGGAGCCACCCACGTGTTAGAGAATAATGGATGTTCAGGGCTTGTCATATTGGAAATGGAGACAACTTGCAAAGGTGCAAGTCAGAAAAGCTTACCCTAGTGATAAGAACAGAACAATGTGACAAATCGTTAAAGAATGTCTACTGTGGACATAATGGTAGCTGAGCAGAGAGGATGCTGTTGGAAATAAAGGATCCCCATCACTCAAATACCTTAGCATCACGTGGGGACAGAGAGCAACAAATAATTCCCAGACTATAAATAGTTAATGAAATAAAATAAAATAAAACATGTCTACCCCTCTCATTGTATGAAATAATAAGGGAAGATATTATAGAAGAGGCAATATCTGAGCTGAGACATGAAGGATGAGTAGGATTTATGAGTTTAAACAAATAGAGAGAAGGCCATTGCAGGCAAGAGAACATAATTTGTAATGGAAAGGTCTATAAAATAATGATTATTTTTAAAGTAGTTTGGTATGAAGAGGCACTGCTGAGATACTTGTCTGTCCAACAAATACATCCATGAATTTATGCCACAGTTTAAAGGAGCCATTATCAAATACTGAGTAGACACAAGGCTTGATTAGAAGCAAATAGTGGAAATGTCATTTTGGAGGTTGTGAAACTAAGGTCTCATCGATTTCTCTCTGACCCCTAGACTATAATATAGGCTCTCATAATAAAATCACCTAACTGCCCTTTTAAGGTTTATGCTCACAGAAGAGGCCCTAGCCCTCTTCTTGACCCTGTCAAAAGGTGGCACCATATAGCCTAGCTACTGGGACTTTGAGGGCCAGTGGGGGCAGAGAACTTCCAGGGATTTTTGAGCAGAGAGATCATACAATCTGAGCATGCACAAAAACTACTGACAATAACTAAATCTCGGGCCTCCCTGGTGGCGCAGTGGGTTAAGCAACGCACTATGAAGCAGACCGCAGCCACTGCAGCACGAGTTCGATCCCTGCTGCCGGCCAGGGCGGGG
>JAGFMF010011623.1:3565448-3738316 GCA_019455555.1 Galemys pyrenaicus
CTCTCTGTGGTGAATCCTCTCACCCCGCCCCCCATACCTCTGGCCTGTACCCCAGCTCTTGTATGCATAAATAAATAAAATCTTTAAAAAAAAAAAAAACTAAATCTCAACCTCACACAAAACCAGAATTAGTGGAAACACCCCTTCATATATGGACCAATTGTGTAACCCACTGATTTTGTAACTCCAGGCAAGGTTATGTTACTTAGCCAATAGAAGTTAACTCCTTTGTTCTACACCTCATTTCCCAGAAATTCAATATAAACCTAGTATATATTGGGTGGTCAGTGGGGTTTAAGCATGTAGTCCCACAGAACTTTATACCTGCATGCTTTAATAGCTATTGCTGGAGGCTGGCTTCCAATCAGCTTCAATCTAGTTGCCAAGATCCACCCCTTCAGGACACTGACAAGTCTTGGTACACCCTTCAATAGGAACTATTAAAAAATATAATAGACTGCATGAACAACCACAAGTTTCAAGAGACAACCATGAACTAAGATAGAACAAAAATGTGCATCTCCATACTAAGTCCCTTCTTCAAGACTAAAAGAGGTGCTTACTTTATTTAATGCATAAAGGCCAACAGAGAATCAAACAAAATGACTAGAGGAATATGTTTCAAATGAAAGGACAAGATGAAACCTCAGATGCCATGGAATAAGATTAGGGAGTCACTATATAGGTGAATGATGAATATGAATGCTATTTTGGCCATGTAGGGTAAAGTTGACTCTCTCTGAAGCAGGATGGCTACAGTTGAGACAGTGTCATATAAGAGATATTTAGGCAGTAGAATTAATACAGACATTTGTGACTGATACAATTAAGTGGATGAGGGTAGGAAAGTTGTGAAGGGCCATATGGCTCCTGGCCAATCTCTGCGGTGGAACCTATGTGGTATGATTCTCTGGTCTAGTTAGTCTATTAAGAAGGGAACAGCGTTTTCTGGGTTAACAATATAGCTCAAAAAGGTAAAAATGAATGTGTTAATGTCCATTTTGACTGGCTAGAGTTCCCTTTGGATTTATTTCCTTGTACTTTTTAAATATACACTAAACAATTAAAGTTAATGGATTTTTAATACAAAGAAAATATAAGTACATTTGTGTAGAGGACAAATGAAAGACTTAGAAGTCAAAATGCAAAACACATAATGAGACAAACGATTAATGACTTATTTATTCATTAATTACAGGAGCATTTATGGAATTTCAAATATTGTAAAAGTTATAGTGGATGTGACAGAATTAACAAAGTCTAGGTAATTTTACTTTCAATAATGAGTATATGGTTGGGAATATAAAATATGATATGATATGGGTGTGGAATGTTATGGGAGTGATATGAGTCTAGCCATGAATTAAGCTTTCTTTTATGCTTAGGGTTACTTATGTCATTATTAGGAAAGGAATAATATTCATTTTTCAATCATCATTTAATATTTACCTATGCTTTAGATATTGAACTATGTTTGTGGTAGATTTAAGATTAATCAGACACTGATTGTCTTTTCCAGACATATATAATCCAATTATGGTGAGATATGGACACCACTTTAAGATGAATGAAGCACCTTGACAGAGGAAATACTAGAGGACCCATACAGAATGAGAAGCTGAATCTAGTCGATAGACCTTGCCAGAAAGGTTTCAATAATCATGAAGACATCAATAAAAATAAGTTTAGGAACACAGTCAAGAAAAATTAGGTCTACTAGGCCATGTTATAAGAAGTTTAGCCAACTGATACCCAAGTCTGGCTAGAGTTCCCTTTGGATTTATTTCCTTGTACTTTTTAAATATACACTAAACAATTGAAGTTAATGGATTTTTAATACAAAATATTCAGACACATGATCTTGATTTTGTACCCAAACTGGGCTCTACTTGTCTTGCTCCTGAACTGTTTCATAGCAAACCACTCTCCTACCTTTTCTCTCAGACCCCATCTTAGTTGATATTAGTCAATATGGGCTACTATAAAAAAGTGGTTTATAAAGTACATAAGTTTCTTTATCACAGCTCTGTAAGCTTGAAGTCTAAGGAATGTCAAGATAGTAGAGTGAAGGCCCTCTTTACTGCAGACTGCTGACTTGTTGTATTCTCAGACTACGGAAAGTAGAAAAAGGAAACAAACTTCTCATGACTATTAGAAGGGCACAAATCCCCTTCGTGATAGTTTCACCCTCATAACCTCATCTAACCCTCATTACCTCCCAAAGGGTCCACCTTCTCATGCCATCACTTTGGAAGGCAGGGTTTCAGAATATAATTTGGGAGAAGAGGACACAAAAAAAATCAGTCTATAGCAGGCCCCTCATAAGTCCCCTGCACAAGAGTAGTTACTTGAGTCTGTAAAAAAACAGCTTTCAACATCATCTACTAGTTAAATACCTCCAGTGCTTTCTTGGACAACAGAAAGTATGATAACCTGGTTCAATGTCCTTATTTGCTGTTATTTCACGTTTACAAGCTGATGCAACCATCTAATCTAAAACATTTTCTTTAATGCACAACTTTATAACTACATGCTTATTTATTTTTACATGATGACCCCTCTCCACTTAGAATTGATCTTTATGGGCCAAAAAATTTCATGTTTACTGCAAGATCCAGTTAACTGTCACCATCATTGTGATGTAGTCTCTGAGTCTCAGATCCACCTAGATGCTGGTCACTATTAAACTATGTCTATGTTTTGTATGCTATATAAATAATCTATTAACTATTTAATTTGGGGGTTTTAGTAGCCTACATATTTTCATAAAGTAATAATTCATAGATTTTCAGTTTTGCAATTATATACCTGAGCTAGTGGATGTTTTATAAAATATTTCTGTCTGAATTATAAGAATAAAGGATAGTGCTTCTTGACTGTAAGCTTCAAACCCCAGTTCCTTTACATATTCTCTGTGTGGTTTCATGCAACTTTCTTGACTTGTTCAAGGTTTAGGTTCATTATCTGTAAAATGAGGATAATAATACTTAGCTCATTGTGAGGATTAAGTGAAATAATGATTGTAAAGTTCCTGGCTCAATTCCTGGCATATAGAAAGTTCTTAAATTATTTATATTAAAATTATTGCTATCAATTACTGTTTTAAAAGAGCAAGTCTTATCCTCCATAAACTTTATTTTTCCCAATCTTTTCAAATAACAAATGGGAATAGAAATTTCTATCTTGCCCTCCTTATTGGACTTTAGTAATTATCCAATTAAATACTATAAGTTAGAATAATTCAAAGACCTTAGCAAGTCATATACTTGTTAATAGTAATTATACTTTCCAGAACCTTAGGTTCTGCAACCTTAGAAGAAACAAGGATGTGACTGTCAGTTCTCTGTGACTAACATGGAAACTGTTTATAAGAAATGAGAATACTGTAACAGTTGATTCTGTGTAACCCAAGGCTGAATATTATAGGTAAGGTTAACAAAGTCAAAAGTTTTTTCTTCATCATGACTCATATTATGAATCAGTTAATGCATCTTCATCTTGTCTCAATAACTGCAGGATGTAAGTAGAAGTTTTAGCTGTAGTTCTGCCTTAAAGTGCAAGCTTATGGCATCATAATTAGTCTGGCCACAAGACATGATTGAAAGATATTTAGAATTGTGAACATCCTGTCATCTTAGATGGAAAAGCAACCAGTAAGCATCTTGCCCTGGTCATTATAAAAGTTTCAATAATACTATAATAAACAAAAGTGACCTTATTTTCCTTTTACCAATAATTACTCAGGACTACCAAACATTTAGCAAAAATACTAATTGCTGAAATAGTAAGACTTAAATATCTACTGAAAATATCTATGTATTCCACAAGACCCTTAACAGTTGGGAAAGAAAAAGAAACTTCCTTGTTAAGATTTTGTTGACCACTGTGGTTACCACCATTTCTATTTCTATTAAACTTACTCTATTCACATTTCTACTCTGTATGTTCTATTCAGTTTCTCTCTGTGATATTGTGGTTTATAGCATGAATGACATATTTGGACTTCCTCCCCACATCTGACAGAGCTCCAAAAATGCTTGGCATTTCCTAAGTGGTAAGAAAAAAAAAAAAAAAAAGGTATGTCTTATTAGGCTAATGAGGTGACTTTTGGACCTCTAAGGACCTCTAAGGATGTGGGTTGCAAGCCAGGAGAACCAACTTTGTGATTGAAGGGCTGGAACTTTCATTCCCACCCCACCCTTTAACCTGGTGAGAAAACAGGGCCCGAGTGTTGATTCATTAGCACAAAGTCAATAATTTAATCAAGCAGGACTATTTAATGAAGCCTCTATTAAAAAATAAATAAATAGCCATAGTTCAAAGACATTCCATGCTGGTGCACATGCCAGTGCTGGGAGAGTGACAGCACCTGGGGAGGGTGACAAGGCTCAGCACTCTGTTCCCATACCTGCCCCAAGCATTTCTTCCACTTGACTGTTCCTGAGTTGCACTCTTTTATAACAAAGCAGTAACCTTGTAAGTAAAATGCTTCCTGAGTAAGCAAACTCCTAAGTGGGAGTTGGAGGTGTCAAAATAAAAATATAAAGAGAGCCTAGTGACAATGAGGTCAGGAGGCTGGGCAAATGTCTATACATTTGCAATTGGCAAACTACAGGGATCAATAGGAAGTGACATTTCCCTGTCCCAGGAACCTCAAAAAAAGGAGTTCATTTGGTTTGACCAGTAATGATCCTTCTAGAAGTTCCAGAAGTGTTGGCTTTTCTTAGGGAGAAATGCACTGTGTCATGAAATTATATTTTCCAAATTGTCTTTTTGTGGTTTCTGAATAACCCCATTTTGTTGATGAAATAACTATTTTTTAAAGATTTATTTATGCATACAAGAGCTGGGGTATAGGCCAGAGTCGCAGGAGGTGAGAGGATTCACCAGAGACAGAGTGGGGAGTAGAACAGGCAGATCTACTGAAATACACTGCTGAGGGGAGCAGCGGGCGAGGCAGGAGATGTCTGCTGTGCCATGTGGGTCCCCTCCCTGGCCGAGGTTCGAACTCGCACTGCTGTACAGCAGATGCTGCACAGGGTGGCACTCAACCCACTGTACCACCAGGGAGGCCCTGAAAGAACTATGTTTTATTTGAGGTATCACAGGGGATGAGAAACAGGTAACAATCTGGACTTGCAACTGATGTCTGAAGTGAGAGGAGACAGGATGAACACTTTAAGATGAACACTTAACCAAGAATCTGATGCTGTCTCAGAGTCAAAATTTAGTTGAGTTATATGAAATCTATCTGGTACCTAAAACATTGTTTGCTGATGTGGGGAATTGACCCCCAGCATTAGTAATTGACCTCAGAACACCAAAAGACTCTTAACTGCATGACATTAAATACAACTGGAACTGCTCCAGGTCCCAGCTACATGATTTGCAAGCTAAAGCAACTTAAAAAATTGCAAGCTCCAATTTCTTTAACTATCACACCCAAGTGTGATATGCACACCCAAGAAAAGTATGTATAGTTCAAATGAAATAATGAATGTGAAAATAATTTGCAAAATGAAAATAATTATTCAGATATTGCTTACATTTTGTATTTCACAATTGTATTTTTATCTCTTCTTGTTTTATAGACTCTAAAAATACCTATCTCTTCCCACAATTATGATTTTTTAGAGATGACATTTGAAATACATGCCGTTCACACATATATCGTTAATCTAAAATTTATCAAATTTAGTATCTCCAGATGTTTGCTCATGATTTATCTTCAAACAGGTGTTCTTATTTCTATGCTTACTTCAGCAGTTGATAATCCCACCCCCCTAGTTAATACAGTCAGGACTTAGGTGTTCTTGTCTTCTCAATCATCTCCACATTTCAACAGGTTTTGTTTAGAAGCAAGTTCCACTAAACGTGGTCAAATACCCTTTTAATTTGACTATCCCTCTAGTCCTGAAGCACTGTAATAATAGTTAAATAATCTTTTTTAAAAAGATTTATTTATTTATGCATACAAGCACTGGGGTACAGGCCAGAGGTGTGTGTGGGGGGGGGATGAGAGGATTCACCACAGAGAGCGGGGAGCAGAACAGGCAGATCAACAGAAGTGCACTGCTGAGGGGAGCAGTGGGCACAACAGGAGAGGTCTGCTGCACCATGTGGGTCCCCTCCCTGGCCCGCAGCAGGGATCAAACTCGTGCTGCAGTGGCTGTGGTTTGCTTCATAGTGCATTGCTCAACCCACTGCGCCACCAGGGAGGCCCAACAGTTAAATAATCTTAAAAGAATCTCTAGTGGGTAATGGTAACTGCCTCCTCACTGGTCCCCCCAGTTTCTGATAGGGCTCATTCCATCATGTTTCCTGCACTGCCACAGAGAGATCTAAATAAACAAAACAGGAGCATACTCCTGACTAACACTCACAAATCACAGTATTCTCAGAGCAATCCCCATGCTTAAGCTTAAGCTTAATACTACATACAAATCTTTTACAACATTCTTCTCAAATTTAATGTGCATACACTCATCATCTGGGCATCTTGTTAAACTAGTGTTTCTGACCAGTGTGTTGGGGTACAAGCTCTGATCTAGAGTGAGCTGAATGTAACAGCCCACTCAGGTGAATCATTTAAGGATGGTCTGATGATCAGGGTAAGGTTAGTACCAATCCTTATCTCTACGAATCTGAGATTGAATGCTTCCCTAAAAGATGTGATTTAGATGCTGTACTTGTCAGGTGTTGGGTGATGCTGAGGCTCTTTTTCTAGGACCACATGGTGAGAAGCAAAACTTGAGTGATTACCACTTACCTATGTGTCTTCATCTCTCAGGATTTCTCACCTCAAACTCTACCCTGGAGCCATACTAAATCATTTATATTATTCCTTTCATTTCTCGGACATGTTTCTTCTTCCTGAAGTGATTTGTACTGTTAACCTTTTTTTGCCTTTCTGACTTCTACATGTGGTGTTTTTAGACACCGCTTTTCCCAGGATGCCTTCTGTGATTCAAAATGTGGATTAGGTACCTATCCCTTCTCCTTCCAAAGCCTCATTTACCTCTTTTTCTTTAACATTTATCCATTGACAGTATAATATTTCGTTTAGTTGTCTATCTCTACAAGATTCATGAGTTAAAAATCTGAGGTTGTTACTATTCTTCAAATCAAGAAACAAATACATTTCCTAGAACATACCAGAAGTAGTTAATGAATATTCATTTGGAGAATAAATGACATAATCATGTTAAGCTTTGTACCCATGCTATCTGAAATCGACTTTAAAATCCTTTAGCAATGTCTTCTCCTTCTGTAATTCTCACTTTACCTCACAGTGTGCTATGTAAACTTGATAAGTATGATTTCCCATCAATAAAAAGACAAAAGTGTGCCTTTACTGACTTCGTTCCATGAACAGTTGTTAATAACACACCTGCTACGTGGTATGAATCCAGTGATGAGCTACAATAAAGTCTGTGCTTTCAAAGTATTTACAGTTTATGTATATTTAGCAGGAAACAATGTTTTTAATAATAGTCTAGAAGATGTGACAAAGGAAAAGGGTCTATGAAACCTGAACACAGGTCATTCAATAATTAAGTTTAGTGAAAAAATAGAAGCAATGGGAGAAGACAAAAGGAATAGATTTCATAGGTATGAAACAAGGGGTGTTTGAAGCAAACAAAAGGCAATGTGTGGTAGAAAAAGTACTCAACTTGTATTCTAATTCTGGCTCTTGCCAACCGTGTGACCAGAGGTAAGTTAGTCTATTTCCCTGAGACTCTTAACAGTTGGCAAAGTGATTATAGTATCTCTCCAAGCCACTGGGTAGATAAATGACCTTAACTCACTCAGGCTGCAGACTTTCATGCTCATTGGATCTGAGAGTGCTAGAGAAAGCATTTCTACATGGCCCTCTGCACTCTATGACATGACACACCCTCTTTCTCCCCATGACTAAGGTGTTCTGTCACATCAGCATGGATGAGTACCTTTGGATGCAATGCTCTGGAAGTAACTCAAGAAAGGGGCTGAGGAAGCAGGCAGAGAAGTCAGAAGCAGCATTGGGTAGTGGAAAGGAAAGTATCCTCATCTAATACATATGGACAGGGGTGTGATATAGGGTAATTGGGATCTGTCTTCAGTGTTAATTAACCTTCCTCACCCTTACATTGCGACAGACAGTAGTAGTTGTCTTACTCCCAAGAAGGGGATGTATAATTAGAACAGATGGAGAAAATACAGAAAGGAAGAAATGTAACACTTATTCAAACTCCAGGGGGCTCATGCCTAGGGATTATAGTGAGGTGGGGATGTTTTTCACATTATAATTCAAGTGTTTCTCTCAAGTCCTTAAGGTGAGATATGGCTATTAAAGACAGGAAGAAAAAAAAAGGAGACTGTGGTAATCAAACTTCATCTTATTTATCGCTGTATTTCTAAAGGACCTGACTTTTAAGAATAGATGTATTAAATGAGTATATGCATAGTATCTTCCTATTAAAGCCTAGACAATAAGAAGCCATAGATTCTGAATGTCAAAAAAGGAAGTCTTTAAAATTAGCCATAATCATAACCATTTAGACCAGAATTTCTGAGAGATAAAAGACAAGCCTAAAGCCACAAGTTGATCAATGACAGAACTACAACTAAAATTAAAACATAACTACATATGAATATGCAATTAGGATAGAAGTAATGGCTGGAACCTGTAGAGACTTTATGCATGGACAATAAAATAATGTAGGTAATATAAACAAAATTACACTGACTACATATTGAAGGAGACACTGAAACAATAAAATCCATAGAAGAAAACATTGGTAACACATTCCAGAATTATAATGATAAAAATATTTTTGGTGACTTCAGCCCTATAGCAAGAGAATTAAAAACATGATAAAATGATTGGGATTACCTCAAGTAAAAAAGCTTCAGTAAAGCTTTTTAAGGCAACTAGAAATACACCCTACTAAATGGGAGAAAACATTAATATAAAAATAAAAGATTAATATCCAAGATACAGTTTAAAAAACTCATACACTTCAAGAGTAAAAAGATGGTCAAATTAATAAATGAGGTGTAGATAATGAACAGATATTGTACCAAAGAGGATATACAGAAAGCCAAAAGAAAAAAGCCAAAATTCATCATCATTTCTAATAAGAGAGATGCAAGTTAAAAACACAATGAGATACCATCTCACACCTATGAGAATGGCAAATATTAAAAACAACAAGTGTTGGAGAGAAAGTGAAGAAAAATGAGCCCTATAATACTGTTGGTGGGAATAAGAACTGGTACAATAAGAACTGATACATCATGGAAATCAATCTGGATTTACCATAAAAACATAAAAATGGATATCTAGCAATTGCACTCTTGGATCTATATACACAGAATATGAAAATATCAACACAAATCTCCTTAAGTTCCAAAATATGTACAGCAGCATTATTTATAATAACTAAGAAATGGAAGCAGCCTAAATGTCCATCAGCAGATGACTGAATCCAGCAGATGTGGTATATCCACACCATGGAACATTATATAGTCATAAGAAAGGATGAAAAGCAGTCATTTCACAAAATTGAGGATATTTGAAAAGATTATGTACAGTAAAGTAAGTCAGAACCATAAAAGCAAATAGTGGACATTTATTGGGTTGTCAGAAAAGTCATCACATATTTTTGCAACAAAAACAGAAAAAATATCTTATGACTTTTCCAGTAACCCAGTAAATAGCAGACAATTCAATAAAGTAAAATATTTTTAAAATCCAGTGGATATCTGAGGGATATGAAATTAAAGGTGTGGGGGGAAAGAAAAGGAGAAGGGATAGAAGAGATAGTGGTGGGGGGGGAGGTCACTTTTGAATCACAAGAGGAAAAGGGAAGGAATATAATACATTGTCTCAACTATATAAAAGAGGTTGGTTGGAAGACAAAGTATTGCAGGAGACCTGGTGACATGACAGGTATAAAGAGTTAGAAGCTCACAAATAAATACATAGAAAAATTGTGTGTGTTTGTGTGTGTAAGGTGGGGGAGGGAGCCAAAGAACAGTTTAACTCTTTGCACACTTTATTTAAAGTCCTGTCAATAATGATAATTTGATCTCCATAGATCATTTCTCAGGCAAAGGTAACTGACGGAGGGAGCTGTCTAAGTCAAGTGCTGGTGACTTTGAGATGCCTGGGTCATGAAAAATGCTGAATCTGAATGGTACATTTATTGATAGGAAGACTACTTGCATTGATGCATTTATAGCTCCATGGATCAACTATTATCTCAAAGCTAGAACAGCTCTAAATAGTTATTTCCTGGAGCTCAGTTTGAGATACATCAAAATGATGTATTTGTCTCCCCGCCCTACCTCACACTGGTAGTAATAGAAGAGGCACTGACAGTGGGGACTCCTTCTCTTCCCTCATGCAGTAGTTTCCTACTACCTCCCTCTTCCTCTTGGGGATGGGGGGGGGGAGGAACTGGCTCTTACCAGTTGTCATGTTTGAGTTTTCTCTCTTAGCTGAAGTGATCTGACATCTTCCGACCCTCCCATTTGCTTCCCATGAGCTTGCATGCTGCGTCAGTGTATGAGACTGTGGACACCAGGTGGTGAGTGCCCCCATTATTGTTGACCAGTGACACATTGGGCACTTGCTCCACTCCCCTGTGACTTTCTATTTCCCACAAATATAAATAAAATTAAAATTAAATTTGTAGATATTTAAGGTATAGAACTTGGAAATTTGATAATATGTGTAAATTGTGAAAAAATCACTATGACAGAGATAATTCATATATGAATCACCTCACACGCTTACACTTTTTTATCATTATTTCACAATTAACAAATTTCAAGTTTGTATTATAGTTAACTGCAGTCCCATTATTGTGTACTAGAGCTTCAGAACTTATCCATTTTACATAACTGAAACTTTGTTCCCTTGAACAATATCTCTTCAAGGTAAGAGTTTTCAAGAATGAATCTGATGTCCATCACTACGATTCTGGTGGGGTATAAGAAGTTCAGAGAACCACTATATTTTTTGTGAAGATTTCCTCCCTAAAAAACAAACCAAACAACTAAAAATCTGTTATTACCTTTGCCATGCTTACTTTTAGCACTGATTTGACTTCTTCTATAAGTGACTGTGAATCGATTAATATTCTCATGAATGTCTAAGGTACCATTTGCTCACCAACCCCCCTCTACTGGGATGTGCCCCATTCCAGAAGCTTGACAGAAGAGGAGACCGTGTCAGCTGAATTTCCACCAGGAAAAATTCACTGGCAGTCACTGGTGGGCACTGCATGCAAGTCAGACAACCAAAGTCCTTCTCAGGGTTGTTTTGAACTTAGAGACGGGGTCTGCTTTGAAGACAGACATTGTTGGGCAAAGTCTGGACATCAGCAGCCATATTTCCTGATATGCGGGGATAATTAATATGCAAAAAGAATAAAGATATTCCTGGTGGGATGTTCACTGTTGTTCCCCAGTGGATCTGCTATCTTCTCTTTTCAATACTTTGGTTACCTAAAACACTCTGGATTCATTGGTTTTCCTTAAGCTGAATTATCTCTTTTCCTTCTCCTTCAAGATAAAGAGACCTCAATAAGTTAGAAATAAGAACTTAAAAATAGTTTCCCTAGTTCCATTTATATACCAACTGATTTAGTCACGTACTAACTAAATTATATGATTTATACAATCCTATGTGCACTTTTCAAACTTCTCTGAGAGGCTGGCATCATTATCCCATCTTACAAAAGGAATAGGATGACACTCAGAGAATGTAAGTGACTTTGCCAAGGTCACAGAACTGGGGAATATGAAATCTCTAATACAAGTCTAGGCTTGTATTTCGCTTTTCAGAAAAGTCCCCAGTCTCTACTTTGGGAGCTTAAAGTTAATTGAACGTCCAGAAATAAATTAATTAAATACAGAGAGGACCAAAATAACAAAAGTAAGAGGACACACATAAATTGCTATAAATCATGGGAATAAATTCATAGATGAAGCATTTTAACTAAGTTAAAAAACATAAGAAGGTAGTTCCATCCATGAGCTTAACAAGAGCAAATACAAAGTAAATGAAAATGGAAAATGTGGCAGGAACGTAGCACGGATGGAGCAGTGTGGTGAGAATGCCCCAAGAAAGGTATCTGTATGAGAACCACGTTACTAGTTCTGAAAGTTGTCTCAGGAGTTTGGCTGTTTCATTAACATGGAGAAGATAAACGACAAGTGAAGGCTTTGAGATGGGAGGCAGATTCTTCACCAATCGGTTGGGTTAGAGATAGGAGAACATAAGGGTATGGTGGTGAAAAAATACAGCAATGACCCTCAGTCCTCTAGAAGGTTCATGTTCTGTATCAGGATGGAAGGTTATACTTTCTGGTCACACTGGGAGCCACTGACATATCCATTCTCACAGAATCGTGGAGCTTTCATAATATAAGCAGTGTATCTCTTACCCTTGAACCATTTACCTTATTATTCAGAATCTGAGGCCACAGCTACAACAGAGTTACTCACAGGTCGCCCAGTTCACCAAGGGTGATTATAAAGTGTGCCTCAAGTTGGAGCTGGTCCTACCTCCTACGCATGTGAGCCTCCACTCCACTTTCTGCTAAATAAAGTGTTTCCTTCTCCTTTATAATCTCACTCACACGCCCTGCTTTTGTCTTCTATTTTCTTTTGCATTGCTCTAGAGGGATGGATAAAAAGTTTTCTATTCAAAATAGTTTGTAAATGTGGCTTTTGCAAATTGGGGTTATTTCATTATGCCAACTCTCTCAAATGTAACTTATGTAGAACAATCTTCCATGTTCTTTTTTAAAGGAAAATTGGAGAACAGTTGAAAACACATTTTATTTAGATTCTAGGTGTTCAAATTAGTAGGACAGTTTAGGACGACAGTGAATGAAAAATCCTGATTCCTTTTTAAAAAGCTTTCTCCCTTTCTCCCCTTTGAGCTGACAATGTTCTTTTTTATACTTCCATTGTACCATATAAATGCTAGGTTTTTGTTGCCATTCTGTTACATGCTTATCACCCTGATTAGATAGTAAACCGATTCCAGGCAGGTGTTGTGTTTTATTGAACTAGATCCCTTTGCAGAGGGGCTGCCTAGCTCATAATACTTCTTTATGAGTTCCACACTCCTAGGAGTGAGGGCCTATCAGTATTATCTGTCTATACACCTCTGGCCACAGTAGTTTTATCCTGAAGTGAAGAGCTGACCTGATTGAAGAGATTCTCTCTTCTAGAAAATTGCAATCTCAAAATGAGAGACACATAGGCTATATTGACAATAGTATCAAAGAGAGAAAATTGTGCTCCTTCTCCCTAAGTCCTCTCAATGTTGCTATCCCCTATTTCTCCTGAGTCTTAGTTACTCAATTCTTTGGATTCAAGGAGATTCCCAAATTTTTTCAAAATCCCCACTTTTTAAAGTTACTCATGTTGGCTTCTGATACTTAAATAAAAGAATTATATCTAATTTTGTCTTTTTCACAAAGACCTTAAAAAAGCATGTGCAGTGAATGATCAAGTTATAAGTTAAATGAATGATCTCAAAAGCACAGAGACTGGCTTTTTATTTAGGGTTCAAACACTAGCAATGGGGGTTCAAATAAGATGAATGGAATTATGATGCTTATTAAAATACAGTCTTCCTTAGGGCTGGTCACCGTGCGGCATTTAAAATGAAGAGATTCTATCACAAGACCTTTTAGATTGTTCTAGACTCAATAGCAAATCCTAGTTGCATAACGAGGCTTGACATCAGTTCAAAACTTTTAGATGACAAAATATATAGGGCAATCATTTACTGTTCACCTACGTGCAGGTCTCCATGTACAAAATGAGAGCTGATAAAGACCGAGTTGGATTAAGTCCAGGTTTAGCAATTTCTGTTCAGTGCACTTTTCTTTACCTCATGCTTCTCCTTCAGCTCTACAACCACATGTGGAAACATTTGTCCCACAGTCACTCAGTCTTTCCAGAATACCGTTTTTGTTCAAGTTCTTCCCAAATAAGCAATCCTTATATCACTTAGGTTTAAGTTACATTTTTGCTTTAGGAAACATGCAGCATTGATAGAAAGCCCAATCAGGAGGACTTGATGCTAGGAACACAGCGCTTTTAAGTGGTCAGAGGCATTTGCTATGACTTGAAGGGTATCCTGCCTTTCCTACAGCACATATGTGACACAGCAAATGATAGTTCTTCAGAGCTCAGTAGAGGAATGATTGATCTGGATGATAGAAAGAGATGGCACTGGAATCAGAACATGTTGGGTCTCGCCTGGGGACCACTCAGATGTTAGGAATTCGCTCATGACTGGAAGTCACTAGATTTTCCTGGGCTTTGATTTCTTGCTTATAAAACAGTACTTGGCTCAAGAGCTTTCCAACTGTGGTCTGCGGCGATCTTGATTCCATAGTGAGGTCCCCAAAGGCACTCTGCAGCAGCCAGTGCCAGGGGAGAGAGTGTAGCAGAGGCTGTACAGAGGTTTCTGGGAGTCACTTCTCCCACTGCCATCAACACAGCTCTGCTTTACCATCACACACACTGGATTCCAAATAAGACTCATTTAGGGCTAAAAATACAAACATTAAAACTGTCATTTCTTAAAGTTCTGTAAGTGAGATACCTCCTCCTGTTCCCCTCTTCTAAATGGGGAGAACTCGGGAAATGGAAACATGCCCAGTAAGTGTTTCCAGTATGAGTTTTGAACCAGTTTTTTCCTTCCTTAAACACATGGATTCACAAATCTCCAATTACTGAGTGAATAGCCACTGTGATCCCCCACTATCAGCAGCTTATCAACTCAAAATTAACATCTGCAAATCTGGACCCAGGTTCTCTGTCTGACAAACCGGCTTTTCAACAAATCACATCTAAAGTAAGCAAAAGGCAGTTTTCATTCTTTATCTTCCTGGTTATTCTGCATTAAAACCTTCAATTTACATTTGACCTATCCCTTTTCTTTAAATACTACACATTTTATCTACCCACTAAACACGTTCTCCTTATTTCTTGAGTTTAATTTGCCACTCATAATTTTAATTGAAATAAGCATCTTACTGGATGCCAAGGTTCCTGCAACAGCCTCCCTGTGCCTGAGCACAACCATTCTAAACCTCTTAATCCTTCCTGATATAAAATCCTCATGGAGAGATGAGTCTTACCAAAATGCTGCTCCCAGTACGTAGTCAATAAGGCTTTGTGAGGCCAGCACCCCTGGATCAGACGAGCATCTTCATAATCTGTCCCCATTTTATACATCTATATATTTTACCCAGTCTTTTTTTAAAAAAAATCCATAAAACTCATTCTGGAATACTGACTCCTTTGCTATACCAGGGTCACACATGTTATTTAGATTCAAACAGAGGTAGCTTGAGTTTATTCAAGTATAAAATGGAGACTGTGATAATCATGAAATTTCCCTGGTAGGATGCAGGGAATATTAATATAAACAAAGGAATATATAAACTTAGTTAATATTAACTTAGTTAATAACATAACTAAGTTTATGTACAGTTAGAAGCCTTCAAGACACACCCTCTAAGACACAAGAGCGAATTTCCACATTTCCACACTGTAATTGTGTGCCTGTCTAACTCACAGGTGGAAGGGTGGACATGCTACATTAAATGAAATAGTTCGAATATTTACCCCACATTTCTGTGAAACCGTCAAAATAATGTCTTTGACAGCATCCTCCTTTATTCTGAAGTTTTACTGTTTTATTTACATATTAATCATTTCTTTATGATCCTCTCCTACAATGTCTCTCTTTCACTTGAGACCCAAATTTTTATGTCTGTCCCAAGAGCTGTACCCATATCAAGTTCACTGCCTTGCCTTAATAAAACTGCTCTCCTTCCTTATCTCAGCAATAGCCTTCACTTTTCATAAAACCCCAAAGAGAAAAAAAAAACTGAACTGAGGCCTGAAGGAATCATTCAGTATCCTTAAGATTAAGAAAACAAAAGAAAGGGGCTGGAATTATTATAACCTAGAACCTCAGTTAGAAGATGCTCCCCGAGCTGGGGCCCTGACTGCTGAGCAGAGGCACCCACAAGCTGAGCAGTATCTCTGAGCAGGTTCAGTGAGAGTGTTAGAGCAGCTAGAATCTGGAACCTACAATGCTGCCTAGAAAAGTGTCATTTGTGATTTCTGGGTCACTTCTGGGAAGAACAAAACGAAACAGGAGTTCTTTTTTTGCTGGTCTCCAGCATTCTTCGAGTGGTTCTTTGTGGTAGAAGCTTCCAGGAAATCAGATACCAGGAAAGATGTGTAATTTCAGAAGTTTAGTATAAGAGTCATAGAAATAAAAGGTGGATTTACAACTGAGAAATAGTAGCTTTCACATCCAATGCTCACTAAGTCCCTCAAGTGCTCCTCTGACAGCTTGCTAGAAGACTTGGCCTCTTTATTTCTTGCCAACACCCTTGGTCCTGGTCCCCATCATCACTCATCCAGACTATCTACATAGGTTGCTACTTGTGTCTCTCCTTCCCCCTTCAAATCTACCCTCCACACCTAGACTGCAGGTACTTTCCCGACAATCACAATCAGGTTACAGCCTTTTGAACACCTTTCCAAATATCTTACAGTTCTTTCACTGTACTGACATATTTGGCTCTGGGGAATCTAAAATGTAGTTTGCAACATCTCCACTCAGGGGACTCTTTGAAACAAGTTTATTCCATCTGCAAAGAGAAAAAAATAACTTTCCCATAAACGTTGACCCCACTCTCTAGTCTGTCTTTCTGCCTTCACTGAGCAGCTATTATGTGCCAGCCTAGAAAAATTTGTATTTTACTTTGTAAGTCTGCTGCCCTTCCTAAATACAAGTGGCAAGGACAGGTTTTATGTTAACTGTTTGTACTTGTAGTACTCGTCAGAGAACCTGTAGTAGATGCTATAAGTTATTTGCTGAATGGATGAATGAATGATCAATTCACTTATCTAATAAAAAAAAAGAGTTATTTGTTTTCTTGTCATGCTGGGCTTGTATGTTTGTCCATACAGAAGTTTCCAGGAAATTTGGATCATAAACACTTAAAGAAGAGGGGTAAAAGAGATCAACCATAGATGACAGGTGGATACTAGTCTTTTGGGGATGGCATGCTATAGTATACAAAAACATTGAACTATAATGTCATGCACTTGAAACTTATATGTTATAAACCAAAGTTACATTTTTTAAAAGTCCCTGAGATCTACATTCTGTGTCTTCAGGGTCACATGCACATAGTACGGCAGATACCGTATGACTCAAAAGTATTTAGCTTGAGCTTCATCAAAGTGAATGAGGTTTGGGAGAAAACTGAAGTTAAGCAAGGGGTTAGAGATGAGAGACTGGAGTAATTCACCTGCTTATATTTGCTCCTCTTTTCAGAAACCTGAAATTAGTTCATACCTCCCTGTAGCCCCTGCCTCCTCTTCATTTCCACCTCCTCATTTTTAAACACTGCAGTTTTGGAGAAACATAGTGAAGTTCCAGCTGCAGGCACTAAATCATTGCTGTACTCTGGACGTGTGTTGTGGAAGGTAGTCCTGTGATGAATGGGGTTGTCCGTATTTACACTGGGTGCACAACAGCTGTGGGGATCGTCCTGTGTAATGAGTATTCCGGGCAAACTTGGCATGTTTTACCCCACCACAACCTCCCCCACCTCCTCCTCATTCAGTGACAGTGACTGATTGGCCACTTTGAAGAAGAACTGCCCTTTAGAACAAAGGAATCACAATGCCCCGTCTTGTAGAAACACATGCACACATGTGCTCACACGATTCACACACACACACAACAGTTCACTTTCAATCTGTCAGTGCCAGCATTCGTTTTGTCAATTTCATAGTTCCCTGGATAACCGTGCAATCAACAAAACTGCTCAAGTGTGGGCAGGTGGTACAAGAAGAACAATTTCTGTCATTTGAAAAAAAAATTCCTTACGTGCTTGCAAAGACAGACTGCACTGGTCATCCCCAAACTGATGGCCCAAAGCAACTTGTGTCAAATACAGGTCATTCTAAAGCCTCATGCAACCAAGCATTCCACGTATAGGCAATTCACCTTCCTGACAATGTTGACTTGAATTCCAATGCAAAAGAGAGAAAGAGAAGAGGGAAAATGGAATACAGATGGCAAAGATCTATTGCATTTATGTGGTTCTTTACAGTTTGTAACATAAACCATTTCCTTCCACTCTCCAATGATAAGTTTTTCATGCCTCAATGATAGGAGTGTGTGTGTGTGTGTGTGTGGCTGTGCATATGAGAGAGAGAGAGAGAGAATGTGTATGTGTTGTTTGTGGAAGAGAGACAGTGGCAGATAGAACATTATTTGTTCAGTATCAGAAAGGCTGAGCAAATTGTGCTGAGTCAATTACCTGGAATCTTTTTATGTAGAATATACATTGAGACATGGTCATTATATAATGATGTACCCATGTTCCCATGGGTAAATTGCTTTATTCCATATTCTGCTTTTGATTGTGTAACCAAAGAATGACTGGATTCACAAAAGTGGTTCCATCTTTTTAGCCTATTCACCAAGAATTAGACTTTATTTTTCCTAGATCACATATTTGCATTACTACTCTTAGATTTCTTCTTCGTATGTTTCAGCCAGTTCAGAAACACTTCCTGTGATATGTAACAAAGTGGTAGAGCGCCTAACATTATCATTTCCAAACTGCACTGCATCAACCCTCATATGTCATTGAGGCCTTATAGCATTTCAAGGCAGCTAGGAACAAGAGGGAGAAGAAGACCAAACTGACTGGAGCAGTCTCTACCACCCTTTATGCTCCTGCATAAGATTTTCTTTGACAATATAGCCCACTAACAAAAACAACAACAATAAAAGTGCTGAAAACCTCTTAATGGATTTAAGGCTTAGTTCTCTACTAGAAATCTGTTCTTGTACAAATAACTTTAGACCCCTGTGCCTCCTTTCCCAGTAGTCAAGGGAAGATAACAATAATCCCTACATCAGAGAGTTGGTATTAAAGCTGCAGTGCTGAAATATCTTGGAGAAACCATACTTTGCAAGTTGTAAGACACTCAGAAAGCCAAGAATATGTTAGAATTATTAAATTTGTTCTAAAATGACTGCTTTCCCTTCTGTCTACCCTTCCATCACCACTGCCAAGATCAAGACCATCAGGACTTGTTCTGAACTCTGCACAGCAGCCATGCCCACCCTCTGGCCTCACTGTCCGCCCAGCAACCACACATACTCTGTGCTTAATCAAATACAGAAGAAGGTAGAGTAGGTCAATGGTCTAGGACCAGAGGCAGGTTTCAGTTCTGTGATTTATGTATTCTACAATCTTAATAAAGCTTAACCCAGCAGTTTTCTCATGTATAAAAGTATGAATTCACTGCATAAAATTATTATGAGGATTATATAACAGAATGAATGCAATGAGTTTGGTACCAGGCAGTAAGTTAATAAATTGTCTTTTAATTTGTGTTTGCTATTTGCTTTTGTATAAATTGCATGATTAAAAAAAGTCTTACTAAGATGCATAAACAGTAATAAACAAAAAAATAAGGGTGGATTCCACCAATAGCTTTGGGGAAAATAGGGTTAATGTGTTTTTTTTTTTTTCATGGCTGAATATTTTATGTTTTAATATCACTAATTTCAGAGGAAGAAGTTTCATGCCTCTCCCAAACCTATTTGACATTCAAACACATAGCTGCTCGGTACTCAAGAGTAAAAGAGTAACAAGGTCCTTTAGAACATTCTTTGATGATAGGCTTGTCTACATCTGCTCTAGCCAACATGGCAACCATCATAATGCAGCCACTAGTCACACGTGGCTATTGAGCCATTAGAAAGTGTCCTGTGTGTAAGATACTGAGTTTAAATTATTCAAATCATTCAATTTCTAACTTATATTAAATTTAAGTAGCCACATGTTACTAGAAGATACCACAGATCTAGAGTACAGTTTCAGGAATCATACTTTGGAACATGTTGCAGTAGTACCAACAGCTGGGCAGTGAGAGGCCAGTAGGGCCAAAGGAAGCAGGGTAAGCAGTAGATCTTTGCTTACTCAGTGAAGGAAAAGTAAAAAATGACATCTACCAACCCAAATAGGTTTACTGAGAAACTAATGAAGCTGAAGCTTCAGAGCAATTCCTTTGCATGGGTCCATCTTAAGCCCTGTGAGTTTTTCACATAATCATATATCTTATTATAAAATTTCAGGAGCAAAATATGTTAACCCTATTGATTAAAACTGCTCTTTCTACTGTTACTTCATTAAGTAATGTTTTCTCTCATGTTGATGGGTGATAGTGCATCGCCAAGAATATCTATGGGGTGTACCTTATTTTGAGCTTTTAACAAGTTGATTTAGAATTCGGGCCTAAATGAGAAAGGTTTACATGGTTCAGAATCAATTTGTTCATATGTAAATTATTTCTAGTCTTTTCAGTACAGCAATAGCTTTTAGTAATATTTCTAATGTTGTAAGCTTAAAAAACATAACAAAATCTAAAATGTGTTAAAATTACATAATTCATACATAAAGGAAACTTTCTATAGATTTCCACAAATTTGACCACAACCTGAAGAACTTATATGGCATTTCAATGATCAGTGAAGTCCATTAGATTTCCCTAAGTTATCTTTAATGAATAAAATATTTTTTAGCAAAATTAGCAGAGAAAGATAAAAGTACCTCTTATTTTCACATTAGAAATCATTACAGAAGCATTTTCATAGAAAGGCATGATCAAATGAAGCCAAAAAAATGAAATCTAAAGTAAAAAGTATTACAGAAATAGATAAAAAAATGTAAGTATTTTGTAAAAAAAGAGTGTTTCCTAGATTTGGAGGCTTTAAAACTCAACTTGAGTTCTTTCTTTTCTGACTAAATATTATTTTTAATACCTTATTTTGAGTTTTTAATTTTGTACTCTTAATTTAATACACATCTCCAAAATTCTATCATAATGAGTATTATAAGATCTAGATTAGTCTGTAGATGTCATTAAAAAACAAATCTTGTATGTTGGGCATCAGTTGGTGTATACATGTATTATCACATGAAAATTTCCAACTAGACCTATGGATGAAGATTTATTATGTCAATTTCAAGATGAGAAACTGAGTCACAGGTTTTACCTAAGTTTGCACAACTAGTAAACAGAAGAACTAAAACTCAAGCCTTTGAGACTTGTACTTGTAAACATAGAGTGTTGAAACAGGGGTGCCAGCAAACCATTGCTTCTACTGAAACTACTGGGGGGAACATAAATTACAAAAGTGACATATTTTGTTAAGTGATCATAAAGTTGTGGATGGTCAAGGATGTAGACAATTTACATTCCCAAGAGAGCAGCGCCTTCCCTAGGCCACTAGAACCTTTAATTTCTTCCCTGGGAGCATCTCTTGAGTACAGGCACAGGCTGGAGAGAATGTTTACAGGAAGCAGAAAAACTTTAGAGGAAAAGAAAAAACAGCAAAGTTCTGACAGCCACTGGGCTAACAAGAGAGATGAGAATCAGGAGGGGACTTAATGGCTAAGACTGATCTTCCCCACAGGATCTGCTGAATGCTGCAGCTGGAAGAGCCAGAAAGTGAGATCCCATGCAGTCTTGCAGCGCTTAAATGGAAGTAGTGCATATTGCCATTTAGTATTTATAGTTCATCCCTATTGCTGTATGATAATCCATTATAACACCATAAACAACTTACTTTCACCCTACTTTTCAAAAACACTTGGGTGGATGCCGATTTTTGGTTATCACAAATGGTTTCACTGTGAACTTTCAACTGCATGTCTTCTAGTAAGTCTGTTGATACACATTTTTTAAGGGTGTAACCAGGAATAAAATATTGTGCTCTACAGATTGCTATACATGCAGTCATTCCAAATAGCAGGGGGGGGGGCGGAGCATTAATGTTTTTCGGCATTGCTGTAGATTATTACTCACTTACTGGTGAAGCATAGCTAAGTTACAACTACAAAGTTAACCTCATTACCACAGATCTCCATCTATATTCATTTATCTTTTTCTTTGTGTGCCTTTAAAGAGATGAAGAGAGAGGGGGCGTTTGCATTAAGAAAATAGAAAAAAAAAAAAGAAGATGTAGAGGCCAGAAAAGTGCAGGGGGAAGAGAAAAAAACTATGAAGATAGAAATCACAGTAATTGTAGAAACAGAGTATAAGTGAAGAAATGGAAGTATTGGAATGCATCAATGCATATTGTGTGTGTGTGTGTGTGTTTTCCTAAACAGAGCAGGAAAACATATTTTTGGAATGATACCTTTGTCTACATTGTGTGTAGTTTTTTCTTAAATTAGTTGGTGCCTTTGATGTATTGAATATGTTCTTTCAAGTGTGTTGACAGTCAAAGAGAATGTGCATCTGAAATAATTCTTTATATCAAGTACTGGAAGTAAACAAGATGTCAGAGTCTCTGCAAAGCAGGAGAGAACAAGAAAAGTAGAAAGAGAAATACATACGTGGGAAAGGCAAAGAGTTTTACAGAATTACTGATAGTAATCAGTAGCAAAGTATGAATTCCCTGCTGATGCATAGCCTGCACATGATGCTGAACGCTGAAACTCCAACTGTGGACCTCCACTTTTGGGTTAGTTTAGGATTGATATACCAAAATAACTTACTTTTAATTTTTTTTAAATCTAGGATTATGTTGCTTCTTGTCCACTTCTAGAACGTCAGATACTAGAGAGAATTGTAAAGATTATACATTGTAAGTATTCACTTTCTATATGAGGAAGATTGAACCCCATAAAAGGAACAGAACTTGCTCAGAGAAGCGGCACACATGATTTCTAGGTGTCTTTCATCCTCACATTCCTCCCTAGCTCCCACTGCTCTGCTATCTGGGCCAGTGTATCTTCCCAATAGGATAGATAGATAAGATTAATGGTCCATTGCATTGAAATTCACCCTGTCTTCTCCTGGTCTTAAGCAGGATGCACTCTTAAACAATGGAACAGAATCCCATGTTCTTGTTCCTTTACTTATTAGGAGGATTTATCAATAAACACATCCAAATAGAACTATAAAATCAAAATAAAATTATATTTAAAGAGATGTATTTGAAATATAATGCAAGTGTCATGTTAGAGAGAAGAAAAGTAAGTCACAGAGAGTTCAAATATGTTAGCAAATTTGCAGATGGAGACACAGCCTGAGTTAGAAATCAAGTCATTTCACTCCCAAGAAAATTGGTATAAAATGGAGTCTCTTTTGAGGACTGTTCCGGTGCAGCTGAGAAAATACAGGTCTTGACTTCTACCCTCAAACTGCTTAGCAGAGTTGAGCTAGGTACCCTAGATAAAACATATTTGGTGGAAATCCTATGGGATCTTGGTAAGCTATTAATCCCACTCGAGAGTAAAATGAGAACATTATACCGTGTGTGTGTGTGTGTGATAGAGAGGTAGTTCAGGCAGACTAGTAAGTTCCACTTCTCACCAGACATGCAATAAACAAAGAGGATACAGTGTTAAATTACACAGGTAATAATTATGATCTGATGGGGAAACAAAGAACAACAGCAACACTTTTGGAGAAAGAAGCAAAAACCAGAAGGATAAATGAAACAAGGAACGGAATGATAAAGACAATCTGTTGAAGCAAGTAGTAGGTAATAAGGGGTTTGCTGGAGGAAGAGAAAGGATGATGGAAGGCAGAAATCAGATGATTTTAGAAGGAAAAACTCAAGCATTTTAAAAGATGTTGTAGATTAATGATTCTCTTTTCTCCCTGCTCACTGATTCCATGTTGCTATGCTGTGTGCACACACAGATAAAGTGGTCTCTTTTTCACTCCCTTCTCTATGGGTTTCATTTCCAGTCACACTCTCAGCTGGTTAATTCTCTTCTCTCTGAGATCAGAGATTAGATACAGCCTGGATTTATTGCTGGAAGAAATAAAAAGAACTATTCCTATCAAGGATTCAAATGATTAAATATCCCAACACAGAAATACTTTTAACTTCCTATATAGTAGAATTTCACTTCCTTTTAGATAGTGAGGATGGTGCTCCCCCAGGGCCCTGAGTTATTGGGAGCAAGGACAGACAGCAGTGGGGTGGGGGCAGCAAAGGGATAAAGGCCTGGAAAGAGACAGAGGGATAGACTTCAAAATGGAGTAGGGAGAGGCTCTAAGAGGGAAAGAAGGTACATAGGAAGAAGAGAAAATAAGGAGACGAGCAGATGAGGGGCATTGCTTCTGGTGGCCATGCACTGAAATTGGCTGGATTAAACCAAATCAAACACAAAAAAGCAAAGAATAAAAGAGAAAATGGTGTTAAATATCTTTCTTAATCCATCCCCTCAATGTACCCTTAATTTTCATTTTCATACCTAAGAATTCACCATTCCTTATGTTGCTGAATCCTAGCACTAGAGAACATGAAACAGCCCTTTCAAAATGACATTTGTTCGAGATGTTACATGATGCAACCCAGTAGCTCCCTTCACATTCTGGTAGGGAGAATCTCTCACTCAACTTTTGTCTGACCGCTGTTTTTTACACATAATGAAAACTCAGGCCCGTCTTGGAAACACTAGACGATCCATTAACACTTGACTTTCTTGCCTGCACATATTGGAGACCCTTAGCTGAAGTCAGGTTCAATCACTTCCTTTGGGGCAGAGTACCACCTGTCCTCTCCACTGGCTGTTTTGTCCTTGGCAGGCATCTGAGCAGGCTCTTCAGGATGTGGTTCCATTTACCTATCACCCATCTCCCACCTCCCACACAAACCCAAATGTGCACTGTGAATGTCAGGAAAGATAAATTGAGGCAAGTCAAAGGACTTCCTAGGGTGACACAGCCAGTTCAGGCACCAAGCAGGGAGTGGGGAATTCCTTCCACCAGCTTGGTGGCACTTGTAGTGAGGTCCCTTGTGAGGAGGGCTTTTCACACAGTAGGGCTCCCGTCACAGCTCAGTTTATCCTGCCAAACATACACTCATTCTGAATTTCCACCCACCTTGGATCACTGGCCCTAGTTTTAGTTTCAGAATCATCTCTTAGTAATAGCCTCGCAGTTGGCCTGTTTCACAGATGGGGAAACTGAGGCTGCTAGTGTTGACTCAACTAGCCCAGGAAACACCACTCAAGAATGAGAGGACAGATCCCCCTGCTGTATGTAGCTATACATGACAATTCAATTTGGGGATCCTTCAGAAATAGGATCTGACTTTGATTCTTCTTCATGCTCCTTCCCAGGACTCAGTTCCAAACTCTGACAGAGCCCTTGGGTGCTTCACTTGTCTGGTTTTGAAGTGAGTGTCTGTGTCTTTGCTGCCATTTTGCTTTTTACTCAATCTCTCATTGGTCTCTGTCCTACTACCTCCAGCTGTCTGGTGCCTCCACCCCTTCTCCACATCTTCCTACTCCATTGTTTTTCATTTTACCATGATTTCCTCCCAAGTGTTCTAATTTAATTTGATGTTGACTTTGACAGAGTATTATTTTCCTTGACCCTATACTGTAGCACCTGCCATCTGTTCCAGAAATCTAAATGATTCTCTTTCTCACCCCTTCCTCTACCTTTACTTATTTGAGGTCCCTTTATTTCCTCCAAGGAGAGGATGGAATAGATTCCACATGGAAAAGCAGTAGAAAAGCACATTTTTTCAGTTGTGATCCCTAGCACCCACTCGTGGTATGCAGGAGCAACTGTCCTACAAAAGAGGGCATATTCCTTCCAGTTGTCCAAGTCTTGGGAATAGATATTTCTGCTTCTCTCTCAGATTTTACACTTGTACTTAGAGGGCTTCTCCCTTCGAATTTTGTGCTTCACACGGGACTATAAATGAGATTCAAGAATCTGGGATGTAGTTTATTTTCTACCTAAAGAGTTTGGAAGAAATCTATTGTAATGTTTTATTGACTGTACCTTTTCATCTTTGCAAATCATGGTCAAAATAAAATAATGATGGCAGATTAGGTTAGAGACCTAAGAAGAAGTTAGAATATGACAAAAATAATTGTGAAATGTTTTATAAACCAAAATCAATGAATTGTATTTTTCACTCTTTCCCCTTTTAGAAATGAACAATTTTAACTTTATATGAAAGAAAGAGGAGCACTGGGAGGTTATAAGAAAGAATAGGCACTACATAAAAGAAAAAGAAAAAGGGGAAAATACAGAAACCGCTTGGGATTTTGCTAGTTAGATCTTGAAATGTTAAATTAGGGACAAGCTAGGGGTTATATGATTATTGCCTGTCTTTTCTATCGTCTCATGTTTAGACACTCAATAGTTAGCACTAATCAGATCTTTCTCAAGCCTAGGATGCCATCATAATTATATCTGAAGAGCAATTCAGAATTTAAGGAAGATTTTCACATATCCTATTTTACTCAGGGGCCTAATTATAAGGTTAAAGGGGAACCTGGAGGGTCTACATTATATTTCACTCTTCATTCCAAGTTTTAATATATTTCCTGTATTTGCATGTGAGGAAGCAGAGGTTCAGAATTGTTAACTGATTTGTTAGGGCAAAACACCCAATAATTGGTAGCATATTAATTCAAACCCTAGTCTACCTGTCCAAAATTCATTTTTTGTTCCATAAGATTATACTGCTTGCCTTTCAGGAATGGTTTGGAAAAGGGAAGGTGATTTCATGTCACATGTTTTTATATTTTTCTACATTATCCCCAGCTTTTAAAGTCTCATCCATAAACGACTCATCAACAGAGGATAAGACTGTTTCAACAAATGAACAAGTGAATAATATCTTTACTGAGATTACTCATTCTAGAGATTAACTGGTTCTTCTCCGTGGCCTCCTCATGTTGGAAATTTCCAAGTGGACTTTGGGAGGGATATGATGAAAGTGTTACAGAGGGGAAAATCCACTTATTGAGTCACCCTCACCCAATCAGGACCCTGCTAGATTGTAGTCAAATTGCCAATGAGTAATTAAAAGTTCATTTCCATAAAGCAGTTTGCCATCCTTTACTGGTTTCTGAATCACCCTCAGATGAGCTACTCCTTGGAGGGAGGTTGGCTGGATTTAACTGGCTCAAAATCACCTACAGTAATCAGCCCAGTGTCCAGAACGCAGATGGAGGTATAAGACTCAAAGTACACTGCTGTTTATGGAGTGAAAGTGGGTCCTCTATAACTTACTGAACTAAACAAAGCACAAGAAATGGTAGAAAAGCTTCACAAGTGTGTGTCGTGGTTTTTAGATCACAGATATTCCACAGTGCTACAAAAAGAAGAAGGAAACCCTGGCCCCACTCTTCAGCTCTGCCCACTCTGCCAAAGCTGCGGACACCTTAAGTTCAATTGGTTTGGTGCCTTTCAAGATATTTGGGGTAACAGAATGTTTTTAAACTAAAGTTCATGGAAAATACAGTAATAGGGCCCGCCCTAGTGGCGCAGTGGGTTAAGCAACGCGCTATGAAGCAAACCGCAGCCACTGCAGCACGAGTTCGATCCCTGCCTCCAGCCAGGGAGGGGACTCACACGGCGTAGCAGACCTCTCCTGACTCGCCCACTGCTCCCCTCAGCAGTGTGTTTCTGTCAATCTGCCTGTTCTGCATCTTGCTCTCTCTGGTGGATTCTCTCACCACTCCCACACCTCTGGCCTGTACCCCAGTGCTTGTATGCATAAATAAATAAATCTTTAAAAAAAAGAAAATACAGTAATATAAGACAGATATGATTGGAGCTTCTTTCACTAAGTAGACTGAATATTCTTTTTTCTTTCCTCTTTTCAAGGCCAATGTGTGATTATCTATCAAAAATTTAAATGCACATATTTTTTAACACAACAATTGTACTTGTAGCATGCTAGCCTCCAGTAAAGTTCACACCTGCACAAAATATTGTGCATATATGCATGGTCTTTGCAGTGCTGTAATAGCAAGAAAGTGAAGTGGCTTATCAATCAAAAAAAAGTTGGCAATTTTTAAAACAAATGAGCAAAATTTGTATACTCAGCAGATCTCCATATGAACTGCTATTAAACAAAACTTTAATATTATCAATAAGTTAATATAAAATAAATCTAAAACTCTTACATATACATGTGTGTATTCATACACCCACATGTGTCTTAAGCACCATTACCTAAGGAGAGGAATAAAGGTTTAATACGTTAAAATGTATTATTCTTTATATCCCTCAGTTGTTTAAATAGTTGTTTAAAGGTTTGAACAAATCTATAATTTTATAATTTTCTGTGTATGCCTTTAATAATTTCATGACTAATCATTTCAGAGATAAATTTCTCCTTCAGACCAATTTTCGTCTTTTATAGAATCTATTATTTTATTATGGCTTCTATTGTTAACTCTCTTCATTTTAATTAAACTAATTTTATTGTCATTCCCAGATTTTTTCTATTATTACAAATTTTCTTATTTGTTTTCTTATTCTCCCTAAAGAGAATGGGTTTTTAATTCTTTTTTATTTGAGCTCATCTTCAGCAAAATATTTATTCCCCATGAGAGCTCATGTACTTTGGTTATAGAAATGGTTTCTATAAAGTGGTTTTAGACTTAGCTATTTTAAGGATCAAATGGTTAACTGATCCTTGACCACTTACTTAATGTTCTTTAGTAATGTGGACTTCTAATACAACAGGGATTATACACGTTCAGATTCCACATGCATATATGACATAGATATTGAATTTTGATTAATTGCAGATTTCCTTTAGCCACATAGAACCTTAGAAAATTTCCTGATTCTTACACTAAAAAGTAGGTAGAATTTTCTTCCTGTACAATCCTCATTGTTGTATAATGTCCCATCTTTAGAATGTCATCCCTTTTTGGAACTTCACAGAGTTTGGAACCCTCCTTTCTAGTATAGACAGTGAACCCTGGTTACTCTCCTTAAGAACTTGTGTCCACATACTTAACCCTACCCTAGGAAAATGGTCTTGCTAGTTTACTGAATTGGTTTTAAGTTTCTTTGTATTTTCTATTTATGTATTTCTTTCTCTTCAAATTCTGCAAATTGTTTAGAAATACCTTGTTATGCTTTTTCCCTCCAATATACTTATATAATTGCAGTGAAAAAGAGGCTCTATACTAGCTTTGTCTACCTTATCATCAGAATTTATCGGTTTCTTTCTGCAATTTGGCATTAATTTAAAAACTGAAAATAGCAATCAGTGAATTTCCCCCCAGCTTCCAGAGGTTCTTTCCTGGAATCCTCACGTTCATTATAAATAATAAAAAGAACAACAACAATCATTTACCAAATGACATAAGTTTTTCTAGATAATTTGAATGCATCTTTAAGAAACAAGGCAAGCCCAAAATGGAGTTGTTTATGCCAAAGCTTGCCATGTCACCAAGCCTGAGACTTCCTTACAGTTTTCTCTCTCCCAGAAATGGAATCTTAAAACCACTCAGCAATCAGCTAATCAGCTCTACTTAGGTAAATTTTCCTGATACCCTTCCATCCCCTAAAGAAAAGAAACTTGCAATAGTCAATCCACTATTAACATCTGGTAAAACTTTTGTTCCAGCTTCCTTCTGCCTGTCTTTCCTTTTGTACAGCTCCCTATGTGTTCCTTTCTATCTTCTAAATTAGATGCTGCCTGATTTATGTCGATTTTGCGCAAATAATCTCATAACAACTTTAATATACCTCAGTTATCTTTTAATAGTTCTAGTGTCAACAAAGGGGACTTCGGGAGACCATCACCCCAGGTCATGGAGCCAGGGGAACAAACAGCTACAGAGCGCAGATACCTGTTGTCACTGGAGCTCCCTGCTGCCTCTGAGCAGTGGATTAGTCCCTCTGGGGTCCAAAATCCCAGCTCGCTGCTTTTCCATCAGGGCCTGTCACACTGCAGCCTTTCTTCTGCAGTCTAGGAGCAGAAAACCACAGGTTCCAAGCTGAGTCGAGTTTAAATCCTGGACTAGGTCCCTCTAGAACTGGTTCCGACTTAGACACCGCAGAGTGACCGGTTGTCTAGTTCCGACTGATTTAGACACCGGAGGAGGTTAGGGTAGGACTAGCTTCGACAAGTTAGAAATCTGACTGAACTTTAAACAGGACTGGGCCCATGGGAGACCTGAGGTGAATAAAACTGTTTTAAAGGCTCGACAAGTAGATTAACCTTACCGAAAGATAATCTTGAGTTACAGTGGCCACAGTGGAGAACTTATAACCGTTTTAGATAAGCTTGTTTATAAAGTGCTGTGAGTAACGTGGGGTATTCAGATTCTTTTTCTCCCCCTCCCGCTGCAGCTGCTGCCAGCCTCTATAGCCACCTGATGCAAAGGGCATCTGGGAATGAGAGCGGGCGTGCACACTTATATATATGGACTCCTGTGCCAAAGGGGTGATTAACTGTAGTGTAGGGTCAGAGAAAAGTTACCAGGCTTTTCTGCCCTCCTGCCATTGGTGTAATGATGGAGCCTGCGGTGCTGCCCACGTGCCTAAGTGGGCATGCGCAAATGGACCCACCTGGGTTTGGACAAGGGTCTTTTTAAGGGCAGCGTCTCGAGGACTCCAAGAGTGCATGAGAGCAGGAGAATGAGAGCCCAGAGAGTGAAGCTAAGCCAGGGGCTAGGAGGCCTGCCTGCCGTTTACCCGGTCGTCTGGGAAGAGAAAAGTATAAAAAGCCACCGAGGGCTCCAGGTTGCCTTCCTTTACCCCACCTGCTGGAATCATCGAGAACTTGCTCTGTATCCTTCCTGACACCACATGAAACTAGAGGTTCTGCTCAGCTGCTGACTCCCTTTCTGCTAGTCTGCTTGTGTCCCGCCCCCTGATTCGGCACTAAAGGTATGTTCGAGATACCAAAAGCTCCAAGATTATCTCTTTATCTGTTTGAATCAATAATGAATTTGCCAGGTCTGGGATGGTTGCACAACAGGTACCCTAGAGAAAAAGGGGTCTTGGCCAAGCACATTATAAAGGATATTTGGAAAATAAGTTTCTTCCTCTATAGCTTCTGGTGGCCAGGATGAGACCCACTGGGACATCCTGAAGTCCTGCTGGAGCTGCAGCCTGCAGGCAGTATCCTGAGGTAATTGCTGGAAGTTAGCCCAAGGTAAGGAAGTCTGCGTTCCCAGATCTCTATATTGGTGTCTGGTCCAGACAGGAAAGTGAAATTTCACATTGTCTCTTCTTTTCCAAAATCAGAGCAGAAGGAAAAAAAAAAGCTGTGATTTTGTGATGGTAAATATGCTTTCCATTACCTACTGGCTGTCCACCCTTTCTTTCCACGGACAGCTATTACCTTCTTGGTTGTTTTGTGTCCTGAGAAAACACTTGACAACCGTTGGGTTGAATGCACCCAACATATGACAGAAATCAGGGTTGTACACCTTTTGCAGCTAAGGTTCTGCCGAGTCTGTTGCCAGCTTTCAGGTAAACTGTCTTGAAACTTTGATTTGCTTTGTCTTGGGAGTAGCTCTTATTATTAGGAGAGTGGTATCTTTTGCATTCTCTTTCAAAACTATGAGGTGAATTTCACTTAACAAGTAAACCCATCTATGGATTTACTAAGACGTGAAAGATGTTGCTTCTTACCTCTAGTATGAAGCCAAAAGCTCAGTAACTACATTAATTATAATATATATTGTATGTAAAGGAAGGTAGCTTTTCACACAAGGGGTCATGAGAACACATTAGATGATGTTAGAAGATTCAGAGTCCTAGTAATACTTTGGTATTATACTCTGCACTCCAGACACTGAACGATCCCTCATCTGGTGTCCATAATGTTAAAAACAAGACAACGAACTCAAAATAGACTTGCTTAAGCTAAGTCCCATATCACCAAATCAAGCTTCACTTAATTACAGCTCCGGTTCTCCCAGGGGGGTAAAAAAGGCCAGTCAGGTAGGAATCTAATCAGTACTAGTTAGGGTATCCGCCTGATACACTCCTGACATTCCCTAAAGGAAACTAACTTTGCATTAATAAACCCACTTTCTTGCCTAGTATAATTTCTGTGTTCCAGCTCCCTTTTGCCTATAAATGCCTTTCATCTTGCACAGCTTCTGGATGTTCCTTTCTGCCTGCTAGATTGGATGCTGCCTTACTCAAATTGATCTTTAGTCAAAAACATTCTTAAAGTTTTAGTATCTCTCAGTTAATCTTTGAACAATATTAACTCACTTAATCTTTGTAACCCTGTGTGACAAATACTATTAATATTCCCATTATACTGACAAGAAAATCATGGCACAAGACATTCAAGAAAGTTTTTTCTAGGTCATGTGCTATATGAAGCAAAACTGGAATTTAAAAGCCTGAAGCTCAAGCTTTTAATCACTATGCTAGCTTACCCCTCAAATAAATGGAAAAGCACTGCCACAGCTCTTTCCACTTCCTCCCACACCAATATCGGTACTGATGCATGGAAATTCACCAGCGAGTATTATGAAATTTCTAAAATCTGAGCAGTCAGAGTTGGTGGATACAAAGGATTCTACTGTCTAGGACTTTACATTGTGTCTGGAATTTGTCACAGTTGATACCAGGCAAAACTCAAGGCCGCCTTTGAATTCGGTCAGTTTCAGTGTGTTGTTGGAACCTCTGTGGGATGTTACAAATGCATATTAAGCAAGTAGGCAGCTAGATGGGCGGGTGGGTAAGGACAGTATAAAGAAAGCTGTTAGGCCAATAGATCAGTAAAAGAGTCTGTGGCTAATGTGGAGTGCCGCGCTTGCTCTCTGTGCTATAATGTGCATAGAAGAAAAGGGAAAGAAATATTAAATGAAGAGTCTTTGGCTCTATTGATCCAGTTCAGTGTCCAGAACATATTTGGCAAAACCAATTCCCATCTTCATTACTATCAACCTTTCCTGAAAAATGGCAGCCCATTCTGAGTGAGGTCAGTGGAGTGAGAAATGGCCCAAGGTGGGAATATAAATGAGATCTGGATGGAGGTAATGTGGTCGCAGCATTTCACCAGAGGAAAACCTGGAGGAAAAAAACCTCTTTCTAGATCAAAACATTGCTAAAGAAATGAAATGAACTAATAACTAGTTTAATAAGAGATGAGACTTTGTATAATGATTTCATTTATTATGCTTTGTGAGCTTAGGGGCATTTATTGATAAGTGATAGAAATAATTAGTTAATATCACTTGAAGCAAAACTCTAATCAGCATTGTCATTCATTCAGAACTACATAATGATTAGAATAAGGGAATCATTTCTAAGATGGATAGACAATTGAACATTTCATTTAAGGCTTCTTAGGTTTCACTGTATACCGTGATGCTGACACTGAGCAAGTGCAAAGAGGAACAAAACACGACTTTGCCTCCATGGCACACATTCCATATAGTGCTTAGCTAGCAGTGAAAAACAAGAGCTTAGAGAGGAAGAAAACATCTTCTTTTGCCAACAAAGAGCATTGTCATAACATTCGTGTTCTGGAGAATTGCAAATATGGCTTTGCTTAGAACAGTACTGCTCGACAGAACTTTCTGCACTAATGGAATTTTTCTATATCTGTGTCATCCTATATGTATGCTTGTGTATATATTAGAATGGACACTAGCCACTGGCTATTGAGCACTTGAAATATAGTTTGTGTGACTGAGGAACTGACTTTTTAATATTAAATTTTCATTCATTTACATTTAAATAGCCATGTTGTGACACTGTATTAAATAGCCATGTTGTGACACTGCTCTACTGGCCTTGAACGTCTGGAATTAACTGCCAGTGAGCAGGGTGCAGTTGAGGAGGCGAAGAGGGGGAATAAATGATGATTTGGGGCCTCTGACTAACAAATGGACATGGTGGTGGGATCCTGCTTATCTCTGCTCACACAGACCCTCCTTAAGTGACATCTTTCCATATCTATCTATAAAAAGTCACTATCCAAGTAAGAGATCATTGGAACCAAAGCTGTAAGTTCACTAGTATTAACAGATCCATTTAATTCTTGCTCAGTAATGAAACATGAATAAGGACCCCAGATTCTCCAACCTGTGGAACCTTCCCTCATCTCAGTAAGTTATAGTTGAAAGAAAAAAGAATCCATGTGCTGTTACTCCTGAGTATCACTCTCCTTAAAGGTGAAATTACACTTTCAGAAACCATCTTAGGCGCAAGCATTATATTCCTTAAAACCTTTTAGAAATGGAATAATGTTACCTAATAGGATGAACATGTATAATAAAGGGACTCATTAAAACCTTAACAGTAATTAATTTACCAGGTTAGCTAGCCTTCTGGGAATGTGATTTAGAACTAGTAAATTGTTCTGAGTACCTCTGTCATTTCCAAAATGTTAGTGGAGAAAAAGAATTTAGAGTTGATTTAGTTTCCATGTTTCCTTACAAATGAAGAAAATGGTTTGGAGAATGTTGTGTGACTTATAGCAGGTCAGTGGTAGCAGCTTGTGGAGGTGAAATGTAAGTTTCCTAAATTCTAGCTTAGACCTCAGGTCTGATGCAGTCTCTCTCCTTCAGAAATATTCACACAAGGACATTACATTTCACTGGGGTGTGGGAGTTCTTACTGTTAATGGAATATGGAGCTCTACCTGCTAGGAAGGATTCTGAGGCTGCTTCGGAAGCTGATGGGAGAGACTCCATAATTCTATGATTAAGTGGTGACATCTGTCGTGTGGATAGGAGAAATGGCACATACACCACGCAGCTCTGCTTCCAAGTATCTGTGACTGTGACTTAGGGAACACAAAGAGCGGGTTAATAAGAGAAAAAGAGAGATAGTTAAGTGATATATGAGAGGAAAATTAGGTTTCATCTTCTGGTAATATCTTGTAGGGTGAACATTGAGAAGGAAATTGTACTTTCTGGGAATGATAAAACCTGGAGTCTAGTCTCATGTCTAAGCTGTACTTGCTGTGTATTTATAGAATTATTCTACTTCTCTGAATTTCAGATTTCTCTTTTGGGAAAAAGCACAAAAAACATCTACTTCTCAAATTTTCTGTGAGAATTGCATGGGATAGAGCTGACTCTTTGCATGCAATTTAGGATACTCATCCATCAGGGCAAAGCATGTAATAGTTACTTCTCATGTGTGGCTTTGCAGTTTTGCACAAGTTTGCTAAGCATGGGATTTGTCGTGACAAGCATCTTTTTATTTTAATTGAAGTAATAGTATAATGTTATTTTATTGTAACATTATTTAAATATAACATTTAATGATATAACCTTATTAAAATCAACACACATACACACTCCATTAAATTCACCACAAAAAATTCCAGTTCTGTTCTTCACAACAAAATAATGTCTTCGTCATCATGTCCCCAAGCCAGTTACCTCCACACTATCATGTAGCACCTGTGGGACTGTAAACAGGAAACTGTCAAAACCTTTATAAAATGCCAAGCTACAACAACAAAAAATACAAAGGGCATTCTCTACTAAGGCAGTGCAAAACCTAGAATTCTCTGTGTCCCTCTGCCTCACCTGAGGAAGGACTTCATGGCAAGGTCAGTGCTGGAACAGGGGTGTCTCCTCACTACTCCATTCCCACTTCTCCCTTCCCCACGCCGTGCTCCTTCACATGTTACTGTTCTCCTATCAACTCTGATAGGAGTTGAAGATCTCTCTTAACTCGCTTACCTATATTTCTAAAAATTTGGTAAACCCTACTTGTTGTGCTTAGTGATGGGTATATAATGGTGCCAGATAGAGACATGATCTCAAACCTATTGAAACTTAAGTCCAATGAGGAAGAAAGAAAATTAAGTGAACTTGGAGAATACTAACAAATCCTCCCCTATACCTTTGGTTGCAGATTAATCCTCAGAATCCCTACCACTTGAATGGATGGGACCGGGACCACTCTCTCCTCTCTACTTTCATATACCCTAATTTATTGTGCACTGACATCTTTGCCTTCCTTTTCTATGCACAGTCCTTCTGGTTGTCTTGCTAGGCTTCCTTTCTAAGGAATCCACAGGCTTTCGCCTTCAAGCTCTTTCCTGTGCTATAAGGCATCTGCTGTGATTATGCCATTGACTCACTAATCAGAGCACAGCCTAATTACAGATGTGAGAGTGACTCTATCATGATCAGATCATCGAAGGCAAAGGCACTCATTACTCAAGTATTGAGGAAGAGGGACACATGATGGGAACGATGCTCTAGATGATGACCCTGGTAGATGATAACCTACCCCCAGGTGTTTGGTGGAGGTGGGGGAATAGCCCAGCTGATACTCAACTAGAGTAGAAAGAATGACAGTCCATTGATAAGATGTCACAGCAAAGATAAACTAAGTCTCAAATGAAAACTAGTGGCATTGTAGATACTGATTCTCACAGAACATCCAAGCAACACGTTATCTTCTGTAATGGAAGGTTCACCTGCCCTGTCTGTGGGCCAGTGCCATTACAGCTTTATTTAGATGTGTGAGAGGGAGCCATCTGTTCCAGCACACAGGAGGGCTGGTCCTCATCACAGGCATCCCCCCTCAAGGCCCAATCACAGCACCTGATGCAAAAGTTTCCTGATGTGATGCTTGACTGAAAGCTAATGACAGGGAACACTTCATTTTTCAAAGTGTGCTTTTGCTCAGGAGCAAGTGTGTTCTTTGGTGATTGCTTTTCTCCTCCCTGCGGCCCATAGAAACAGCATGAAGAGCAGAGGACCTGGGAAATGAGGACAGTTCTCCATTTATTCTTTCTTGTAGTTATTCCTTTATCCATTCAATAAATACAGGTTGGTGCCTGCTAGGAGTCAGATGCTATTTGAGACACTGCAGATATACCTGTGAACAAGGCATCTGAGATTTTTCAAGGTGATTACATTGGAGGGAGTGCATGATAATCAGAGACACACAATTTTTTTGACAGGAGTTACACAACCAGGTAGTAATCCACACTGTGGAAATACGGAAAAAGACAGCAGGTGCTGAAATAGTGAGATACTGACCACCACTCTTCCCGGTGTGGTCACAGACAGGTTGTCTTTAAGCTGAGCCCTAATGTGAAGGAGTCAGCTACACAAAGTTCTGGGGGAAAGTGCATCCCGGACAGAGGTGACACCCCGTGCCCAGCTTCCCGGTGCCTAGTCAGAATGACTGCTGTGTCTGAGTTTCCAGGAGAACCAGTGTGATGGAGCAGAAGTTTGCATGAGATGCAGATAGAAAGACAGGCCAGGGTCAGGTTCTGTAAGACCACGGACGTCAGGATTAGAGACATTCTGAATGATTTTTATGGTTTACAAAATGAGTTTGAACCTGGACACGACATGATCTGATTTAAATGTTAATAAATCCTGGTGTTTTTTTGTGAAAGATTCCTGGCCTATGCGCGTTGTTTCCCTCTTCTCTATAACTGAGGGCAGAATACCAGCTACCTAACTTTACAAAGAGAAGAGAAATTACAAAATAAAATCGGAGACTCCACTGCTTGCTTATTCCTTGATTTCCTTCTCATCTGCTCAGGCCAGGGCGGGCACCTGTTCAGGAATGCATTGCTTCGTGTACATTTGTTACATAGGGTCACTGTCGTCTGCTTACAGAGCTGCCTGGCTGCCTCTCTTCTTAGACTGTAAACTCTTGAGGCCTCAGGTCCACAGTGACAACTTTCCATGTCCCAGGAACGCTTCATTTTGGGGTGTTCTGTTTCTGTCCTGCCTTATTGCCTCTAATTACCACATAATAATTAAATCTCTCAGGAGCCCAGGATACTTTGAGAGTTATTCCTCCGTGCACATATTCTTTCCCCAACCCCATCTACCTCCTGCAGAAAACAAATTCTTGAAGGACAAGTGCCCCTTTGCCTCTCTGCAACTCCCCAAACCTGGGAACTTAACCCCTAACCTATCCTGCCCAGGTACCTCTGGGCACCTCTGTCCTAACATAGAGGTGTACTGTCCCTGTCTACCAAATGTAAACTCATTTAAGAGCAGGTGTCTGTGCCTTTACTTACATATGCCTGTCTATAGTGTTCTTTTTTTGTTGTTGTTTCAGGGTTTTCGTTTATAACAAATTTCAATGCACATCATTATAATTTGACATGTACGCTTTACATAGTGACTCTGTGGTGTCATTCTTGACACAGAAGCTCTGTAGAGTAAATAATGGCCAAATCAAAGAGTCATCAAGGAGAAAGTGGATGAGTGGCTAAAACCTCAATGTGGTACCTGTGGTTTCCTCACAGGCCTCCACATTCAGAGCGGATAACGGGCAAATGTGTGCTGCTGGGCCCCGAGCCCATCCCTGCATTCTTGTCATGGCCACGTTTCCTGCGAGCTGCTCCAAGCATGTGACTGAGCAAAGAGGCTGCTAATGCAGACCTAGTCTGGGAGACATGGGCCTCTGTTGCTGAACCCCCCTTTAGTTATGCCACTGTCTAGGAAGCTGTCCTCGCTCTCTCCCCTTCTCTCCATGCTGCATCTATATCTTTGTTTGTTTGCTCACTAAGCATTTCTCCAGTCCCATTCTGTATTCCTTCACAGACAATTCCCCTAATAAAATCCTTGTACATTTAATCCCACCATGCCCACGATAGAATTGTATTTACATCATTTATTGAAAAATGCTTATTGATAACTACGTCAGGTATTTTGCTAGTGGGCTACAATTAAACATGAACAAGATGAAATCACATGGTTCCAGGAACTGTTTGGAAATAAAGATTGGGATATAGATATAATCCATGGGGACAATGGCATAGATGTTCACAGTGTATATGTTAGCTGCAGTGGAGATGCAGGCAGAAAACAAGGAGAGCTTTCTAGAGAAGGTATTCATGGAAACAGTAAATGCAGGTATAGGTTAGAGAGGCAGAGCGAAAGGCAGGCAGAGAAAGAGTGATCTAGACAGAAAAAATAGAAAAGGAGCCTCTAGCAGTAGATGAAAAAAGAGCATGTGTTGCTTATCTGTAGGACACAAGACAGGAAACTGAGCTGGCACTATAAAGTAATAGGGAGGACTAGAGAAGGGAGCAGTGGCCAACTGGGAGAAGAACAAACAAGAGGAAAGGCATGGGTCAGAGCTGGGAGGGCTTTGTTTTATAACAACCATCTTCTAGAGTGCTCCTTATTGATAGCTATTTCTTCAAATAACTCATTTGCCCAACCTAGAGTCCTCCATGCAAAACAGGAAGCCAGCCATTAAAAACAGATTACCCCTGATCACATGTTCTTAACAACAAAGGCTTCTTCAGACCTTTGTTAATTTCTTCTCAGGCCAGTATCTGTACCCTCATCATTCCTCAGCGAAAAAATTCATTATCTTGGGGAGGGTAGAACTTGGGCATAATCCAATATGCCTACCCTCCAAACACAAAATTGATTTGATAAATAGCTTAGTGGCCTGGGCTATGGCTTTGAGATTCAGATCAACCAGCTTTCAGTTGATGCTCAATTCTGGGTTTATCACTTGTCAGTTTCAGTTGAGGGCAAATTGTGATGAGTCTCTCTGAATCTCTGCTTACTCATCTGTAACTTGGAGATGATTATTTTATTTTTAAAGTAAAACGAAAGTCACTGCTTATTAAGCAGATCTCTGCTTCAGGCAGAGTGGTCCGTGCTTTACACATTTATATACTTCTAGAAGGTGTTTTGCAAAATCAGATATTATGATTGCATGGGTAGGAAATATCTCAAGGTCACAAAACTAGTAATGGTAGAACTCTCATTTTACTTGTATTTATTCCATAAAAATGTATATATTTTAAGTTAAGTGCTATTCAATTAAAGTGTGACACTGAGGTAAAATATCTGGGCTGTCAGTCCCTACTCTCACACCAACCCCCTAGTTCTTTTAATGCTTATATCTTGATTTAAGAGGTCAAGGCCTGAGAGCAAATTCAGAGAAGACTCCGTAGGATAAGAATCAAAGAAAGTGCAGAGAGGAGAGCAGAGGAAGTGCTGGCAGGTCAGTGAGAGGCAATGACAGACAGATACAAGGGCTCAGTGAGATCAGCAGACAGATATTAACAGGACTGGCATGAGGGACTGTAGGGGGAAAACAAGAAGAAGATTCATGGGCAGTCACAGCTAAGTATTTTACCTGTCAAAAATTTCCTTTGACCTGTACATTTAGGCTGTAAATATATATCCTCAATCAAGAAAAGCAGGATTCTTTCCAAGGACAAATCCAGGCAGCATCTTCTGCTTGTCTCACAGAATTAATCTAAAACACATGTGAGCACATACCTCCACGATCCGGCAGTGGGGAGAGCCTTTCAGCACCTTCTGTCAGCAGGGAGGAGGCAGGGGTGAGACTCCGATAGTCTGTCTTCTGACTTCAGCAAAATAAGAAAACACATGAAGCAGATACAGAAGGTTTTACAGTTTGATAGAAGTTTTATTTTCTTTGAGATTTTATTTATTTTTGTGCAGGAGAATAGGGGGTGAGAGGACTCACCAGAGACAGTGGGGAACAGAACAGGTGGATCTACCAAAACACACTGCTGAAGGGAGCAGTGGAAGAAATAGGAGAGGTCTGCTGTGCCGTGCATGTTAGCTCTCAGTCTGGGGATCAAACTCAGGCCATGCTGATGATAGCGCTGAGACTTAGCCCTAGGTCACTAGGGAGGCCCAGCCTGAAACTTTAATTACCTCATTATGTTCTTTTTTTTTTTATTACTACTAACTTTTTTTTATTTATATGTATTTGACATCAATTGTAATCCCCCTGTATTCCCCATCACCATATCACCAGTGCACCATCACCTCAGTCTGCTGGGCTCCAAAATGCCCTCCACCCTCCTTCTCCCCCCTCCCCACCAAGTGTCCCCAATTTGTCTTTGTCTTTTCATTTTTGGTTTTTGTGTCTTTATTGTTCTTTTTAACCTATGTTAGCAATTGTCATGAACAGATGTAGAAACCTAGATATATTCATATGCATTATTCAGTTATCCTTCTCAAGTGAAGGACTAAACATTCTCTCTATGTTATCTAACTTAATTCTTGAAAGAACTTTATGAGGTAGGTATCATTAGCCCCATTTCACATATTGAAAATCTGAATATCAAAGTCTTTCAAACTTTCCCTTCACTGAAGATATATGTCATCATGACAAGTGGGAAATTTTACTGGATAGGTTCCAGGATTATTACTGGAGTCCCTGTTCTGTTCTCTCCTAGATTTAGTGCTGTATGTAGCTCTGCCTATGCTCCCTAAATAGCTCCTGATTCTACCCACTTATGTCCATCTCCATCACCAACATACTAGTCAATGCCATTGTTATGTATTTTGCAATATCTTCCCATTTTATCATCCTCCACCAGCACCATTTGTCTTCCCTTAATTATGCAGACTGTACCCAGAGTGATTATAGACGAAAAGAGAGCTATCAGTGATGACTCAAGTGTGTTGCTTGCCCAACTGGCTGATGGAAGAGCCATTTACTGAGGTGGACTCTTCAGGGTTTTGAGGGAGAAGGATTTACTAGGATTTAGCAAGGTGAGTTTGAGGTACAATATGGTCTATCATCTTAGTTTTCTTCTCATTCTACCTACACCCACTTGTTGGAGCATTGTGATTTAAATGAGAAAATATACATGAATGGTAGAATAACATACGTATATAAGCTGTTATTATCAGAAACTTTTCTTTCTCTTGTGTAATGCAGAGTCATTGCAAGTTTTGTGACAAATAATGCAGAATGTCTGAGCTTTTCAGACAAGAACTGCCTGAAGATAACAATTAAGATAAATAGGTGGGAAGACAGATTCTTGTTGTCTATGTTCCATTTCTTGACTTGCATAAAAAGGATGCTTCTTTTTTATTCACTTGATCTCCACCTGTAACCAACCATTATTTGATGCAAGGTAAGTGAGATGATACTTCCAATTCCAAGAAGAATATTAGAAATTTAGACACTAGCATGTTCTGTGTTCTAATCTCATTCCTATAACAAAACTCAAGGCCAGAGAACACAGAAAAGGATATTAATTTGGGTATAAGTGTTAATCCACAAAGGTAGTCACAGAAATCTGCATTGTTACAAGAGAATTTCTAGAAAACAAGTCTGTGTTCAAAAGTAGAATCAAAGAGTGTCATTCATATTAATTATCCCTCCCTTATCCTCAACAATCTTAGATAAATTGTCCCTAAGACAAATTAAACTCATTGTATGTCACATTAGATAAATATTTTGCTTTTGGATCCCTGTCTTCTCTACTAAATTAAAAAAAATCAAAATTAATGTTCATTTACTGAGTGACTGTTGTAGACTAACCAGTTATCTAGGAATTTTTCACTATATCTTCATTCACGTCTCACAACACTTCTGCAAGTAAAACAGTTACTCCATTTCACAGACAGATGGGGGTTCAAGATTTAAAGCCATAATTTTAAAGTTAGCTAGTTAATAATTTCTGATGCATTCAGATTCATACCTATTTAATAATTGGAGTCAGGGACTCTCTTTTTATCTAATATGTTTCATGGACCCAATAATATGTAGGCCCACCCCCATGACCAAATTTCCTTCTCAAAATATTCTTCCCTGCAAGATAAAGGATAAAACTCAGAAAGGGTAAATTCTGTGTGGAGACATGATCATACTAGAGTAGAAGTTAAAACTCAGTCTTCTTGACTGATTCAGATTATTTCAATCACCCATGCCCTCCTTCCCAGCACAGCTGCAAGCTCAGAGATTTAGGGAGTTACCATTCAACAAATACCTCTTTGCCTTCCAGTTCCTATTTCTCCCCTAGTGTTGGGAGGAATTCCATAGGAAGTGGTAATTTCTTCATGATCTGAGATCACAGCATGCAGCTGATTATAGAAATAAATAACTGGTGACTGAAACCATCTGTCCTTCCTTTGGCGAACACCTTGCCTCCCTGTGAAATTAGTGCCACCTGCAACCTGCAAGTCCCTCAGATACTGGGGCTACCCCCTCCGCATCCAGAGATCGACTGCTTTGTTAGTCCCAGCCCAGAGTCACAACGCTACAGGCTGTCTCACATTCCCAGAGAGGTACAACTATGAAGTCAGTTGCATTCCAGAGCCTTTGCAAAGCTGAGGGAAAAGAGCACAAGGACAGGGCTCTGGGATCAGTCCCCACGGGGAGGTGAGGTGGCGAGGGAGCGCTGTTATAGGCAGCATGGATGTGCAGTATGGTCCCTGTAATGTCTCCCTGAGCCAATGCTGCCCATTGCTTGTTGCAGGGACCCATGCCACTCTGGAAATAATTTCTAAAATAACCTCAGAAACCCCCCAAATCTGCTTTTCACTTTAGATGCAACTAGTTCTAGTTCAATTCCCAACCATTTAATTGTGGACCTTGGATAAACACAGAGTTTCAGTTTCATATGCAGACTGGAGGGCATGATAGAACCTGTCTATTAGGTCTGTTATGAGTATTACATGTGATATGATGTGTGGGAAATATTAATATCATCATAGCTAGAGCACTTGATATAGTATAAGTCCCATTCATTACAAGTAAAAACTCTAATTATAATGGAAAAATAGGGCTATTAATCCAGTTTTCAAAGACTCTAAGGAATCTACAAGTGCCCTGGAAAAAAATTGAAATCTGTTATGCATATGAATTTTTGAGGGGGGTGGAAATGATTCATAACTTTAATCAGAATTTCAATGGTATCCTCTTAACTCCTCTCACTTTCCCAATTTAGAGATAGGAAACTTGGAAAATTTACCCCAGATTTTTTTTATCAGATTTCCCCCTCCTGTGGAAACTGTACCTTCAGTACTACTCAGTGTCTCTTAGAGACCAAGAAGCAGAAGTTGGAAATAGTCCTATTTCCACTATTCTCCATCTGCATCACTGCCTCCCTAAGCACTTCATTCATTTGGTGATTCATTAGTTTCTTGCAGCATGTCTTATATGATTTGTTCTGTGTTAGGAACAATACTGTTTGTGAGCCCCTTGACATCTAGTATCACATAAACACAATTTCAGTTATTGTTTCCTTGGCAGAGAACAGGAACTTATGTCAGTAATTCTAGCAGTTGACAAATTACTATATACCATCTAGCACTTTATAGAATGATTTCATATTCTTTGTGGATTTCATCATAGGTCTGTGAAGTATTCAAGGCAAAAATAATCCCATCTTATAGATAACATCACTGAGGCTCAGTGAAGACAAGTAAAGATATTAACTGGAATTCTTTAAGAGCATTCTACCCATCAGCCAATAATTAATTAGTAGACCTAGACCTGTAAAAATACCTGTTTGTTTTGTTTGTTTGTTTGAAGAGAAAACTTAAGAAAATTCTCCCAGTTGCCCTATACTGGAATTTTTTCTACTGATCTCTCTAGGATTAATTCAATTTTGTGATCAGCCTACCTTTGGTATTTCCATTATCTCTAAGATTGATTCCATCATCGTTTGCATTAGATAATTGTTGGTATACTTTGATCTCAGCTAATAGATGTTGATCTTTGATTATGAATTATCTTATATACATATCATTTTTAAAATCTCAGTTTTTATGTACCATTGATATATATATTAAAAATACATTAAAATACATTCTTTATTTGACCTCTGAAACTTCAAAACTCTGCAAATGGCCTTCAGGAGGTAAATAATCCCCTGTGACCCAAACCTTTATGAATGACTGCATGACATTATGGTACTCACTCTTATAAGAAAAACTATCCTGGAAAGCTAAAAAGTGGACATTGACAGGGTAAAGAAGGTAGTAAGAAGTTTTATGAAAGAACTGAAAAAGAATAATGAAGATGGAGAAGGATTGTGTACAATCTATTTATATCTCTGTTCAGTTTCTCAAAAACACAACTTGAGAGTTATGGCTATCAGTTCCCCTGAGAATAGATACAATGTACTTCCCTCATATATACTTGGACTCCTTAGTGGAAATACTGTTTTTCTGATTACCAGGATTCAGACTGCTACCTGAAGCAGTGGGAAAATCCGTTCATCCATCCTGTGCTTCATACATTCACTCATTCATTTATTCATTGAGCATTGACTATATAGCACATTTGATTAAAGTCATTGAGGCAGTCTGAAGGAGGAAAAAGATGAGGAAGTCAATAGATTCAATGCAGTGATAAGCACTGTGATAGAGGCACAGACTGGTTGTTAACAGAAAGTAAGAGAAAGACACATAAATCAAGCTAGAGACTGCAGGAAATGCCTTGAAGAGGAAGTATTGCTTGAGATGAGTCTTAGAGGATGTGTTTATGTTGAACATTGCAGATTGGGGAAATGGAAAGAAAACAGAGATTCCAAGTAGGGGAAACAATTGTGTCTGATTTAACCACTACACACCCCCACAAGTCCATGGTGTGGTTCATCCCCAGGCAGGCATTGACTACTTTACCTTCAGTGATAACTGCCCAGCTATTTCTCCGGATAAACAACCTTTTCTCCACAGAAAATCATTCTCACAAGCCAGGTAAACTTTAAAGCTGGTTCTGCACATTGTAAAATATTCATCTGCTTTACAAAAATCATCTCCATGGAGTTCAGCATAGAATGCACACTTGGTGCAGGCAACATGTGATGCAACTTATAAAATAATGGTTATTCTTATCTCTACTGAAGGGTATTTTTTGGATTAAGGGAGACCCATCTACTTTGAACTTATTTTAAATTACATTCACAAACTATAAAGATTCAAGAAACAAACATTTTTAGGCTCTTCCTTATCAGCATCGGTCTGAGACATTTTCTGTGCTTTGTTTTTGTTTTAGTTTACTGAAATTCATCTGTCTTCTGTATGTATTCTCTGTTATTTCATACTCTCTTGGCCAACTACCCAAAACCTCAAGTCATGCCCTGATGGAGGAAGGTTTTTTTCCTTTTGTGCTTAGTTTTTGATTCTCCACCCCGACACTCAGTATAGAGAAATGGGGCCTGAAATCAATTTTAAAATCATTATGAATTCTTCGCTTTTGACTTTTTAGTGGGAGCTCAAAAATATTTCAGGATTTCAGAGCAATAATTAGACCTATCATTTTAGACAAATGCCATATAATTTGTCCACTCCTGCAGCAAATCTTGCTTCTGGCAAGGAGGGCAAATATTTAAGAATGAAATGAGACTGATGTTCACATGAATTAAAAAACAAGTGGTTTAAATCTTTAAAATGATTTCCCTGGTTCTTGCTCATTAGTCAATATTGCAAAGAGTCCCATGCCAAAACTTTGAGCAGTCCCTGAATCTCAACTACCATTCCTTTTCTCCCTCTTCATTATTAATGCTAATTTACATGAGCCCTGAGGTAAGGGATTGCTACTGTTCCTGCTATACCAATTCCAGCCCTGGGAATTCTAAGGGTGAAACATTCTGGAGTCTAATCCATGGTTATTTCCCCTTACACCTGAACAAAGTGGGAAATGGAACCTTCTTTTGGCAGGAAATAGTGAGTGCAGAAAGGGCACTTTGGGGAATGGCAAATAAAGACAGAAGAGAAGAACCTCTCAGCCAGAGTGGTGATCAGAGAATTTAGAAATTATTTTCTGACAATACAGACAGCACTTGCACAATGCCATTCCCTTTTATATGAAGTTATTCAGTGAACCAACACAGGAGAACAAGAAATAAAATGTCAGACAATGCAAGAAACAGAAATTATTTCTCTTTGCACATCTTATTTCCCAAAAAAGAGCTGAGGCGGTTCATCTCGGAACACAGGATATCACGTGACTGGAATGGCAGTAGTCTCAAACAATGACAGAGATTGTTGACTAACTACCGCCAGCCTCCCTGCCATGTTGTTAGAAAGCCCATCCTCTGCTTCACTGTTAATCATCATGATGACGTCAATGGTAACAACAGTTCAATAATAAAACTAGCAGTTATACAGTACTTATTAATAGTGTACATTAACTTATTAATATATGAATCAGAGAGCTGAGTACAATGTCAATGAGCCAGATCCAGCTTATCACCTGTTTTGGTAGGGCTCATGAACAAAGAATGATTTTTACATTTTATAGGGTTGTTCAAAAATAAAGAATTGTCCACAAAACCTAAAGTCTTTACTACTTGACCTTTCACAGAAAATGTTTGCCCACTGTCAGTATATATTAATATTCATGTAGCATTTACTAAATAACAGGTTATTGTATAATCAAGAATTTTGTTGTCCTTTGTCTCTGGTTTCGGGGAGAGAGCCTCTAAACCTTGGGATTTAGTCACAGTGGAGTCCTCAGACTATACCTTATTTCATACTATGAGGTGACTAATGGAGGTCCCCAAAATAGTTGTAGGATGTCAGCTGGATAGAAAGACCAACATATGATTACCCAAAGTCTGGTAGCTTCATGGTTGGTGATGCCCATTGATTTGCCAGGAGGGCAGTGCATCTTGGGGGCTCAGAAGATGTGCCTTTGGAACTCTCAGATCTCTGTTTGCACCTTATGTGTCTCTTCATTGGACCCTCACTAGTATTCTTTATAATAAACTCTCACCATACATTCTGCAGGGGAGGCAGAGGGAAAGGAGCAAAATAGGGGAGGGAAGAGCACAAGGATCTATGATGATGGTACATGGGTGAATTGGTGGCAGGAAGTCTATGGGGGCTACACCTGAGAGGAAAAAGCATACATTGTACAAAAAGGAGACTAATATAAAATACATATTAAATAAATAAAAATAAATCTCTGATCATAAAAAGAGCATTTTTCTGAGCCTGAGTTCTGTGAGTTGTTATAAAGAATTAATGATTCCATGGGGCAGCAGGAGCTCGCAAATTTGCAGTGAGTTTGCCAAATAGATGAGCGACTTAGGAATCTCTGAATTTGTCTCTGGTGTGTGAAGTTGGGAAATTTTGGAAGACCGTGCCCTTACCCTGTGAAATCTGCAATAATTCCAGATAGTGTCTGAGTTGCATAGTCATTAGGCCATTTTTTTCTTTTCATAAAGTTGAGAATTTTTTTTTAAATAATTTTAAGACCTTATATATATACAAGAACTGAGTAGGGGCTAGAGGTGTGGGGGGTGAGAGGAGTCACCAGAGACAGAGTGGGGAGCAAAGCAGGCAGAGCTACTGAAGCACACTGCTGAGGGGAGCAGCAGTGAGACAGAAAAGGTCTGCTCAGCCATGTGGGTCACCTCCCTGGCCAGGGATCGAACTCCTGCTGTAGTGACTGAGTATGCTTCATAGTGTGGTGCTTAAACCCTTGCACCACCAGGGAGGCACCTCATTAGGCTTTTACCTAAACTTTTTTTTTAAGATTTATTTATTCTTGCATACAAGAGCTGGGGTGCAGACCAGAGGTGTGGGGTGTGAGAGGATTGATCAGAGGCAGAGTGGGGAGCAGAGAAGGCATATCTACTGAAGTTCACTGCTGAGGGGAGCAGAAGGTGGGACAGGAGAGGTCTGCTGTGCCATGTGGGTCAACTCCCTGGCCAGGGATCTAACTCATGCAGCAGTGACTGCCTGTAGCTTCATAGTGCTGAGACTTAACCCCTTGCAGCAAGAGAGAAGCCCTTTTTTTCCTAAATTTTTAACATATATTCAACTTAAAACAACCTGATGAGGTAAGTGCTGTGTTAAACAAATGAAAAAAATGAGGCACAGAGATTTGAGTAGTTTGCCCCAAGCCACAAAGCTAGCAAACTGTGAAGTCAGGATTCAAACCCAGATAATCTGGCTTCAAAGGTCAGCAAATTCAGAGGCCAGCTGAAATTGTAACCATGAAGATTCTAAATCATGATCCTATTATACTTCATCTGGTGGTTGAAGGATCTTGGTTGCAGGACTTAAAATGAATAGTATGAGAATCAGAATATGGTCCTTCTTCACTGTTGTCTTTTGCATTGGTCTTAAAGCTCTTAAAGCTGAGATGAGTCTCAGCTGGCTTTTTAAACTTTATAAACGTACTGTGTCCCAGTTCTGCTAACTGGATACTTGATTTGTTCTGTGTGCCCCAAAAAGCAAAGCAGGGGCATATAGGAGAAAAATAACGTACTATGGAGTAAGCACACTAACTGCCACACCCTTGTATTAGACTCCTTATTTGATGGCACCAAGCCTTAGTTTCTTCGTTCATAAAATAAAAAGGTGTATTGGTAAAAGAATAAAAGTGCATTACTGAAGTAACATTGGTTCATGATGTGCAACCATTATGAATTAATATCTGTTAGCATGCAAGCCTCTAGGGAAGGAAAGAGCTATGCCTGTCAACTAAGAGATGTTGCATTAATGCCAACACCTCTGCAGCTGTACATCTGTGCTGTGTGTTCTCCTATAATTCAAGATAAAACAGCTTGAAGGTTGCTTCTCCCTACTCCTTTACAGCAAGGAAGGGTAGGAAAGCATCAGGGTCCTGTGATATCAGAATCTGCATTTTAGCACCCTAAGGGCAGTAAGCTCAGTGGAATTTAGACTTGGCTATCAGTGACTCTAACTGAATGCAGTGGGGATTCATAACTGTAGTAAGATGATTGGGATTGTAGTAATGAGATTGCAGTTGGATGATGGATGGACAGATGGAAATGGAAATATATTTTACAAGGTGGAAACATGCTCTTGTAACAGAAAGAGACCATATGGCTCTAACGAGATAAATTTTGGTAGGGATTTTTGGATTCAAACAGGCAGAGTCAAACCTGATGTTAAATGCACTAGTGTATGTGTGTTATTTATAAGAATTGTTCTTATCCCTGGGATATGTCCCAAATACTCACTGTTCATTTAATGAACTGAATTTATAACATTTTAAGAACATAATGTCTTCTATTTCTTGCATTTGTTTTAGGAAACAGATTTATGAATTCTACTAAATGTACTTCTAACATAAGTTCCTATTTGAGCCATTTCTTTAACTTTTGTGATTCTGCCCATTAAAAAATTACTGAAGTAACATTAGTTCATGATGTGCAGCCATTATGAATTAACATCTGTACATAATATATTATGTTGGCCACTGAAAATTTAGTTTTCGTCCTTTACCATAAATTTGGCTCATGTTACCCAATTTACCCTTCTTCCCTACAAGTAACTATCATTTTAAAAATATTTATTTTTTGTGTAGAACTGGGTGTAGGCTAAATATGTGGGGGTATAAGGATTCACTAGAGACAGAGTGGAGAGCAGAACAGGCAGATCTGCTAAAATATATTGCTAAGGGGAGCAGCGGGCAAAAGAGGTCTGCACTCCATGTGGGCCAGCTCCCTGACTGGGGGTTTTAACTTAGGCTGCCAGAGGGTCCTAGAGATCTTACTAAGACTTAACCCCTTGGCCCCCAGGGGGAGCCATATTTGTCTTATAGCCTAAGAGTTTGTGTTTGTATTTGTTTCCTTGTTCATTAGTCTTTTTTCTGTATCTTCCACGTGTAAGTGAAATCAAAATGTTTGTCTTGCTGATGTATTTCATGTAGCATAATAACATTTGATGCATTCACCTTGTTGCAAATGGCAAGATTTCATCTTTTTATTGCAAAATAGTATTTCATTTTGTCTATGCAAAATGCATCTTCTTTATGCAATAATCTTTTGATGGGCACTTAAATTGTTTCTAGCTCTTGACTTTGATTAATAATGCAGTGAACATTGGGAGGCATATGACTCTTGGAATTACTGATTTTGAATTCTTGGCATAAATACCAGAGGTAGGAAAGCTGATTTGTATCATACTTTTTGAGGGATCTCCTTACTGTTCTCCATAGTAGCTGCACCAATTTATATTCTCACCAACTTAGGATAGGTCCTTTTCACTGTATCCTTGCCAATACTTGATGTTTCCATTCTTTTTGATAGGCCAGTCCCACAAGAGTGATGTGATAGTTCATTTTTAAATTTGATATGGATTTCTCTAGTACCAATAAATTGTGAACATCTTTTCATGCGTCTGTTGGCCATCTATGTGTGTTCTTTGGAGAACTGTCTATTTGGCTCTTCTATTCATTTGTTAATTGAGTTGTTGAGTTTTTTGTTTTTGAGTTATGTGGGTTCTTTGTATAGTTGGGATGTTGACCCCTTGTCAGATGTGTGAATTGCAATTATCTTCTGCCATTTATTAATGTGCTTTTCCATTTTGATGATAATTTATTTTACTGTGCAAAGGTTTTAATTTGATATAGTTCCATTAGTTTATTTTTGCTTTTGTTTTCCTTCCCACTGGAGTTGAATCCTCAAAGAGGTATCTAAGACTGACATGAAGGAGCATTTTGTCTAAGTTTTCCCATATATGTTTTATGATTTCTGGTCTTAGGTTTAAGTCTTCATTTCATTTTGAACTAATTTTTGTATGTGGTATTAGATAGTTGTCTAGTTTTACATTCTTTTGCATGGGGCTGTTCAGATTTCCTAAAACCATTTATCAAACAGACTTCCTTGCTCCACTTTAGGCTCATTACTTTTTTCTCATTAAGTTAATGATCCATATAAATGTGGACTCCCAGTTCTGATCCATTAATCTATCTTGTTTTTAATCCAACACCATGCTGTTTTGATTGTTATCATTTTGCAATTTAATTTGAAATCCGAATGCATGATATCTCTGTTTTTGTTCTTCATTCTTACGATTGTTTTGGCTATCCAAGGTCTTTTATAATTTCAAATAAATGTTATGTTTTTGTTCTATTTCTGTGAAGAATGCTATTGATATTTTGGTTGGAATCGCCTTGAATTTGTATGCTCTAACTAATATGGTTATTTTAATGACATTCTTCCAATCTACGAGTGCAGAATATCTTTTCAATTTTTTGTATACTCTATTGTTTTCCTACAATGGCTTATAGTTTTCAGTGTACAGATATTTCACCTCCTTGATTAAATTTGTTCCATGATATTTTATTCTTTCTGACATGATTATAAAAGGACTTGTTTCTCACTTTCTCTTTCTGCTAGTTTGGTATGCATATAACAGCAGAATTTTGTATAATAATATTGTAGCCTGATACTTTACTGTATTCACTTATTTTTCTATTTTTTTTACTGAAAGATTTGAGATTATATATATATATATATATATATGTATGTGTGTATGTTATCATGCCATCTGTAAATACTGAAAGTTTTATGTCTTCTTTCCAGTTTGGAGTTTGGAGACCTTTTATTTTCATGTATGATTGCTTTAATACTTCCAGTACTATATTGAATAATAGTGGTGAGATTAGATATCCTTGTCCTGTTCCTGATCTTAGAGTAAATCATGATTCTTTTAAATCAATAGAGCATATCTTAGAAACGTAATAATTCAGCAAGGGGATGAGATAGATAAGTAAGATTGCTTCAGATACTATCCCTAAAGACTCAGATTGTTTGGAAATAGGTGCTTACTTCAAACATCTGGAGGTACCAGGGAACATTTTTTGCTCAACAGCTCAGATCTTGTCTTCAGTGCAGATCAGGGTCCTGGTGCTATGGATTGCCCTTCTCAAAAAGTTCCTGTGCAGCTGATATTTGATACAGGATGCATGGTAAGGAGTTCATATTCAAAGTTGTCCTGATCTTTACACTATAGAGTAGCAAGATCGTTTTCCTGAAACCCAAGTTATGTATGTTCCCAGAAGATTATTCAGTCCCAGACCCCTCTCATCATGATTTTATCAGGTGTGGGATCTTTTTGACCATTGGATTGTAAGTTTTTCTGATAAAACCTGTCCCTTGTTTTAAGGTATAATGAGGTATTATTCTTTACTTAACTTGTCATAATGATGTAGTTCAAAAAAAAAAAAAAAAACTTCCTTGTCAGGATATTTTTGGAAACCTCATTCTCTGAATTCCAGCTCAGAGTTGGTACAGAATATCCCAGAATCTGGCATTCTCTCATTTGTTGATCCATCCAGTTCTCTCTATATATCCCATATGCTTCTGCTTCTATTTGTCTCTTGCCTGGCATTTCCTAATGTCTTCTCTTTACCTAAGAAAATCTTACTGTTAAAATTTCTTTTCCTCTGTGAAACCAAAATAGATCAAGTCAATCCTCAATAATGTCTTCTTATCTTCCATAATATTTATTATACTTATTGTTCTCTTTGGCACTTCAATTTTGTCTTAATGCATTCTTATGATATTGATTATATCACTGTGTTAGTATTACTTAACCTTTCAAAAGATTATGTCAGGTGTCTTCAAATATATCATATGTTCCCTGAGGGCACAGTCTGTCTTATATGTCTTTATAGTCACCCTGGAACCTAGCACATGGGACAATAACTTATTTTTGACTGACTGATGGGTAATAAAAAGAAAGCAGGATAATATCAAATATAGATTGAGTTGGTAAAACTAGATCAATAACATTAAAAACTGATATACTTGAATTTAATAGAAGACCTTGGTTAGAGGGAAGGAATAGTATCTAATATCATCTATTTTTTAGATTCATTCATCCCACTCAATAACTTTGATGCAGGCTCTACCCAGGGACTGAAGTTCCAGTGCTGATTAAAATAAGGACACTTTGACCTTCAGGGAACTTAAAATTCTACTGTAAAGACAAATAAAAGCATGAACAAGTAAAATGCATTACTTATTTTACATGAACAAGTAAAATACATATTTAGAGTAAAAATGCTGTAAAGAAAAGTAAGACACTGTGCTGTGGGACAGATGCTGTGAATATGACTTTAAATTTTTTTAAGTTGAGCCTCCCTAGTGGCGCAAGGGGTGAGCCGCACGGTGGGGCTTTTGCAGCCACTACAGTGCAAGTTCAATCCCCGATCAGGGAGAGGACCCACATGGTGCTGCAGACCTCTTCTGCCTTACCTGCTGCTCACCTTAGCAGTGTATTTCAATAGATCTGCCTATTCTGCTCCCCACTCTGTCTCTGGTAAGTCCTCTTACCCCACACCTCTGATCTTTAGCTCTTTTAAGCAGAAATAAATAAAACCTTTAAAAAAAAAAGAAATTTTTAACTCCAGCAGGTATAGGTCTAATATCATCACAGTCGTTTATGCAGATTGCACTACTGAATACCTTATCTAAACTCCATGTAGGTCTCTATAAAATGGATAAAACTAAAATTGACTTACACACTAAATATTTCATTAAATAGCTGTAAAATTCTTGACATATTGTAGGCATTTAGTATATTATACTAAATAAATAATTACACAAAAATCTATAGAGGTGAAAGGAGTCACACACATGGATCATTACAATCATGTCCACCTCTTCCTTCTACTCATCCTAAAATAGAGCCATATGTCAAGACACGCTTCAAATACCAACTCTTCTATGAAGTCTTCCTTCAGATCTTCACTACTTCTTTCTGTCCTCTCCAAACCTCCTTATATTAGTATTGTTATTATTTATGTACATGCTATCCTTCAGCTTAAGTTTAATTTTTTTGAGAAAAAGCAATCTGACTGTTGGGATTTTATAATGTCGAACATGCATGTCCCTCATTAACCATCTACATGTAATTTAAAACCCAGCCTTCTATAAACCCCAACTTACCTGCAAACTTGTCCTTAAACATAAACTTTCATATTTTCTCCCTTGATCTGATCGCACAATAACTCATAATATACATCTTTACTTTTATTCCTGACTTCCTTCACTTTATTTCTGTATCACAGTCAAAACAATTTTCTTTAAACATGAATCTAATTAAGTCATGTATTTTTCTTAAACCTTTCTGTAGAGTCTTTATTAGGGTTGGGATAATATGCAAACTCCTTGTGTTCAGCCCTCTGTGACCTGGCTCTGTCTGCACTTCACACCTCCCATCTCACCAGCCTCCTCATTCGCTGCCCTCAGCTATTTTGGTCCTCCTTGAGTTCTTAAATTTTTCTTTCTCTTTTTCTTCCCCCCCTTAAAGTATTCTGCCAAAAGCAATCTTCTTTTCATTCTTTACCCAAGTAAGACTATTTATCCTTCAGGTTTTATTTCAAATGTTATTCCTTCAGAGAAGCATTCCATAATTATTAATCTAAGTTATTCTACCTCTTCTCTTCTCTCCTAAAAACCAATTATGTTACTTTCTTAGACTTCACTTGCAGTTTTACTTTTATCCCTTCATTAAACTGAATACTCCATGTGGACAAGCAGAAATGAGGACAGTAAATATTTGTGGAATAAATGGATGTCTTGTAAAAAAGAAATATCTTAATACCTACGTGGTAGGAGATATTAAGTGTTTGTTAGCTGAATCAATGTTTATTTGATTTTAAAAGTAAATTTAAATATGTATTTAACACTATTAAATAGCGCTATTATAAGCACTGATCTGGACAACTTTGGTTCTGAGGCTAGAAAAACTTCCACTACCCTACCTGTCACCAATAACCATGTAGCTAAAAAGTAGTGATATTTTCATCCAGTTCCCCACCCAAAGCATATCTTCCTTCAGTGTGTTCTTCTGGTATCCTTTTACTAGCTACTTTGAAGGAGAAAACTGTGACTGATATCAGTATAGACACATACACACATACACATACATACATAGAGACAGACAGACAGACAGAAACTTGAACACTAGTTAGGCAGAATACCTCAACTGAATGAGCAGAGCTTTGGAACTCTTCAAACATTGCTTTAAATTCAAGCTCTCCAAATTCCTTGATAAAAAATCCTATGCCTTAGATTTCTTTTCTGAGAAATAGGTATATCAACTCCATTAATTAGTTGTAAGGATAAATGAAAACAGTCCAGAGCCTAGTATGTACCAATTATCCAATCAAGGTTAGATTTCATTGTCAATAATAATACTAATAAATTTTCAACAGAATAACTATGCTTAAGGAGGAAGTGTGCTCTTTGTTAGTCTAGGAATTCAAGCAGAAATTAGATGAGTTTTTATTAGGGAAGTGGAGGAGGTAGAAGGACTTGGAAGAAATTTAATGTCAGACCAAAATCAATGCTAACTTCCAACTCTAATTTGTTATTTTTTTAAAATAAAAGAATAGGGGGTAGAAGAGAGAGAAATTTGCAGTTTTTAATGAACTGCTTTTCATCTTCCAACATGCTGTAAGATTTTTAGTCATTACTTCATCTGAAATATCTCTCCAGATTACTAATAGTCCACTTCCTATCCCATCTTCCCCTAACTACCTTGCCTCAGATAAGTTCATGTTCACACTTGGCCTACATGAGACATTTGGGCCTCAGAGATGGCATCCTAACATATCCAAAAAACATGTCCAAAAAAAAAAAATACCCTAACATATCTAGAGGAGAGGTGGCCTGGACTGTGGGGGATTTCCTCCCTATGCCCTCCCTCCCTTTCCCTGTGTTCTTCAGACCCCACCCTCACCCCCTTTGTCATTTCAGTCTGCAAAATCACACTGGGGACAGATAAGCTCCTGTAACCCGTGGCAACCAGCTGCCTTGGGATAGAAAATGGTTTTTCCATAATTTCATAATGTGCTTCAGTGGAGATGGTGGGTTAGAAAATGGAAAAATAAATAAATAAATCTGGCTCTGAAGGCTGTTGCTCTCACACTGGGCCATGAAGGACTGTAATATTTTCCAAGTTGATTACACCACCCTTTTGTCAGAAATCGCTCTCTCCCAATAAACTCAGAAAGGCCCTTCTCACAGTGCAGTTCAAATGAAGCTCTAAGACTACCCACATACTAATTATTTTTAACACACGTGTGGCTGCCCAATTTGGAGAGATTGGCTGACACTGCCCATGTATTGTCCCCAAGTTTTAGACAGGTCCTTAGAATGCTCCTGAGCAGTTATTTTTCTGAATGATGTATCACATTCAAGCCTACCTAATTAGTTCCTACCAACCATATATTGAGAGCCACAGAACTGAGAACTGAAAGGAAAGGGGGAATTACCTTGTTTTACTCTTCATTATATGACATAGCTGGGTCCCATGCATGGAAAGGATCATTCAAGACAGCCAAGGTCAGTTAGTAACGGTCAAGAGGTTCTGAAACCTGGTCTCCTGATTTGCAACACAACGTTTTACACTTTTTCTTCTGGACAACCTTGTTTATTTCTTTGTTGATATTTATTTTCAAATTGCACCAAGTTTAATGGATAATAGTCTAGAGAAGGAGACATTTGTAGAACTAGTTATTTAGCTGTAATGAAATGCAATAAAACAATAGTAATGGAATACCTTGGATAAATTTAACTTTGTCATTGCTGTAAAACATTTTTGTTTGTTGATATTTCCCAATGTTTTTTTTTTGACTGATTTCTAAGAGTTTCAATAGGTGTCTCACTATTTCACAAATGTTTTATTAAACTATCACTCTTATTTGTCTTTCATTTGACACTTTTTGGGAAATACTCTGTATAGGGTATTAGACCTTAAAGGGTACATGAAATAATCTATTGGATACTATAGTAATATCAAAAAAATAATAAATACCATGCACTCCAATTGTTATAAGCCACCTTTTAACAACAATGAGGTAACTAAAATCCTGCTGCTAAATCACCTTATTTTTGTGTAAAAAGGTAGCATTCCAGTTCTTTTGCCAGTCTTGCTCATTTGAAAAATGCAGGTGCATTGCTAAAAGACTTACTATTTGATAGTACTTTTCTATGCCACCTACATTTTATACTCTATTATAAAATATAATTAGAAACCCTGGATTCTGAGACTGACCCAACAACAATGACCTCTAAAATCTCTTACTCCTATATTTTTTTGTTTCTCTGAACAACCCCTTTTGTATTTAGGAATTAATGTTAAGATTCAATTTGATGTTGCCTTTTTTAAAGAGTCCTGATATTTTCAACATCCATGTAACCTGTGTGAAGGAAATGAAAATTGTGTATGAAGGAAATGATATGATGAAAGGGGACAGTTTTTAAGAAAGAATGCAGTGTCATTGGGAAAGAGAGATGAAGCAGACCCATATGAACTGACAGTTTTGAGTCCAGGTGATGGGTGCCCTGGAGGTTTGTGGTGTCTTTGTCTGTGTTGGAACTTTTTCATTATGGAAACATGAGGTTAAAAACAGTTTTACTTTTTCTCACTGAAGGACTTCCAAACAAGGAAACAATACACACTTTGATTTCTAAACTATATTTATAATTGTACAATGTGGACTTTGTTTTGTTCCAGCATCTAGGTAGCAAATCAGATTTGTCCGGAGTGAAGGTTTTGCTCTCTGTGAGTGGTGAAAACTATGGCCCTATGTCATTTGAGTCCCACACTCTCACAGAGCATGTCGTCCTCATGACAACCTGCATTTCCTGGAAAGAACTGCAGATGCTATGAACTCCAGGGCTTACCTAGCACCACTCAGTAATTAGGGGCAGAGCCAGGACATCCATACCCAACCTCATTTCCTAACCTTGTGCTGTCCCTACCCTGTGAGAAAGAGCAAGTTGCTCCTTTACAGGTTTGATAATTGAAGAAACAAAAAGTGTGCCCTGTGATGAATTATAAATGAGGTGAATGCACAGTAGGCCCCTCCTACAGGAATATGGCCTCCCAAGCTCACCATCCAAAGGTTCCTGCTACCTCAGTACCCCTGTACTACATTAAAGACATTTATAGGCATATAAGTAAACACGAGTTATAGGAGAATAGTCACAGAAATTGACATAGTTGATGGCAAACAGGAACTGTCTATTGACATTTTGGGGCTATTTTATGTACTCTGTGTGTGTTTATGTGATTTTTTTTACATTAACTTCTCCTTTAAATATATCTTCCAATCAGCTACATAATTGGATTTTCTTTTGTTATAAGAAGTGAACATTAATTACTCCTGTTGGGTGCAGATTAGGTTACAAGATTTCTTCTCCTCTGTCACTGTCAAAATCTGGGTGTCAGAAAGCTTTAATATTTAATGCAGGCCTAATTAGTCTCAGTTGGGCCCAGGGCACTTAGCAAAACCTGACACCAGCCATAGAGTCAAGAGTCAAGTTCATTTAGAGAGCATAATTACCAGTTACTTTCATACTGCAATAAATGCCCCATTAGAGTAACTTTCCTCTTCATGCCATGATTGTACAAGTAAATTGAAAAATAAAGAAGGAAAAAGAAAAGCCTTTGATTACTGGTGACAGTAGACAAAGATTATGTAATTTGGTTCTGGGTTTGACATTTCTGAGATAATTTAAAGAACTTGGAAGTATATAAAAATAGAATCAGATATGGCTAGATGAACATGGAGAAGATGAATGTGTAACGGGTTGTTAAAGAGCGTTAGAGATTCATGAGGATGAGCTGCTGCCCATGACCAACATGCCATGCAGGAAACGTGTGCCAAAAGCCTACTGTGGGCATCTGTGGCACTAAGTCCTGGGGTTACAGTGGTGAGATGAGAAGATTGTTGCTCTCCTGAGATGTACATTCCAGCAAGGAACCACAAAAATTAAACAAATCACATTAGTTTTAATTTGCATTTAGACTGTGGGTTATTGCTCCAATAGAGAATTACAAATGTTATGAATTGAGAGGGCCATAACCCCAACTGGGATTTCAAGAAAAGTTTCCCTGAGGTGTGGACATTTTAACCAAGATCCAAAGGAGGAGGAGTGAAGAGACAGCAGGGAGAAGTACGCAGAAGCTTGAGCTGGGAAGGAGTGGAGCCTGTTCATGGAGTGGTGACTCCCCAAAAGTTCAGCATTGAAAGATCAAAGCAGATGAGAAGCAGATAATGCAGTCCCTGATGGGCTGGGTTAATGACCTGAATAATTAATTATGTAATCAATTGCATAACATCTGTCTTATGTGGTAAAATGTCTTACTCCCCTTCAAACCTGATCGCTTACTAGGCATGTATTGAATGAATGAACTGACTGAATGATGTTGAATGAGAATCACAACCCTTATCTCCTTCTCTAATTAACACTCTTGGTGCAGATGCAGCTGCTCACAGCCTTTGACCTGGGCCTCTCTTCATCCATCCACTGTACTGAGGCCGGATCCCTCTTGTTGGAGTGCCTACCTCCTGCCTCTTACAGCTTCCTCTTTCTGGACTACTCTCACTCAGTCCACCTACATTCTCCATCATCCTCACTGCATCCCTGTATGTCTGACTTATTGTTATTAATATTAAATAATGGTTTGTGTATAAAATTTTAAGCTTGAAGTATTTTTTCTTAGAATTTTTACAGTACTGCTCAACTGTTTGGCAGGTTCCAATATTGTTTTTAGAAACCCTAATAGTATTATGAGTCCCAGTCCTTTATATATTATCTGTCTGTATCGCTTGGACACTTTAAGAATATGTGATTTATTTGTCACATTCTGAAATCTTATCATGATATGCTTTGATAGGCTGGGTATTCCATGGGCCCTTGTTGAATTATTTTTGGTAAATACCTTTCTTCCGTTTTGTGGATTATCTGTAAGTTACTTTAGTCAGATATTAGACTTTCTGTATTAATCTTCCTTTTTATCTTTCATTTCCTTTTTTTATATCTGTTTATTTTCTGGAAGTATGTCATGACCTTAGCATTGCATCCTTCTTTTGAATTATGAATATGTTTAATTTTTGCTCCCACATTTTCAGTTTTCAAGATCTTTCCTTTTTCTCTAACATTTACAAAACATCTTATATTTTGTTTCATACATTAAGTATATTTTTCTAAGAAATATATTTTCCCAGACTTTTTTTTCTCTGTATTATTTAATCTTCCTTGATGTTCCTTTTCTAAAATGAATTATTTGAATCTTTTGCTTTCATAGGAACTTACTTTTATAATACTATTTTGTTTGTCTTTCTGACTAAGAAGCTTCCTTGAAGTCTAAGATCTAACTATGGTTCAGTATCTAGTAATAATGTTGGCAGATGTCTGTTTACATCAAGTGTTTTCTGTTGAACCAGTCACTTTCCCCAGAGGGACTGTTTTAGAAATAAAACTTGAGTTTCATTTCTAGCATTGTGTAAGCCAAGGAGAGGCAGACCTCCAAAGAACTTTTGTTTTCCACAAATTATCTATTATCTAGCATCAGCTGTACCTACTATTCCTGAGCCAGTATGGTTCAACCTTACTGTTGAACATTTTTAATAAATAAACAGTATACCCTTATGATTCAATCTTTTAGAGGACCTAAATCTCCTATCTCATACTAGAAAGTAGTGGCGGTAATCTGAAGGAGTTTTTCTGAGATTCTGACCCCTCCTTTCATTTCCCTTCAACAGCCTTCTTATATCCAATCCCATCCATCAGCGCTGACTTCATAGAAGGTGCCACTTCCAATTCCCAACTCTCAAGATTCCCTGATACCAACCATTCAGCCTGCTCTGATGGGCAGAGAAAAGCCAATCACCACTTATCCATAGATTTTCAATTTCCTAATATTGACATTTCTCATTTTCCATCAACTCCTGTGATTCTCTTTTACTTTTCTAGATTCTTTTTTTGGTCAGTCTCTATCAGTTTAGTAGAGTTTGGAAGAAGAATGGGACAAATTCCATGTTCAGATTACTATATTTAACTCCAAGTTCATGATTTTCTCTTCTATATTCTGTTTTCTTTATACCAGCATTTAGTCATGTTATGCTCAGAGATGCCTTGCATATATATCACTGCTCATACTGACTCAGTCATATTTATAGTTCTTGCAGTGAAAACCTACAAATGTTTTACAAACACCTCAGTTTTATTGTGTCTAAATTAGAATCCCTGACCACAAAATAAACTCTTAATTAAAGTTCAACATTATAGCCCAGAAGAGAGTTAAACATTTTACCTTTAAATGTGATCGGTAGAACTTACAAAGCCACCCTGAAGCAGAATCCTACTCTCTTACAGATAAGTGGCTACTAAGTGACTCCTCTGCATCTAAAGTTGTGTTCAAACTGACTCATAGACCAAAAAACTTCACTTTGCTCTCAGAGTTCACCTCATGGAACTAACAATAAGAGAGAAGTCACCATGTTATGTGGTAAATGCTAATAAAGAAGCCATCACTTGGTGTTATATGGGAGAGAAAACTTCCCAGAAGACAAATTCTAAGTGAAATATTGAAGAATGACTACAGGTTCTCCCGATGTCTAAGGACATGAGGAGCTCTTTCAGCAAAAGACAGTATGTACAGTTTCTAAAACGAATAAAACAATTTGGTTCTTTCAGAGGAGTGGAAAATATCCCAGCCTTTATGGAGGCCAGAATGGCAGAGTTGGAGTGGTAGGAAAAAGGAGCATAGACATGTCCAAGCTAGACTCTAAAGACCTTAGCAATATGGGTGCAGCCATGAAAATGGAATTTTCCATTTTCTAAGGTACATTAAAAAGTCCTCTAATCATATATTATACACTTAGATATTTGTACAAACATGTACATGCACACATCTAGCTCATAAGCACATGAATTCATACAACTCTTTGTGGGTCAGATCCCTAGATTTCTTTATACCTCATGTTGAACTGAATGCAAAAAAAAGAAAGGCAGGAATGTTGGGTGTTGTACTTCTTAGAACATAGGGTACAACATGATAGAGAGTCACATCAGGATAAACAATAGAGAAGAATGTCTGCTGTAAGCATCTTGGTGGGAATCAGCAAAACATGAATCTGGAGAATCCAAGACCTCAAAGGAATCAAACCACTCCTGCTAACAATTGTATTTTCTAATTATAGTGTACATTAAGCCTCTAATTCCTGTAGAAACCATGCAAGCATTTTGGGGGTATAGTGCAGAAAGAAGTTAGATGAAGTTGTCTTTCTAGTAGGAAAGAATGAAACTCTAAAGTATATGGACAGAATGGGTTTCCCTGAATCCCAGGTTCTACAAAGAAAATGGCACTATGAATTTGTAGGAACTCATACCAGAAGATCATGAAGGCAGTGATCAATAATTGGAAGATGGTAAAAGAAGTGTGGACATCTTAGTGTAATAAACTGCATTCACCCAGCTTCTAATGTGATACTTAAAACCTCCTGAGAAAGCAAAACAGTTTACATCATCCCTAACTTTGCAGAAATAAGTATATTCCTGGAAGCTGAAATTTGTTTAAGATCTTAAAAGTATAAGGTCTCCCTGGTGGCACAAAGGGTTAAGCACTGCACTATGAAGTATCCGTAGCCACTGTAACATGAGTTCAATCCCCAGCCAGGGAGGTGAGCCACATGTCACAGCAGACCTCTCCTGCCTAACCCGCTGCTCCCCTCAGCAGTGTATTTCAGTCAATCTGCCTGTTTTTCTCCCTACTCTGTCTCTGGTGAATTCTCTCATCCCCCATACCTCTGACCTGTACCTCAGTTCTTATATGCATAAATAAATAAAATATTTAAAAAAAGATCTTAAAAGTATGAAGCTACCAAGCCTACGTTAGAATCCTAACTCCAGGTCTAGCATTATGGAATCTACCCATTGCTCATCTTTGCCACAAATTTCTCTCTTGCTGGTCATAGGTATGTGGAGGTTGGCTAGGCTATGAGGATCTGAAGTGGACAGTGCTTCCCTCACAGGATTCATTTATGACAGGATTATAATTCTGTCAGATAATTCCAGGATTACTTTATGACAAATACAATGTTCTTGAGACTGTTTGCCATTTATTTAACTTCATAGAGTGGACATGCATTGGTCTTCATGACAACAGGCAACAGGGGGTTAAAGATGAGCAAGGGGAGGATAATTGACATGTGGGCCTATTGGTCTTTCCCCAGGCCATCTGGGAGCTTAAATAGCCAACAGTTAATTAAAAATAAACTGACACTTTACTTTAAGGATAGTTTTAATAACCATTTATAAATGTTACATTAAAAATTCATACACTGTTATCAACTCCTGCTAAGGATTTACAGCACAATGAAGGTGTTATGAATGTTTTATAGGTACTGGGGAGAAGGCTCTTCCTGTAGAGATATTTTCAGAAGACTATTTGTCTTTTCCAGGCCACATCATAAGTACTTAAGACAACAGCAGCTTGAGGAATAAAAACAGCTCTCAGAGTTCAGGTTGTGATCTTGCCCTCATTCTTCTCACTGGCCGCAGCCATTCCCTCAGGCACAGTGTGTCCTTAGTGTGTTTGTTCCACTTCCGGAATGATGCAGAGAAGAATAAGCTGCCAGTGACAACTCATAGAATAGTGTATGTGAAACCACCACCCCAACAAGATCTTGCATGTCTTTGGCAGAGAAAATGAGCAGAAAATGAAGGTGTGATGTAAGAATCAACTGGAAATGATCATATCCGGCGACCCATGAACTCTACCAGTCAACCATATCTATGTCTGCTTTTGACAATTCTGTTGTACACTAAGCCTTGGATCCTTATCTGCTCTACTTTTACACATCTGTGAATTTGTTTAATAACCCTACATGTTTTTAATACAATATTTTTAGACCGTGTACTTTAGGTAAACATGGGTTCCTTTTGCAAGGGAATTTGAGCAGCAGTTAGGTTCAGAGCTGGAGATAAGTCTCTTGGAGCTGCTTTATTATTTTCTCCAAGCAAGAGTCATGAATAAGGTATTAAAGAGCCAGGTATTAAAGTAGAGAACCTCAAATTATCTGCATCCTTGTTCCTGGGTCAAAAATTGCAAAGCTTTTATTTTGTGTGAGAAAGTAAACTTCTGTTCTTTTAGAAAAGTTCAGCTATATGATACAGTATTATCAACTATAATCATGTTATATATTAACTATTCATCTTATAACTGAAAATTTGTGTCCTTTTACAAAATTCTATGTTCCTAACCTCTTAGCAACTAGAAACCTCTTTTCTACTTTCTTTTTTTTTTTAAAGATTTATTTATTTATGCATACAAGCACTGGGGTACAGGCCAGAGGTGTGGGGGTGTGAGAGGATTCACCACAGAGAGCAGGGAGCAGAACAGGCAGATCAACAGAAGTACACTGCTGAGGGGAGCAGCGGGCACAGCAGGAGAGGTCTGCCTGCGCCATGTGGGTCCCCCCCTGGCCGGCAGCAGGGATTGAACTCGTGCTGCAGTGGCTGCGGTTTGCTTCATAGTGTGACGCTTAACCCACTGCGCCACCAGGGGAGGCCCTCTTTTCTACTTTCTGTTTCTATGAATGACAATTTTTTTATTGCACATATAAATAATAACTCACAGTAAATTTTTATTTCTTTGCTTTCATTTATTTATATAAGTACAGGTCAGTATTATTTGAACTTCTACATACCTTGGTAAAGAACTTCCAGACTGGGAACTCTCTAGTTCTTTATGCCATTCTGACTGGTCAGAATATCAGGATCTACAGTTTCAAACTTTCTTAATTACCCAAAAGAACTTAGTATGAGAAATGTTTTTAGATGAACATCAGTTTATATTTCAGGCATACCCTTGGTTTCTGAGAATCTTTTTAACTTTTTCTCACTGGGACTCATTATGTTCCTCCCTCTATAGTCAGTCCACTCCCTGAATGGAATTTGTATATACCATGCCCATGTCCCTTTGTTTAATAATGACACAGAAATAAAACATCACGATTACTGTCACTTATTTTAGGATATAAATTCATCTGGGCATCTTGGTTTTTCCATATTTTGTTTCTGAACCTCTAGAACAAGTATTACTAGTCCTTTAAAATTCCAAAATCATATCATTTAAAGTTGAATTATAAAAAAAACTTTATCTTCCAGTGGAAACATGAAAACTGAGAGAAAAAGTCAAACAGATGATGAAGGAAAGAGCAAGCATTAAAAAAAAAAAAAAAAAAAACAGGAAAAAGAGAAATATGAGACCAAAGAGAGTATGTGTGCAAAAGAATTTGAGAGAAAAGAGTAATAGGGAAGGAGAAAGAAGAAAGTGAGAGATAAAAGGAAAAGAAACCAAAGTCTATTTCAGATTTTTGGAATCATTTAAAATAATGTTACTTATAATATCAGACCTGGAAAGCATTAGGTTGGTCCCATAAATACAGTTGAAACTACATAGTTGAAATTGGGTTGTTGTGATGCTCTACCATAGAAGCCACTCTCCTGCCTCAGTTTCCTCTTTTATTACATCCACATAAGTATAAAATCTTCCCAAAAATATAGAGTAATGCTTTCCTCAAGATACTGTTGTTAGAATCAAATGAGATAATGAGTATAAGTTTAAAATAGCACTGTGTAGCCTATATATTTTTATATGTAAGATAAGATTACCTTAAAATTAGTGCAGTATAACCTACCATTTTCATATGCAACATATTATCATCCTTCCAAAATTATATAGTGTGCTGACAATAGGATTGTGTGTAATGGAACAAAAACAATGAACAACAGATACTACGATCATCCTCCCCTTCATCTCTTCTCTTCTTTTCCGCACGCCCTTCTGAGATTTTGCCTGTAAAGCTGGTTTCCCCATTCCCATCTATGGGCTGCTACTTTGTTCTTTACAAATCTATATCTGGGAGGCCAAATTCACTAAAGCACACACAAGAGGGATTACTGCTGCTCTGTCTTCAAAAAAGTTTGTTTCATTTGTTTCATCCTTTCATTCCAGTGTGCTGGTCGAACTCCCACTGCGCCTCAGTCTTATCAGCTGCCATGTCTGTCATGGATTTTCAGGCAGTGCACAAAAAAAAAAAAAAAAAAAAAAGCACAAAAAAAAATCACTGTTGACTGCATCCTTACCAACCTCATCACATATTCAGACAGATTGTCTTNGGCTGTGCAAAAAAAAAAAAAAAAAAAAAAAAGCACAAAAAAAAATCACTGTTGACTGCATCCTTACCAACCTCATCACATATTCAGACAGATTGTCTTTCCAATAAACCATCTCAACTCCCTTCCACTTGCACTTTCTCACATGGTGACCTATGGAAATATACCATATGGATGTATCTTTGTATGCATTTGAAAATACTTAGCCTTTAGCACTCAGCGTCTTGCAAAGTTTTATAATTCTCAGCAGCTCTAAGTCAAGTTTGCTTTATGTTTTTATCCCTTGCATTCCTGGAACTATTGTCACCTTATTCCAGGAGTCCACCAAGACTTGAACTATATCACCTTTCTGACCCCTGAAGTCCAAGAAGTTCTATTTCATTCCCTTTATCAGACAACGGGAACCCAGTACACCCTTCTAGAGCTGCTAAGACCCTTCAAAGTCCTTGTATGTGGGGAGAAATGGGAGCATGGACCCTTTATGAACTAAAAATGAATTTTTTCTTCTAAATTTGACCATGTTGATTTTCTGACACTACTCTCTCCTATGTAAAGCAAAGTAAAATGAAAGACAAGCAAATCAATAAATAGGCAAAACCTAAATAAACTGGTCTCTAACAGAGCCTTCCTCTAATTGTATCAAGGGTTCTTTATTCTGTAACTTATGTATCTGTTTATATAATACATAATTAATGTTTTTAAAATTCAATAGTTTTAGTATGAAGAAGTAAGTTTCAATATCAAGATGCATCTGGCAATTAGTAGTTGCTGAATAAATGAATGAATGCTCTGTCCATTATTACATCGTTTATAGCTGTAAACAACATCATCACACCAATAACATGCAAAAACACCTGAATTACCTGGGAGTATTACGGTTGCTACATCAGCAGTTACTTTGTCAGTTGTTTAGTAAGGCTGTGAAAATTAACACAAGCTGGCAAAAACATTGGCAATGTATCTAGGAGCCATTTTTACCTAGAATAAAGGTGATTTCTTTGGATAAAACACAGTCTGCAGGATCATAGAGGATGAGAGGCACACTGAGTAGAGATCAGCTTCAAACAAATGCTAAGAACAAAAAGGCACCATAGGCGAATTCAGCACCCTGTGCTGCTAAGCAGACTGTGGCTAAGCTCCGCTATCACACAGGAAAATGGATAATTTGCTTACCTATCAGGATGGGACATAAAAGCATAGACACTATTTAAGAGAAACATATTAAGGGAAGACTTTCTGAGCTGAAACGTGAGTTCTTATGTGGTGAATATTTATTATGGATCAGGCTCAGGGCTAGATCCTCATACATAGGAGTAGCCAATAAGACAGCCCTGCTCTCTTGCAGCTGTCAACCCTGTGTTTACTAAATGCTTTTTAAGAAAGTCCCTTGAGAAAAGCTAGAAGGGAAAGAAAAAACAGAATGCCTGTCCTTAATGACTATTCTTTTGGCCCAAAAATATGAGGTCATATGCTACATCATTTGCCAACACCTATCTCATTTCCCTCATTCACACCCTCCCCCTCCCCTGTTTTGTTTTTTTTTTTTTTTTCCCCCACGGGTGCACACAAACCTTGCACTCACTCTTGTTTATGAATGAACATTAACCTAGCCTTGGTGCCTTCTCCCTGCTGGGTCCCCAGTTGCCTTTGTCCTCCTCCCTTCCCAAGTTTCTTATTCTGAGATCACTCACCCATGTCTCCCTGCAGCACTTTTAATCTCATCTTCTTGTAACTCTGAGCTGAGGGTCATTTATAGAAATGTTCATAAAAGCAGTATTTCGGAGAAAATAAAAACTAGAACTCAGTGGTCAAAAAGCCCATTAGGGCAATCTCCGAGGTTTGTCTCCCTCCACTGTTCAAGCCAGGGTGCAACAAGATATTTCTCTTCTTGCCTGTGCCCCAAGTCCCAGCTGCACTGACATATGCCTGATTGCCTGCACGAATCCAGATGAAACATCAGAAAGGGGGAGAGAATGGGAAAATCACATTGCTGCTGGGATCGTCGCTTTACTAACCTTTATGCTGCTCCTATCAGTGATGCAAAGTTCAGCTCTCAAACACTAACAGAATGCATTTCACTTGCACAGACTCTCTAAACCTCTGACCCAACCCTTGGCTTTGGTAATCTCAGAATCTCTCTAGTAGGATGACTGGTCAAGCAGAATAGTTGAGAAGCACAGGGTTACTCTTTGAATCTCCAGTTGTGTGACTTGCCTGCTTTGGGGGAATTCACATTCACTGTCTTGATCTCTCCTATTAAAAAGGAGGAGGTAATCTGTGAATGAGAGGAAGAAATGAGCAGAATGATAAAATTTAGGAATTGGAAGCGACTTTAAACATCATTTAGCCTAACTTGCTTGCTATCTTTATTAGCAAACTGAAGCAAAGGAGTTTGCAAACATGCTGCTCATCAGACTTAGTTGGGAAACTTTCTATGAAGTGCAGGTGCCCAAGCCCAGTTTACAACGATTCTCATTTAAATAGTCTGGGATAAGGCACAGCATTGGTACTTTCAAAAGACTCCCTAAGCGATGCTAAACTGCAAACAGAGATTAAAACAAAGCAAAACATAACAAAATAAAGTAATGCACACACAGGGGTAAAAAACAAACCATGGCCTTTAAAGAAGGGAAATTCTGCCTACGTTCTGCTAAGTTCTGCCTGATTCTGAAAGAATCAGGGCCTGAACGTGCTTTTATGGTGTGCTCACACACTGCTGTTTCTGTATCTTCAAGGACGCAGGATCTGTCCCAGCCCCTCTACCTCGATGCGGTTCCTCCCTCCACTAACTTTCTTCTCCTTTCTCTCTTATTCCAGTGACTTATTTACATCCTTGGTGTGGACTCCACAGCAATGTAAACTTCTTAAGGTGAGAGCCACATCTGCGTCATTACACAGTCTATCTGTGTCCTGCACAAAGACATTTATGCTCAACACTGTTTTAAATCCTCTTTCTCCTCCCTCCCCCCACCTTCTTTACCCCAAGATGTCTTTTCTTCTGGATGAATTCACCCAAATATGCCTTTTTTCTCATTGCTTTAGTTTTTCAGGTCCTTTATTATATCTCTGCCTTAGGCAAAGGCATCTGCCCTTTGAGCATAACCCCAAATTACCAGTCACAGTGACTCAAACAATTAAATGTGCCTTTTCAGTACTTTGGGATTAGTTTCACTCCTCACTCACTATTTTTGGGATTATAAAAGGCTATGAATGGATAAGCCCTTTCCTCTGAGGAAGTAAACGAAATTCCCTTGAGTCAGCCCCAAATCTATTGCACATTCTAATATTTGTTAGTGTTCCATTATCCAATTATATCTTGCTATTTGCTATGGATATTGCCTGTCTTCTCCCTGCCACTTGATCTCTCTCTCTAACACACACACACACACACACACCTATTTCCAATAAACTGATTTTAATTATTTTTGCCATTGTTATTTATCTAATATCTTCTTTTTTAAGTAATATACCTCATGTTTTCAGGGCAGGTACATTTCTAGCTCCCTTTTGAAAAAAAGCCTTCTCTGCCCTCCCTAGTCTCTGTTGTTGTCTGTCATCTCAACTATGACTCAATTGCCTGTCTCACCAGGTGAGCACCTACACAGTTTTAGAAAGAAGCTATGTCCTTATTGTTTCTGTAGAAGAATGTAAACTCTGGATGAGAGAGGAGTCTTCTTCTTCCCCATTTCTCTCTTCAGTGTCTTCTAGTAGTGCTAGGAAAACAGTGAAACATTTATCGGGAGTCAGATGGACTGCATGCTGACTCTGTGCTGGATTTTAGCCTAACCACTTTCTGTGATTAACTAATTTAATTCTAAAAGCCCTCAGAAGGTATCACTATTATTATCTTCGCTTTACAGAGAAAATGGTTACAGAGAAATCCGCTAACTCCACATCTAGTAAGTGGTCATGACATTACTCAAATGTGGACCATGTAACTCCAGAGAGCCTATGTTCTAAATCATTGTGTGTACATATGCATTTATTGCATTTGGAAGTACAGCATATGCTAATTGTGTTGTTCTGAGCACCAGAGAAGATGGCAGCGTACAGGGCTGGGCATACTGTCCTCAGTGAAGGGTAGAGGGTATTACCACGAGAACCTTAGCTCTGCTCCTTCCTTAGCATGTGGTGAGGTGTAGATCACCAAGAATTTACAGTGCAGGCTCCACACAGGATGGCTGTGGACAGTAAGCAGGAGTGTCCCCAAAGAGGGCATTTTAAATAGCAGGAATACTACTGGCAGAAGCAGGAGGAAAAGTTAGGAAGGTAAATATTAAGCCTTTTTCAGGCTTTCTCATAAAGACCAGCTCTTGTCCAAAATGCAAAAAAACAACAAACAAAAAAAGCTCCCATTAAGAAATACTGGACCTGGTATTCCTAAGGTCCCTTCAAGATTTCAGAACATCTCAGTATTAATATTGGATTGTTTGTTACGATATGATTGCCTGTCAAAGGTTTTAACCTTTATCACTTACAAAAAAACTAACTCAGCACTACTCATCAGCTAGCCAGTATCTAAAACACAACATTAGGTATTTATAATTAATATGGATTAGATACTATTTTCCATGCAGTATGGGAGACAAGTCGAATCAGAGAGTCATGCAGCTGCTCAATAATGCAAATGATGCCTGTTTAAAATACTGTATTACATTGCTCTTTTAAAAGTATGGGAAGCAGCATGGCATAATTGGAAAAGCACAGACTAGAAGCAGAGAAATCATTGTCCAGTTGTGAATCTGCCAATTATTAATTGCTTGGGCATGTTATTTACCCAAATGTGTAACAGGAGTGGCACAGTCTGTTTTAAGGAAGTTGCAAGAATTAGGGTGACAATTTAGAAAGATTGGCACATATCAGTAGCTCAATAAATGGTATCCATAATCATTTTTATTAATATTTTCATCTTGCAGAGGCTATTTATTAGTTCTTTCTACTGTCCTAAAAAAAGAAAATGTGATTTTAGATCTGGGCCTGGAATGATGACTGTAAATTTTGGTATGGTGGGTAAGAGGGAAACTTGATGACCACAGAATGCAGTGGCCCTCTTGAATTTTAAAATTCATTCCTCAAATAGTTCTTGAGTTGCTGTTATATACCAAACACTGCAGCAGATCCTAAAGATGGATGGAGATGGTCTTTATATCCTGGAGTTGGCACTCCAGAGGACTTTACTCTGTAAAGTCTCAGAACTGGCGACGGCATGCTGCATTTTCAAAATTTGTTTTCATAACTGCTAGTAGCATCACCCTCAATATCTACCAGACCCCTTGACATGCTTGTATTCATTGGCCTTATTGCTTATACAAATAAATTATAAATCCCCAAGTTTACTTGAACCAGGAATTGCACCTTCCATATCATTAGCCCACACGCACGCAGACACACACACACACACACACACTCCAATACCCCTGTGCATCAGTACCATGAATATTAATGGACATATTACTTACTCATGGTTACCTTTTTTCTCATTATTCAGTTTGGTTCATAAAACTCCTTGGTCTATTACTTGAAAAAATTGATTTAGCAGTAAAAAATGTTTAGGAAAGGCAGGACTGTGCTGGATATTTAATATGCATTGGGTATTCTCTAAAAGGTTAATACACCATATTTAGCATTTCACAAGTAAATATGACCTGAAAAACCCTCTTAAAAACATTTTCCCATTACATCTTACTTGATAACAAATGCTAGTAAATTCTTATATACCTTTTTATTGCTCTTACCTTGTGGTTTTCTCTAATATATTTAGGGAACATTGTTTTGAACACATGGTTTGCAAGATTATGTTTCTCTCCCTGAAAAGATGGGAAATAATTTTAATTAATGTTTAAATTGGTCACTAGAACAAGCTCACTTTTATTTACAATTTGAGAATATCAGGAGACAGTGCAGTCAGTGTTAAGTGCTTGTTTTATCTCACTTAGGTCCTTCTTTGTCTCTGCTTTAAAATAACAATGATCTTTGAGTGACAGCAAATGCCCAGTGCTATAGATTTGCATTAGATAAATAAAATTTGAGTGCCCATTGTATTGCATTCAATAGTAGGAAAAAGAGCTAATTAAAGTATGGCTCATGCCTCAAGGAGCTTATAGTTGAACAGAGAAGGCAATTATGTTAATAGATATTTATAATATATTATAAGTACATATTAGAAATAAGTCATAGAGGAGGAAGTGATTATATGGTTGGGAAAATATCTGAATAATAATTCTTAAGATCCAGGCAAATGCTTGTTAAACCAAACCCCTCTATGTAGTGCTTAGAAACAAAGAAAATGAATGTTATAAACAATAACAATCAGTCAAGGTACTTGAACTTTCTATCTTGCTCACTTCCCTTCCTGTAATGCCTGGAAGAAGATCTACTGCTTAATAGAACCTGTGAGAGCATCTGTACTCTGAGGAAAATTGGGGCCACCCTAAAATAAGAAATCCCACAAACACACTTTGAATTCCACCTTCAAAGAACCAGAACTGGCTAACATTACCTCATCCTAAATTTCCACCCCATTTGGTAACCATCAAAATCACTTTTCCCACAAAATCCTGCAATAATGTTTCCCTTTCAACCCAATTCATTGAAAACATACCATAAAATCATACTGATGCTATCTATGTTCATGCTAATAATACTCCATCACATTTTCTAATGCCCCATGTTCTAATATTTAACTCATAACAGAATTCCCCTCCTTGGTTAATATAGTCTGCCTTTAATGATTGAAAATACTTAGGCTCAAAAATACTGGATAAGTAACTTCAGGTCATACAGCTATAGCGATGGAAGTCGGACATGGTTTCCAGTCATTTCATTTAAGTTTGGTGGTGGTTGTTTTTATTTTTTAAGCACATTTTGTAGATCTGATATGTCTAAATACTGAGTTCTCAAGAAAGCATCCTAAATATCAATTGTAACTTAGGGCCATTATGACTTGTGAACTACCTTTTTCTCTGCATATTATCATGCAGAAAATGACAACAAAACTATTCTCAGACAAAACCTGCCTATCACCCTAACAGAGTCATTAGCATTTTTATATTGTCATAACTGAAAAGAATAATCTTCAGTGTTGTATAAGCCACTTAACTGATTAGGTCAGAAGTTATTAGTGTTAACCTGAAACATTATTTTGGGGGCTTCCTCAATGCTATGTGAAAGTGTCACCCAGTTAGTGATAACCCCCTTCTTTCACCCACTCAGGAAAGTATATTGGAATTCAAGTGACAGTAGAATGCATAAATTTCAGTCTAAAGACCACAAGAAAGTTCTTGCAAACTCTTATGCCTAATTATTTCTGTTAAGCCACTATTTGTAATACTTCTCAGGACAGATGAAGACTCCTCAGGGTGCCACAGTGCTACCATTTAGAAGATGGACTTATTTGCCATAATATTTTTGTTTTCTTATGAAGTCATGTTTTAAAAGTACATTCAGATATTAATAGTTTTTAATCCTTTGCTTTTATTCAGCATCATTTAAAATTCACAAAAAGGAAATCTGATAATAACAGCAATAATAGAATAACTAGGTGACTATTATTATAGTGTCTTCATTCACCAAGTATTTTCATGCCCATTACACTCATTCTCCAGTTTTCTCATATGTTCATTAATTCCCATTTTACAGATACAGAAACCGAAATTCATGAGGAAACGTTGGGCATGTGAGAAATTGTACTTAGTGACAGTTTTATCATTCTCACACTAGTGCACTTATAAAGGAAAGAGAATAAAATAGAAACACACAGACCCATGGAGAATTACCTCAACCATCAAATCAGAAAGACTAGCATTAGCCTGGGATTCTTAATTCTGATTGGTTTGTTCTGCATCAATACAGTTAATTAATATACAACTCTAAATTAGCTGTTGCAGTCAGGGAAATGTCAGCAGGTTTCTTCTCATCCTCCTGCTAAGTGGAGGGCATTAAATCATTATTACACATAATAGTTCCTAATTTACAGGTGAAATATTAGCTCCCGAATGCATAAAAATCATCCCAAGCCTGAAGGTCAACAGTTGTATATCAGAAGGCTTTGTTTTCCTGCTGGTCACTTTACATCACAGTTTGATGGCTACCATAGTATCTTTCTTCCAAAGTGACTCTTGACCTAAACTTCGTTTCTTCATCCCACTTAACCATGAGATTGCTGGAAGACCAGCTTGTCAGCTGTATTTTCCTAACATAGCAAAGGAAGTTCAGAGGTTAAGTGACTTACCAAAGATCAAAGGAAAAATTGACTGCTATGTAGATCTTCCAGACTGCTTCAAACCCTAGAAGAAACTCATTTGTTTATATCCTCTTTCTTAACTACATATCTCCTAACCCTTACCCTTATAATTCTATACCCATGACATTCAAGGGGACAGTGGGAAATGCATGACTTTACCACCAGCAAACACACTCTGTAAATAAGACTGCAATTACTGGCTGAGAAGACTGGGACTCACTATTGCAGTATTTTATCTGCTGTGTGGCCAATTCATTAAAACAGATATCTAGTGTTTTAATCACTCTGCCAAACTACCATCTGCTTCCATCCCAGCCTACCATCCTATTCCTAAACATCCCCCTCTACCTCCTGCCACAGCTCCAGTCAGGTTTTGGTGTGAGAATGGACAGCTTGTGAGTGGAATGTCTGGGGCCTGTGCAATAATTCATCTTTGGGCATGACAGAACAAGCTGTTGGATGCTGTGAATATGCATAGCAGGTCTTGCTGGGCAAAATCTTGGATCTGAAATGAGGATGGCTCCCACTTGGTGGAAACAAATGCTTCCTTCTTCTCCCCACCCACCACTCAAAATAGTTTTAGAAAGTCTGGAAATATTTCAGGGCCTGGAAGCACGCCTCCCAAATGAAGGGGTTCTAGATTCCAGCACTAGGAGATGAATCAAGATCAAAAGTTTAGATTTATTATTAATAATTTGACTTACATTTAATAGGTTCTTACCATGAATTAGGACCATGCACAGTCTCATTTTAATTCCTAAAATAACCTTGCTCATGGGTAGTAAGTTGTGTCCCCAATTTACAGATAAGTCAACTGAGCAAGTTGTAAATTACTTAGGTCATTACCTCAAGGTCACAGCTGTTATAGAAACTGGATTTGAACTTGCGTTCCTTTGACACCAAATCCTATAGCTTTAATGGTTGTATCACCTGCCAAGCATCATAATGTCACAAAGATGGTAACGATGAGCTGCCTTCAGTGAAGTCTTTTATGGCTTATGCTATGGTTCACAATATTATTGCCTTGTTTTTATTCTCAGCATCTGGTGAAGTTTGTTTTGTTTTATTCCCCCTTTTCTAAAACAACAAAAACAGTCACACACAAACTCAGACCCAAAATATAAAGTTACTTTGTACAAAATTTTTCAGTAGGAACTCAGTAATGCCCTCACCAAAGCAATGTTTATCCACAAATGACTGTCAAAAAGCTTGTTCAATGAAACAAGTCTTTTCCAACTTATGATTGAGCCTCAGTCTTGCCTCCCCTCCACTCCTCACAGTCTGGAACACTGTCCCCACAGTCATGACCAGAAAGCATCAGAGCTGTTCCACTCTGGATCAGCATTCCAGGTTCATGAAATCAGACTGCTGATTTCAACAACATACCAAGCACAGGACCATTTTGAGAGTGGGATTCTGGGCACCTGCATAGAGAACCTGCCCATGAAGCTGGCCCTGACAGCCTGTCTCCAGGAAAAGCCCTATTTTCTTCCAATTTATTTTCCTGAAACCTGGAATGGATAGAATCCTAGACTTGTAGTTTATAGCCGTGGGTGTTGGTTTAGCTGGCTCTGTTACTTTATGTTTGTCATTTCACTTTGGTGCTGACAGTCTTCGTAAACTCTGAGGGCTGGACTAGGTGGTCTCTCAAGTAGACCCAAACTGCGCCAGCCTAGAGCTCTAGAGCATTCAGGTGTCTTTCTCACCCAACTTCATTAATCTTTTTTTCTTTTCTTTTTTTTTTATTTTTTTTTTATTGATATAAGAACTGGGGTACAGGCCAGAAGTGCAAGGATCCACGAGACAGAGTGGGGAACAGAACAGGCAGACCGACCGAAACACACTGCTGAGGGGAGCAGCGGGCAAGGCAGGAGAGGTCTGCTGTGCCATGTGGGTCCCCTGCCTGGCAGGCAGCAGGGATCGAACTCGAGCTGCACTGTCTGCGTTCTGCTTCATAGTTCGTTGCTTAACCCACTGCGCCACCACGGGAGGGCCCATTAATCTTTTTTTCAATTTCCCTTTCTGCCAATGTAACTCTCAAACTAATAGACCTTCTAACACCTGTACCACCATCAGCCCTTCTTGCTAGTCTCATCACCAGGCTGGGGAAACATCCCCCACTTCAGCGACCAGCCACTTTTGTTTGTGCCAAATCTTGCTATTGACTTCCCAGAGTCAGTTGGAGAAAGACATTTTTAAGACTGTTAAACAGAAAATCTACCCTATTTAGTCTACCACCTTCATGATAGTGAGAGAAGTAGCTTATTTCTCATAAAGGAACACATTTCTTAAAAACATGTGTTTCTTGTTTTTTTAAAAACAAAGATTTCTATATCATGATGATAAGCACAGGCATCCAACATTGCTTATTTAGGTGTACTTTAAAATAATAGTCTTTCTTCAAGTCATAAACTCTAGCCTATGAAAAATTATACTGATAACCTGTCATTTCTCCATCTCCGGTTTTTCTCTCTGTGTCCTCTCCACCAAAAATAAATACATCTCTTCTTTGATCCCATCTCCATTCAGGAGTCCAGGCTAAATCACTTCCTTTAAAATCTGAGTCTCCATTCCCTAACCACCAGTGCTACCATCACCTCTTTCCCAAGAGCTTCAGTAACTTTTCTTTCTGCCTTAGCAGCATATTTCTGTATTAAAGGGTATGTTACTCTCTGCTTGCTCCAGATTTAGGAATTTTATAAATCTTACTAGTCCTTCAAAATTTAGTACTACTAAATACTAGTGCTTAGATTTGTACTATCTGGCTAAACTTCCCTAATACCCACCCTTTTAAATGTGTACATCCTTTCCCTTAACAAGTTCTGTTCAGCATTCTTTGGCTTCATAAAGTTGATTGAAAGTAGATAAGCACATACCTCATCTCCCCCAGCATTAAGTAAGCAACATGAGGACAAGGGATTAACTCTCATTGTCTAACACGTCTTGATTAGATAGTCACAGTGAGCAGAGTGAATGACTGTGAGCTGGTATCAGAGACAAGTTAAAACACTAACAACTGGATTTGATTCTTATCTCAACTGACTTCCCATGTTGGTGTTCCTTGTTCATGTTCTGCTCCCTATGAGTCTATCAAAGGCAAGTGAAGAGGCTGTTTCTCTGAGATCATTCATCTGTCCTGTTAATTTGTGTTAAGTGGTACTTTATCAGAGCCAAGCTTTTAAGTCCATTAAAAGCCTAAGTTTTTCTCAAAGCTGGGAACACTATAAAAGACAACATCAATCCTGTGGCTCTGCCCCACTCTCAGGACAAACCAGTGCTTGCAACCTAGGTCATGGTCAGCCTGCAGGACCTCCAGCATCACCCGGTACCATGCCAGCAAAGCATGGAGTCTCGCTTATTCTGACATTTGAAACAGGCTGCTCCACACTTAAGGATCTCTTATAAAGATATCAGCTGGAAAGGAAAGCTAACTTCATGCTGTTATCCTCGAATAGCCTCATTTCTTAAGTCTTTATAATACACTTTAAAACTCTTTAAAAAAAAGAAAAACAACAACAAATTTGACAGGCCAGACACAGCTCACTAACCTGGGAGATTTGTTTTAAAAATACAGATTCCCACATACCATCTGTAGAGAATGTCTGGGGTGAGGCTAAAAATTGTGTATTTTTGAAACTCCCTATGTGATTCTTATTTGCAACTAGAGTTTAGAACTTCTGGAAGCCTACTGCAGAGCACAAATTAATTTAACATCAGTTATTTCATTTGGTGTTCACAGAGATAGTTAAAATATTATCCCTCTCTTAGAAATGAGAAAACTGAGACTCAGCAATCTGATGACTTGCCTAAAATGAGTCTTAACTTTGGTCCTGAGTTAGAACATAAGCTCAGGACTTCTGACTCTTAGTCCAGGGCCTATCCACTGTTCACTTTGAAGCTTGGCAATTATATTCACTAACATATTGGCATGGATTAGCTTATCAACTTGCACTTGAGGAAACCAGGATACACTATTTGATCAGAAAGTGAGCCATATAACCATTAAAAGTTCATATCATGATGCTCTTAAATCTGTGGACCAAAAAAGGAAAGAATGAATGTTCTAAAATCTCATAGATGATCAAGTCTTCCTCTATTTGTCTCTCTCTCTCTCTCCCCCATATCTATATTTCTCATCTCCATTCCACATTTTCTTTTTCTTCCCTGGCAATGACTTAAACTATTACCCATACAAAATACATTAGCTCATATGGTCTTAGCTTAACTAATAGGAGAAGATAGGAATAAAGTGTGCATTCATGTGTCAAGATTCTTAGTTCTGAACCATTACTCCCATGACAGGGGTGCCTCATGACTGCCTTTTCATGTTTGTTACCTCCATTCTAATAATCAACTTCCTGTCCAAAGAAGACTGAATTGCTGATCTGGTTGGTCAGAGTTCAGCACTTCTTCAGTCATATTTTATTATTAGATGAATTTTCACTCTGCCCCAAAGTTTAATACCTCTGTAGTCACATGTCTTAGCTAAATAAGACTCGAAAATATATAGTGTACAAAAATGCAGAGCTTCAGTATATGAGTGGCATGTCAAATTAGTGGAGAAAGGAAAGACTATTTCCAATTGAACTAAATAAAATGGTTATCTGTGTAGAAAAGAATAAAATTGGACATCTCTGTTGCTCATATAGATGAGAATTTAGAGAAATATTTAACAAGTCCAGAGTCTAACTATTTCTCCCTAATTTAACCATCAATATCCAATTGCCTCTTAATTGGTCTCCATGATTTCACCTTGACCCTATTGTCTAATTTTAACATAGCAGATTTAGTGATACTGGGGGCAGGGGGAAACCTCAGAGGCCAACAACTCAAAATCCTTGAATGATTTCTTAACTCATTAGGAACATAAGAACCCAGTATTCTTAACAATTCCCAGAAAGGCACATAATGCCTGACTGCCTGTCTAAACTCAACTCAAGCTCCCTTTACCATCACCCATATTGCCCCAGCCACACTGGAGTACTTGCTCTTCCTCAAATAATCTAAGCTTGTTCTGGCCTCAGGAAGTTTGTACTTATCCCTCCTTAACATAGAATATTCTACGATCTAGACATCTATATGACTTTTTCTTCACTTCCTTAAAACTTTTGAACAATATACTATTACAGACCATCTATGACCCAAAATATATAGTTTTTAAAAATAATTTCTGCTTTTTTAAAAAAGTTTATTTTTATTTATTCAAGAAGAACTGGGGTGTAGACTAGAGGTGCAGGGGATGAGTGGATTCACCAAAGACTGGGTTGGGGGAGGGCAGAACAGGCAGATTTACTGAAATATACTGTTAAGGGAGGCAGCGGGTAAGACAGGAGAGATCTGCTGCACCATAGGTGGGTTAGCTCCCTGACCAGCTGTGTATCCCTGGCCAGGGATCGAACTCAGGCCACAGTGGTGATAGCATGATAGTGCAATAGCCCTGAGACTTAACCCCTTTGACACTAGGGAGGTCCCCAAAAGATATACTTTTATTATCTTTTCTGCCTAACATTCTATTAGATACTGTCTATGCCCTTAGAGTTTACTAATTTCATCACCTTATCTATTAATTCTGCTACCCTTTTACTTTAGCCTTTTCTGTTCTCATTGGTCATGTGTTCATCATTCCGCACCTGCCATTGACTTAAATAAAAAGAGAATGATTACATTAAAATCTTGGTTATTCATTAAGGTCCATTTCAGGCTTGGAGGGGCTGCTCTGCTCATTATAGTCACTTAAATACCCAAAAAGTCATGCCTCCACCATTGAAATGTTGCCAATTGTGATGTTTACGCAACAGAGTTTTGGGTAGAGTTAATCTGGAAATGATTGTGACTATCCCTTTATGATGTCTGTTGGCCATATTCACAGCATCTTCTGTGAAGTTCTTCTTACATCTTTTCCCCTTTTATTTCTGCTGGATTTACCTTCTTAGTAATTTGTAAAAGTTTTTATATATTCTTGGTACTAGCCCCTAATATTAAATATGTGTATTGTAAGTGTTCTCTTAATTTCTTAGGTTTTCTTTAAGGTGTCATTTGATAATAAAGAAAAAGTCTTAGTTGTATTAATATCAGATTAACACTTGCTCCTTGTTAAAGTGGGATTATGGAGACCAATAGGGATCTATTGGATAGTGATGGTTTAATGGGGAAAATTAGTTGGATTCTAGGATATTTTGATAATAGAACTTAGAGAATTTCATAACGAATAAGGTATGGGAAGATATGTGAGGAAGAAAAGATGAGTCAAGAGTCAAATGTGACTTCAAGATTAGGGTTTGGTCAATTGGAAGAATGAACAATATTTTGAAATTAAAAATTTGGATGAGCAGATTTTCGGAAGATAATCAAAGTTTGGTTTTAATCATGCTAATTTTGAGATATATATCAGATATCTAAGTGAGATATAGATCTTGAGAGAGCCTCATGAGAACTATGAGAGAGTCTGTAGGAAACACTGAATTTAGACATAAACATTGGAAAGCCGACAGCCTTAGAAGGCATTTAAAACTATGATACATAAAAAGTACATGTACTTACAGAGTTAGATAATTTGAGTAGCGGAAAGGATAAGGACTGAGCTCTAGGGAACTCTAATATTTACTGATCAGGACAAAGAAGCATATCCGGTAGGTAGAAAATGAAGAAAAAGCAGTGTTTCAGAGCTCAAAGGGAGAAAATGTGGCAAGAAGAGAGTGTGATCAGCTGTGTCCAGGTAACAAAGCAAGACAAAGAATGAGAAATCACTGTTGTATTTGGTGAGATGGAAGTTATTGCAAACTTGACAAGAGGGATTTTACAGTGTATTTTGGTGAGGGAAGTTTGAGTTTGAATGGTTTGAGGAAACTTGAAAATCTGGGAAATGGAAAAATACAACTCTTTAAAGATTTTTTAACTTTTTTCTTTTGTTCTGTTTAGGGAATAGGAGAACCAAAAGTAGTAATGGGATACAACGAAAAGGGAGGTTTTATTTTTTCCTTTTGTTGTAAAAAAATCATGCATTATAATAGCATGTTTGTATGCTAATTGCAATGGTCTAGTGGAGAGGAAAAAATTAACAATAAGAAATTATGTTTTTGAATGAGCAATATGGGAAGGGTTGGATTAATATAGGAATATCAACATTTTATTGCCTATAGCTAAGAAAAATAGAGTATGTGGATGTGGAAACAGATATACTAGTACGTTTGGTCGATACAATATTTCCCTTACATTGTCCTCTGCCTTTCCAGACCTCAAAATCATAATAATTCATACTTTCATATGAATTTGTACTGTCATATAACTTGTCCCTTTAAATGATGGGAGGAGGGTAATTTCCCATCTTCATTAGGAAAATTAATATTAGAAAAACATTAAGGACCAAAATTCTAGTCTTCTGATAGGTATCTCTATGCTATTTACTTCATACATTTATTAGATAGATTGATACTGAACCCCACTGGCCAAGAACTCTTCTAGACATGGGTATAATTAGTGAATAGTATGATTTCATTCTTTTAGTTTATTTTAATGTAGAGTGTGAGACATATTAAGTTGCATAATTAATTTGAGTTTCCATAAGTTGTACGAATAAAAATCACATTGCGATAAGAATTAAATATGGAGGAGGCCTCCCTGGTGGCACAGTACTATCAAGCTGTGGCCAACCACTGTGGTACCAGTTCAGTCCCCAGCCAGTCGGGGAGCTGGCCCACATGGCACAGCAAACCTCTCCTGTCTCACCCACTGCTTCCCTCAGCAGTGTATTTCAGTGGATCTGCCTGTTCTGCTCATCACTCTGTCTCTGGTGAATCCTCTCAGCTCCCGCACTTCTGGCACACACCCTAGTTCTTTATGCATAAATAAATATTTAAAAAGATTTAAATAAGGGAACTGACTTAACATCAGTGGGGAAAGATAAGTAATTGATGCTCTGAGATTTGAATGATAAATAGAATTCATATATGCAAAATAAAATGTAGGGGTTATGGGTAAGAACATTGCAGGAAGCACAAACACCATATAAATAGACCTTGAAATATTATCCAAATTTGAAAAGGATGATGAGAACAAAAGGCAAGGAAGAGCAAATTATATTTTGAAGAATAGGCAAGACCATAAGGTTAAAAGTTCATATGTTGTCTGAAAGACATTGAGAACAAATTAAGCATAATTTAAGCTTTGAATCTACTACAATATAACTGTGTTACAACAGGATATCTCTGTTGGATTCTTGAAGACGGGATTGAAGAGAACAAATAAACATATGGGAAAACTGGTCAGAATATTATTAAAGTTGGCCGTGTGTAAAATGATGGTAGCATAGACTAAGCTGGTATATAAAGAGATGAGAAATGTTAAGGAGTTTGGATTGGTAGTATATATATTAGTAAGTGCTTAGTAAGAAAGAAAGAAAACTATGTAAATGACCTTGTAGATTTGAACTTAAACAGGCAGATCGTGGCTTCCTTACAGAAAAGAGGAGGATTTGAAGTCATAAAAGTTTGGACAGGTAAAATTTGAGATGTCAGTGATTTTCAGGTGAAGATGGCAAATAAAATGCACAAAATGCCTGCCAACTCCTATGCCAGGTTTTATGACAACAGAGATAAATAAAAGTTACTATCTACCCCCAAAAGCTTATAGTTCAGCAGCTCATACTTCGCAGAACATTTGCTATATAGCACCTTCCTTATTCCCAATCTGCTTCCAGGTCTAAAAGTTAAACTTTGCCCAGCAAAGGCTGGAAGGAAAAAAAAAATTCCAATTTGAAACCCCACTGGCCAAGAACTCTTCTAGACATGGGTATAATTAGTGAATAGTATGATTTCATTCTTTTAGTTTATTTTAATGTAGAGTGTGAGACATATTAAGTTGCATAATTAATTTGAGTTTCCATAAGTTCTACGAGGCAACACTCCCTCCTAAAAAAGAATAAGAATATAGTGTGAAATATGCTAATAGCATTTATGCAAATGAAGGTTCACTGTATTAACTGCAAGATCAAGGGATAAGTACAAGTAATTTGGTAATGGGCTATAATTACCCTTCCATCTATGGTATAGGGGACAAGGGCGATTCATGAATCAAACACTGTTACTAAATACTTTCACATTCCATCAGTGCCTCCTCATTATCACTGAACTTGAACATACCTGAAAAGCCACCACAAAATAATCAAGGCAATTTGATTTTCAGGATAAACAGAAGAGAGGATGATTTCCTTTTCTCCTCCTTTTGTTTGATTGATAATGTCTGATAGAGAAGCAGTCTTTCTTAAAGCATTAGTAACTCTAGATGTATGACCTTGGGTAAAGTAACTGATCTTATTTTCTCAGTTCTCCCATTCTTTATATAGTGATGTTAGTACCAGTAATGACCTCTTCAAAGGTGTAGGAAGTGACTCCTTTTTCTTTATTCTAAATATTTAAGACTGCATTTTTTCTTTTTATTTTGAAATATTTTCAAACTTACAGAAAAGTTGCAGGGCAAAGAACTTACCTATGCCCAGTGAATTATTTGAGAATACATTTTAGATACATGCCCTTGTCCCTAAATACATCATTTTATTTTTCTACAAACATGATAAACTATGTCATCATAGTATGGCCATAAAATTAGAAAATTTACACTGCTTCCATCCCCCTATCTAATCCACCGTTACATATGCCATTGCTTCTGATTGCACCAGTGATGCACTTGGTAACAAAGGGATTTGATCTAGGAACAAGTGTTAACATTTAGTCCTAATGTCCCTTTCAACTCCTTCAGTTTGGAGCAGTTCATCTGTCTTTCATTTATTTCCATAACCTTGATACTTTTTTTTAAAGATTTATTTATGTATACAAGAACTGGAGTACAGGCCAGATGTGTGCATGTGGAGGATGGGGGTGAGACAGAGTGGGGAACAGAAAAGGCAGACTGATTGAAATACACTGCTGAGGAGAGCAGCAGGTGAGGCAGGAGAGGTCTCAGTGCCATGTGGGTCACCTCCCTGGCAGGGATCAAACTTCTGCTGCAGTGGCTGTGAATGCTTCATTGTGGTACTTAACCCCTTGTGACACCAAGGAGGCCCTCAACCTTGATACATTGAAAGATTAAATCAAACTGGGTTTGTTGGCGGTGGGTGTGGTGTGGTGACACTGATCTGAAGAAGGGTGATCAGATACTTCTGAATCATACAGGGTGTTGTCATCCAGTGTTACCTGGAAAATGGATGGACAGCAAAGAGGGGAGGAAGGAAGGGAAGGAGGGAGAGAGGAAGCGAGAAAGGGAGGGAAAGAGTGGAGAAAGAGAGGGAGGAAAATTGTTTTGTAGAATATGTCAGCTTGGATTTGTCTGATATTTTCTCATAATTAGATTCAAGCTATGCCTTTTGGGGAGCTGAATTATGACAGAAGTGATGTTTTTATCCCTGTTGCAGGTATACAGTTTCTATTTGAGTCAATACTTGTGATGTTAATCTTTGACTAAAGTATTTTCTTCCAAGTTTCTCTTTTGAAGAGCTGTTCTTCCCTTTGAAATAAGTAGTTTGTGGAAAAATAATTTTAAGATACATAAACATCCCATTCCCCAGTTTGTGCTTTTTTTGGCTGATTTAATTATGATCCTGATGGTTGAAATAGTGTTTTTAAAAATTATATCATTTGCTTGAAATGCATTTGTTGGCATCTCACTGTAATGAGATGATTTCTTCCCCTGTGTTTACTCATTTAAATTATACTAGTATGCACTCATGTATTTCTGTTTTATTTGATGTGTTATTATCTATTATTTCATTTATTTAAATTACCTTAGATTTTGCCAACATGATCTCCTTACAAAGTGAATTCTCTGTCTCTGTATCTTTTACTTTTTACATGTCTCCATAGTTCTCTGAAACCTATTTTGGTGCTGACTCAATAAGATATTTTAGGCTTACACTTGTACTTCTCTTTCCCCAGCTTTGGAATCAGCCAGTCTTTTCCCAATCCCTCGTTCCTATTAGTAGAGGATATAAACTAATATCTGGACCCAGATGTGCTCAGTGAGTAAGCTGCATGATGTACTACAGTGCCCCAATTCCAGCTGCTCTGTGAGTGCTGCCCCCAAGTAGCTCCCATACCATTGTCAAATACTTCTAGGGATCACCTCAACTGAAGAAAGTTGTCTCCCAGGCTGTCATGTTCACTGTTAGAGGGAATCCCCCCAATGACTAGCTATTGAAAGTGTGGGCTTTTTGCTTAAATGCAGAATTTCTGCATTATCATACCAGTTCCAGAGCTTCCTATTGGGTCAGCTTATTTAGGTCTAAATATTAGCTTAACTTCTTCCTTTGCCCAGTTCAGCTTCCTTTTCTACCTTCCACCAGAATGATTTCCCAAGGCATTCCATCCTAATGGTGCTATCTCAAAGTCTGCAATTTTGGGGGCTACAACTTTAAGAGATTTGGGGTAATGTTGTGCCCAAGGCCTCTCAATAGCCAGAACTAGGAAATGTATGCATGCTTTTACTTCTACCTATACCTCTATTAAAATCTTTCTGAATGTATTGAACAACATTATGAGTTGGAATATTATGAGAGGAAATGACCCTCTAAAAATCTTCATATTCCTGAAGGGAAGTGAATATTTTAGGTTAGATGGAAAAGGAGTGTTAAAGTTGCATGTGTAATCAAAATTGCTAAGTGACCTTACAATAAGGAAATTAACTTGGATTAATTAACTGGGAGGGCCCAATGTAGTAACCAGTATTCTTAAAAATGTATAGGGGAAGCAAGAGAAGGCAATTATAAGGAAATGCGATTACAGAAGGTCGCAGTGATGCAATGTGAAGACTTGACTCAAAGATGCTTGCTTCAAAGATGAAGGAACAGGTCACATGTCCAGGAATATGGGCAGTCTCTAGAAATTCAGACAGATAGGGGAAGGAATTCCTTCCTAGAGCCTCCAGAAAGAATTCTAGTTCTGTTGACACCCTAATCTTGCCCAGCAAAACTCATGTTGAACTTCTGACTTACGGAAGTGTAAAGCAATATACTGTGCTATTTGAAGCCATTAAGAGTATGGTAATTTGTTATAGTAACAAATACAAAGTTAAGTATAGTGAGTTTATGCTTATTCTAATTCCAATCCAACACCAAAGAGACCATTATAATTTTACCTTTTCCATAGTTTCCATATTGTAATGCCTTTTTCCAGCACTGAGAAACTAAGTTCCCATTAATTTCAACATATTTACTTATTTAATCAACCCTAAACCCACTGGGCCACTGCCTTGTGTGGCTACCTTCCTAACTTGGGCTCTTCTTTGCTGAGCACACCCTGCTATCCCATACAGATATGTCTTCCTCATAAGGGCTGTGGAGAAAATGGAGAATCCAGCTATTTTTGGTCTTCCTGCCTCTAGTCTCCATGGCCACCTTTTGGCCGAGAAGCCAGAGAGCAAAGGGTGTGTTCATAAGTAAATATGGACACCTGGGCTAAGAAGTGAGGGATAAAAGTAGATATTGACAGGGGCTAGGGGTCTCCATTGCTGCCTAGCTGCCTGCCTCTCTGCCTGCTACCCTGCCTATGTCCAGTCTCCTGCAGCATTAAAGGTATGCTAGAGATACTAAAGGCTCCAAAATTCTCTTTTCATCTGTTCAAGTCAACAATGAACCTGCCCAGACTGGAATGGTTGCACCACATGGTCCCAACTAATGACTTTTAGACCATTTTATTATGGGAGAAGAGGGAAGGATGGAGGGAAGAAGGTAATAAGGAAAGAGAAAGGGAGAAGAAATGGAGAAGAGAGGCAGCTTAGAGGACAGAAGAGCAGCTAAGTGAGGGATTTTTTTTTTCACCCATAGTCTATGCTGAGTATATAATTGAAATATGTAGATTTGTTGTGTTACATATTCCACACCAACAGTGCCCCAATTTCCTGAGAAATCAGCACTTATTTTTGCTTCCCTAGAGAATCTATAGTTTTGAACACTTTATCACTTACTCAAAAGAGATGCCTGAACTTTAATAAGTTAAAAAGCACTGAGTTGATAACTGTTGTGTGAGAAAGTAGAGTTATGACCTAAATGTTCTTCTTAAAATCCATTTACAAGCCTCATAATAGCTTATAATAGATCTTCAAACACTCACAACATAACCACTCATATCAGGAGTTCTTAAAATTTTATGTTCTTTATCTCAATTTCATCTATATGCCAAGCAAGGGTCAGAAAAATACCTAAAGTGCCCAGAATGTTCACATTTCAAGACAGAGCAGATCATTCATATAGGGAATGGTATACAATTGTGAGCCCAGTTTTTATCAGCTGGTGTTAACTAATTAAAATTCTAAAAGGTCCTAAGTCCTTTTAATTAGTGTTAACTAATTAAAATTCTAAAAGAGACCTTGAAGAATGAATTTATTGAAGAAAATAATGTGTGTGTATCTATCTTTCTCAGTCCCATCTACCCTCAACCATCAGTCAGTTGCAGGAAAATAGTTCCAGTTAGAGGTCCTGAAACTCATAAAAGAGAAAGACAGTTTTCAGTATCAGCCAGATTAGAATTACAGTCAGTATCACTGAAGACTGCACTTTCACATTTTCCTCCTCCCCTGAGACTCGCCTTAGAGGAATCACAAACCAAGTTCTTCTAGGTGGGGAGGAGATAGAGTAAGGTGAAGGAAATCAGAAGGCAAAAGAAAAATACCAGATGGTTCCTCCCTTAGGAGGAACATAAGGGAACCAAATAAAGACCAAGGAAAGGAATAAGAACAATAATAATAATAACAATAACAGCAATAAAGACACAGAAACCAAAAATGAGGACACAAGGACAGACTGGGGACACCTGGTGGGGAGGGGAGGGAGAGGGTTGAGGGAAGATGGGAACACGAGGGACTAAGGTGATGGTGCACTGGTGAGATGGTGATGGGGAATACATGGGGATTATAATTGATGGCAAGTATATGTAAATTTTAAAATATTTTAATAAAAAAATAATTAAAAAAAAGAAAATTAAAAAAAAAAAGAAAACTAATAGACCACAGTTTCTTTGTCCTCTATAAGCATCTGGCTGAAAGCTGTATCAGCCTACAGGTGAATTATCTCCACATTAAGAGTTAGCAGTTTTTGGCTTATTGTGTTGGAGTAGTAGATTTTAATCACAAAAACAAAACTATTTCTACAACTTCAAGTTGCTAAGGCACTATTTATTTTCCTAATAATGGAGGTAAATTTTGATGCTTCCCTAAATGCTATAGAAGGAATGGGGGGAAATATGTCCATGTATTGTGCATGAATGGACTCTGGAGGAAAAACAGTAAGTCATCTGCTTATTTTCTTGGATAAGCTCCTGTCAGATGGCTCCTTTTGGTCAACATGATTGAAACAGTGGTAGATATTACCACTTATATCACCGCCTGAGAAAACATGTTACCATTGTCTGGTAGAAAAAGCCCTTCGATGTTTGTTTATTCTTACCTTTTTCTTTTTCATCTAACACATGGGCGGGCAGGTTAGCTTTATTCTAAATCTCACATTTGTCTTATATTTTACAATCTGAAAAGCTATTACTCAAGGATATTTAAGCATAAGCATCTTACGAGGAGAATGATTGAGTCAAGTGTTGTTCCCAAAATGTTGAGGTTTAATTACATGTGCAGAAATCTTGGTATACTTTAGTGAAATTGTTTTCCTGAACTGAAAACCACATCAAATGCTTCTTAAAGTTTTGGCACGGATTTTTTTTCTCATTTAAATTTACTTTTGAAGAACTGGTAGATTCAATAACAAGAACTTCAAAGGGCAGATGTAGGTGAACTCAGAAACAAGAAATGGAAGGGCATGTTAGCAAGCAAGACCAAAAACGATTACTTTTTCTCTGATGGCAAAGGCCCCTCCAGAAGTGCTCTGCTTCCCTCGCTTATTTCCCAAATCACCAGGTTCCCTTTTCTTCCATTGAAACACAAGGATTATTAGGAGGAACCACAAATGAGATAAAGACTGTGTAAGTCATAAGAAATCATAGACCTTTTGTGAGATATTTTTGTGTTCCCTCTTCCTCTAAGCTATGTAGTTTTAAATGTGCCCCAAGAGGTTATACCTACTCATAGACTAAATAAATATTTATAGGAAATTCATTTTGAGCAAGGTCCTGATCTAGGATAGAGAATAGAGAAGCCTCATTTATCTTCCTCATCATTGTTATCACAATCACCATAAGTAATTGCACAAACTTTGCTACTTCCTTTCATAGTCCAACAACTCTTGTGAGTAACCCACTTCTAGGTTCTGAATATCATGGCCCACTTCTGGATCCATGGGACATTGTTGCTCATTTGCCTGAAATTACTCATATGTAGAATTGTCAAATATGTGTATTTGTTTGTATGTTTATTTACATGCACACACACACAGATTGTGCTATCTATAGCATGGAAAAGAGCACAGATAAGGATATTCTGAAATAGGCTTTAATTCACAGTGGAGTATTTGGAGGGAGGATTTGGATTTATACCATTACTTAGAAGTACAATGACTAAGATTTCTAACTTGTGTATCAGAACCATCCGGGATTAGTTTTAGCTGTGTCCGCTTACCAACTTTATAAACTGACATAAGTGATTTATCTTCTATCAACCTCAATATTCTCTTCTGGAAAATGGAACTAATAGTACCTTAACCTTCCTCATTGATCGTCATGGGTAATTAAATGAAAGGATGTACCACATGCTTAACCAAGTCTCCGGCACATAGTTTATGCTCAGTAAATGGTAGTGTTTTAGTGCTCTGTTGCTTGTGATGATGATCACTTACACAGTAGCAGGAAATCATTTGCTGTGACTATTGTTTTTCACATATCAATGAAACTTTGACTGAGAAATTAGCTAAGTGCTAACGTTTGTGAAGCTAGTAAATAACAGTATCCCAGATTGACTCTCTAGCCACAACATCCTGCTAACTTCCCCCCTCTCCCTGATGCACACTTATGCCCACAGACACACCAACACAGTGAACCTAGACCTTCTACCTTGCTGCAAGATCTTGAAAGCAGGGAGCAACGGAATTATGAAGTGGAAGAGACAATCAGTGGCAATGCCTGGATGTGTAATCAAAGGCATGGTATTCCCATGGAGATGCATGGCTCTGCAGATTTGGCATGTTTTGCCTATTGACTCTAGCTCTGTCCTCACCACATGTGTAGTACCCAATACTTCACACATGAACCCTGTTAAGCTCCATCCATGGACAACTTCAGTGTTTGCTCAGCAACATGCCTCAAGTAATTAGAGCTTTGAAACAGACTTTTGAGGTGTGTATTAGCACTACTTTATTTTCCTGATAAGTTAAAAAGGGCCTAGAGAATTTCAATAAATTACTCAAGATCTAACAGAGAAGAGGTTTAGCAGCAGGCAGAGAAGCTCAGGTCACTGTTCTGTAAAAGTTAATTCTCTACCACATGCCTAAAGACTAAGGGACCAGAGAGCTTACCGCTGAGACCCCACTGAAAACACCGCTGCTTTCACGCATGAGTTATTTTCAAGTTCCAATGTGTTGTACAAGGTCAAATAGCTATTGGGTAGAGTCCTTCTCCCTCCCATTCAGATTCAGGCCATCACCTAATGCACATAATAGTTGAACTTTCATGAAAAATTCAGTGTGCCCATCTCGCTGTCACTGCCTCCTTTCCTTTAGCACTCAACTAAAGATGAGTCAAAGCAGTGGAAATAATTTTTTAAAAAGTGTGGTGTCCCAAATGCCTGGAGTTTTAGTTTTCTTATTCTCTAGATCCTCAGTGGCCTCTAGCTGAACCTGAAAAATATAGTAACGTCCCGTGGAACTTCTCTGGGTCGTTGTTTAAAAGGGACAGACTGAGACGAAAGACACTGTTTTTAACATCAACCTATCCTTTAACCTGCTTGGTCCCCTTGCTGTGATACATGAAGGAGCAGAAAGTGTCTAAGACCACAGTGCATGTTGCATGTTGGTAGCAGTAGAAATGGGTGTTATTTCCTAAGGGCAATTTGTCAACATAGATTAAAGTGAAGGTGTGCAGATTTTTTAAACTCAATGTTCCTGCCATCGAAATAAATTATAGGGACTAGATTGCATGAGAGAGAGAAACAGAGAGACAAACATTGAAAAGCAGAAACAACCTAAATACTGTACACTTAGGAAAATCACTGGTGAAGCCATGGCAAATCAATTTGGCAGATTTGTAAAATTTTTTTTAAAGAATGTGACAAACCTCTGTGTAAACTGAAAATTCAAGAAAAGGTGTTTATGGACATTTTAAAAAAAATATTTATATCTATTTGACATCAATTGTAGTCCCCATGGAATTCCCACCAAAATTTCACCAGTGTACCATCACCTCAGTCCCTTGTATTCTTTCTGCCTTCATCCCAGTCCCTCTCCCCACCACCCTCAAAGTGCCTCTGATTTGCCTTTGTCTTTTTGCTTTTGTTGCATTGTGAATTTTTTTACTGTTATTGTTCTTTTCCTTGATCCCTTATTTGGTTCCTTTATATTCCTCCTAAAAGTGAAACCATTTAACATTTTTCTTTTGCCTTCTGACTTATTTCACTGAGAATAATCCCTTCTAGCCCATTCCATGTTTCAACAAATAACTCTAGTTTATAATTTTTGATTGCTGAATAGTATTCCATTGTGTATATGTACCACATTCTTGATCCAGTCATATATTTTTCGGCATTTGGGTTGTTTCAAGGTCTTACCAATGCCAAGCATTTCTCTGATGGGACACAATGTGTGTTCCAGGTATTTGTGTACACCTTGGTTTGACACACACAGTGGGAATGAGATCTAAAGACTTATTCTTCTAATAATACAAGTATGGGATTTGCAGGACAAATTTTACTTTTCTTCTCTTTTCTTCTTAGAATGGTTTACATTTCAAAAGCAATTAGCACACATTTTTTTTATCATAAAACAATTTCATTTAGAGAAATGATACAAGAGCAACCCACTGGTACGTGGACCTTTTGACAAGATGCTTTTGCTCCGATGAGCCTTTAGGAGAAGGCAAGGGACAGAAATGCTACTGATGCTTGAGTCGCTCACAAAATGAAGAAACAGAACCCTCTCAGTTTTACCCTGAAGAGGTCATCTTCCAAGCATGGAGAGGCCTGAAAAGATCTTACTCACTGGTGAGGCAGCAGGGCACTGAGTACCCGGGGGGGGTCTCTGAATTACATAAGCATCTGCCTTAATTACAGCTAATGATATTTACAAGGAAAACCGAGAAGGGCCATGCCAACAACTGTCCCTAGAATTTAAAGCCAATTCACTTGTGCTAGACCTTTTCCGGAGTTGACATCTGCTTATGTCACCTTGGCAAAGGACGGTGACTTTGGGTTCATAGTGGAAACCCCCCTCCCCTTGAATACTAGGGCATACCTGCTTGGCCAGTCCATCATCTAAAGCCTAGTGATTCCCAACCTTTGTTTTTAAAATCATTTAGAGGAAGATTTTTAGAAAACACCAAAGCGTGAATGAAACATATCTGCAACTTAATTTGTTGGGTTTGAAACTGGGAACAAACATATTTCAAAAGCATATGAGATGGTTCTAAACACACAGCCAATATTGAGATCCTCTGGTCTTAAAGAAAAAACTCCTCTTGCCTTATCTTTAGTACATACTGATTGGGTGCCCTTGGGCATAATATTAATCTCTGAGTTATGACTGGAAAAGTGAAGATAAAAATACCCATTTTATAAACTCCCGTGTTTGAAGGAAAAATTTACATGAGACAATGTACATAATATTATTTCGCAAAGTGTTAAGTAAATAATATCATTTCACAAACTTAGCAAGTTTCCTAATAGTGTAATTTGCCACATCTTCAAGGTCAAATTAAAGTATTATTAGAAATTAAAGTATTATTTCTCAGTAACTGGAATGTGAAGTGTCTACATCAAAATCCACTCACTGAAAACACAAAGTAAAAATGCAAACCTATAGAAACAGGGTCCCAAATCTGCATTTTTTTGAGATTTATTTATTTATACATACAAGATCTGGGGTACAGGCCAGAGTCCAGGGAGGTGAGAGGATTCACCAGACAGAGTGGGGAGCAGAACAGGCAGACAGACTGAAACACACTGCTGAGAGAAGCAGCGGGCGAGGCAGGAGAGGTCTGCTGTGCCATGTGGGTCCCTTCCCTGGCAGGCTTCAGGGATTGAACTCCTGCTGCAGTGGCTGCGGTTTGCTTCATAGTCTGTTGCTTAACCCACTGCACCATCAGGGAGGCCCCCGAATCTGCATTTTAAATAGGCAATCCAGTGTACTCTTAAAGGAAACAAGATTGAGAACCAGGCATAGTCTTGCATTTGTTTGTAGCAGACTGCGGTAAGTCTGTGATAGCGGGCAAAATATTGGCATTAGTCTAAAAGTAGCGGTCCTACCAGCATTTGGTTGATGTTAATAACAAAAGCAAATCAGAACGTAGAAATTCCCTTTCCATCTTGACCATACAGGGTGGATTCTCTTGTGACCTGTTGACCCTGTGTTGTAGCTTGTGAGAAACAAGTGTCACCACTGTTGGGTGTAAGTCAGACAAATGTTTCATTGTTGCTGAAACTTCCCCTGACTTACATATGCAGTGTCCGGAGTCACTTCCATCCTTCATAAATAACTCACCCTGAGGGCACTGCTGGTAGGTGGGTCTGCTTACTCCACTTTCAGGGGTTTGTAACTCCGTTGAGTTGAACTGACTCAACACCTTGTTCACCACAGAGCTTATTTTCCCTCCTATCTAAAGAGACAGCTTTACTTGGGTTGAAAATGCTCTGAGATTTTCCTTAGGAAATATTAGTCTTTTGTGTTATATCCTGCCTCGATCAGCACAGAACACCCGCCAAGACAGAGAAAGAGCCAGGGCCTTGCTTTCAAGCACAACCAATTCCTGCTTTTCTAGTATGTGTAATAATTGCATAGAAGTTAGTCATTTCCTGGGACACAAGTTAACATGTATTGCTGAAGAGTCAACCATATACAACATGCTGAAGAATACAGCACCAGACCCTGTAGTGAAAGTCTTGGGATCATGTCCTTGTCGTGGTCTCTTGTGAACGAAATCATTTTACTTCTCTGAGTTTCAGTTTCTAAATCTATAAAACGGGGAAATCAAAATGCATTAAGCATTTCTCAAGAAACAAAAGATTGTATGAGATTCGAATGAAAAAATGCTAAGGTGATTCTTGGAAAACCTCTAAATCACGTACACATTTCTGTCAGATTTTATATGACTACAGACAATAATATGATAGCTCTTCAACCATCCTTTAAACAGTCAATGTTCTCCTCTGGAAATAGTACCTTTTGCAAGTGCTCGATGATTTCTGAAATTTCTTGACAAGAGACAAAATCCCATCCTGCTGTAAACTGAAGTCATAGTTTGGAGTGCAAATGACTTGCAGAACACCTCCTACGCAGGTGACACAGGAGCACAAAGGACTAACAACAGACTCACTACGCATGCTCACAGGCTTCCACAGTAATACTGATGAAGGGGGCAGGAGGGATTAGGACTAGTAAAGTGGGAAATTCAAACTTTCGGAGTGACATGATAGGGACGTCCTTTGGTACAGAATTCACACATGTTTTGAAGTCTAGAATATTCTCTTTGAAAATCTTCTTGACTTGGGAGAAGCCTGAATGTGACCTAGGAACCTGAGTCCCGGGTCCATTTGGAACAGACAGGGCATTTTTCAGGAATCAGGGGACAGGGGTACTGTGCCCTGATGAGCCAGAGAGATTCGTGGTAGGTCAGCCCTTTCACAAGGATAAGATATTTCTCAATAAAAGTATACTGCCTGACAGACAGGGGCAGGAAATACTAATTCACAGGCTTTTAGTGGCTGACAGACATTTTACATTCATAACTCTCTCTCTGCTTTCAACAGTCATTAAGCCAGTGGCAGGAGGCTTGAGGCCTCCACAGAGAGCAAGATGACCTTGGTCAGTGTTGGTGGGGAAGAGATAGCAGGGAGAGACATTGAAATCTACTCTAGTAACTATAAAAAATTTAATTAAGGTAGTCAAAGACCATTGCTGCATAACCCTAGAAATCTCTCACCCAGAGAATTGGTCTTCTGTGTTCTGCATTGAGATGCACAGACTTGATCATAGTCAGAAAAAGACAAAAAGAGAACCTACTGTGTCCCCTTCCTTTATAGAGGTCCAGACAGGACAAGTGGTCTTTCCTTAGATATCCATTTATTCAGATTAGAGATGATGGTATGAGAATATTTCTCGACATGCATCATTTAGCAGATCTGAAATTTCTACAAAGTAATTTATGCCACATTTTGAATATACTTTGTGATTTCAAAATACTGAAAAAGTGAAATAGTTTGCTTATCTATTTCAATTATAAGCAAAATAACATACACATATAGTTGTCTTTAAAATGAGTATCTGATGCTTCTGTACCAGACATTGTATTAAGTGGCTCTTTGGAATTATCTCATTTAGCCCTCCCAGGAACGCTACAATAATAGGTGATTTACTATATTTTAGAAAATAAAATTAAGGTTTAGTAAGGTTAAGGTACCTCTTTATTTTCACATAGTGAGAAACAGAACTGATATAAACTCATTTTAAATATACTGTGTATGTATTCAGACTCTACAGAGAAGTGACCAAGTACAGTGCTGTGAACAAAACCTTGGAGGCCAAAGTGTCTGGACTCAGTATGGGCTTTGCTATTTACTAACTATGAACCTTTGGGTAAATTATAAAATCTTTTAACCTTAGTACCCTTTCTAAGGGTTAGAAAGGGATATTATTAGCACCTATGTTGGAGGGTTGCTATGAGAAAATAATAAATGAGTAAAAGCTATAGAACAATAAGCAAACACTATACAACAGTGTCCCATAGTTTGGGCTTTATTCATGTTAGTATTACTATTAAATGGAAAAATAAAAAGAAAAAAATAAGTGTAATGTAGTCTAGAATCTGCACCTCTTCTTTATGATTCAATAATACTTTCGTATGGAAAAGTATTGGAGACCTACCATAGGCCATGCATTGTGATTACTGTTGTGAAAATAATGACACAATGTTTTATATGGTCTGATAAAAATATACAACTTCAATAATAGATAAACAGAGCCTATCTGATTATCACAAAATATAAGCTTTTCACAGCTAGTTTACAGATGAGGAAATTGACTTGAGTCATATTTGCTAAAGATAATAAAAATGAGAAACTAAATCAGATTAAAATCTGAGTATTTTTCCTAATCTGATTTCTTATCCTGCATCATAAGTGTGCATGTGTCCTAATTTTAAAAAATAAAAAGACAACTTGTGGCAGAGATGATGCAAAGAGCTAGATTTATGACTTTTCATTCAAAGCCATTTTATCCACATGACTGGTAAGGGGCATGAAAATGCTAAATATTGTGATGATAACCCTAAGATTGTCAAAGGTACTGGCTATCAGAACTGAATTTCTAGCTGAGTTCAAATCACACACACACACAAAAAAAAATTACCCACATTTAGTGGGTAACCTGTCTATCCACACTGTCTCCCACATACCTCTTTCCACAACTAGAAGGTACAAAACAAATGACCTCAAAAATATAAAAAAAGCAGCTGACTCTGCATTACACTTATGAAAAGTTACTTCCAGATGCATTGAATACCTAAGTGATAAGAATAAAGTAATAGAAGTCTAAATGGGGTTATTCTGTATGATGTTAGAATTAGGAAGGTTTGATTTCTAAAATCAAGACCCAAAAATTAAAAACCACAAAGGAAAACACTGAATGATTTTAGTACATCATAATTAAATATAACTTTAACAAGAGATAGTGCAGACAAGTTAACAGACAGGTGCCAGACTCAGAGAAGATAATTGCTAAATTAATAACTGACAAAGAATTAATTAGAAGTCCTGCAAAACAACAAGAAAATGCTACAAAACCCAAAAGCAAAATGGACTAATTAAGTGAGCCATAAGAAAAAACTTGAAAGTCCATTTACCTGAAAGAGGTGCTCAATCTTGCAAGTTCCAACATCAAGAACACAATGATTTTACATAATTAGATGGCAACAATTAGGAAAAAAATGACACTGCATATTTGTGATGATAAATCAACAATGGTGACCCTGATGAACTCCTGATGGAACATAAGCTAACAAGCCACTATGGGAAAGAAATCATATCCCCTTCATTCCAGTAGTTTGTTGATACTCTAAGATACAATAGCTCTGCTCCCATGTAGATGCCCAATGGGGAACTTTCACAGGTCCACAAAGCCATTATTGTATACTGACCTTTCACAGACTGCACTCAAGAATTGATTGTAATCTATAGTCTATCAATAACAACATGAAACACATATCTAAGATGTGTACTATGTAATAATCTGAAAGATTGAGCTATGTACATCATAACATGGTTTGTTCCCCAAAATATGATGTTAAGGATAAAAAGGGTATGAAAACAGTATTTACAATATAAAATTATTTTACATAATTTAAGTGTTAAACACCCACTCCACAAACCATATATTTTTCAGACTCTCACATAAGTAAGTATATGAAAGTGTATTGGAAGGAAATACTTGAATAAAAAATTTATAGGTCCCCATTAGGAGAGGGAAGTCAGATTATAAATGAAAAATGCAAGGGAGATGATAAAGTGCAGTGACTGCACTATGAATATTGGTGAAGGCATGACAGCTGAATTAAAGAGAAAAGGAATAAAGGAGTAACATAGAATAATGTTTTGTATTTGTTGAACACTGGCTATATAACTGACTGTAGTATACATTTTCCATTAATTATCACATTTAACTATCACCAAATATTACAAAGCAGATATTACATAGCTGTCTTATAAAGGAGACAGTTGAGGCATTGGAGAAGACAAAAGTGACAAAGATTACAATTCAAAATAATGAGGGGTTAATCCAAAATTAATACCTAGGTCACTGTTTGAGTGTAAATCCTGTTTTATTGTTTCCATTACACTGCCTCATGATATTTCAATAGAAAATCCTATTCAAAAATGCACAGAATATGATAATGAAATAACAGGTTGGTTAAGACTAGAGGAGGTATGATCATTTAAGTTTTGAATTTCCAAATACTATTAACCTTGGAGCGTCTAGACAAAATAACAAGAGCTAATCTTGCATTAGGAGGCGGCAGGTGGGCTGAGACTCCAATCCCATTACGCATTATTCTTGACCCCTGGTAGGTACCAAGTGCTTGTTCTCCAAATGAGAAAATGGCTCAATCAAGAGGTATGCTTAAGTTGAGTCTGAAATGAGCCATAATAGTGCTCAAGTTGAACAATATATATGTCTAGAAAGAAGCTTTGAATCAGAAACTAATGAAAGGGTTTGTCACAGATGATGGAATCACGACTGGTTTAATTTACTTGGACCTTTGATACATTATAAGCAAGTATCAAGACAGAACAGACAGGAAAGTTAGTGGATGTCCCATCAATGGATAGAATTTATTTCCACAGTTCCATGCCAGGGCTGATGCTCAGCCAGCACAGCACCTTCATGAAACTCTTACCCTTTGCCAGCTGCATCACATGTTTCTGCCAGCCTAATCCATGATGCCTTTCTCAGGTATTGCAGAGTCTGTGTTCCTTGAGTCAGTTATTGCTCTTCCATCTAAGGATCCTCAGCATGTGCTATGGCTGACCTCTCAGGGTAAGCATATATTTTACCTTGAGAAGTTTCATGGCAGGAAGTATCTGAGGATCATCTTCATCCATACATCCTTACTGTAGGGCCTACCTGTTATATCCTGCCTTCCTAGGTCTGAGGCAGTGGTCCTGACGACTCGGGGAAAATTCCATCCACCATTTGAATGAGGAAAGGAAAGTCATTTTCATTAATGCCAGACTTTGTAACAGGTATACCAGATTCTCATACAGGATGTCAAGTTTATCTCTATGTTTCCATTCACCTGCCATTACACTGTCAATGTAGATTTTTTTTCCCTGACTCAAAGGATGATAGAAGATAGAGGATAAAAAGAGAAGAATGTTTGTGAGAGAGTCATTAGACACAAGTCATGCCATAGGAAGAATGGAGATGAAAAGAAAGCAACCCCAGAAGGAAGTATGCAGCTCAAGAAAGCAAAGGGACAGCCATAGTGAGCAGATTCAATTTCTGAACTTTCTGGTAATGAGCTTCATGACTTTGGGTTAGTCATTTAACCTTATTCTGCTTCATTTTTCTTATCTTTCAAATGAGATTAGACTTTATGTGGCTCATAGGGTTATTGAAGAGAAATAAGATGGTACAAATGGAGGCTATTTGGAAAATGCTCTTGGGCAAACCAATGGATTATGATGATTGGCAATATGTAGCTAGAGAAGGTGGGTTTTAATATGTGGCAAGAGAAGGTGGGTTTTAATTGGTAAGGGCTTAGAGAAATCAAGAGGAAAATATATTCTCACCTATGTGAGGATGCAGTAGTAAGAAAGGAAAAGTGCAAATGACCAATTTAGGAAATTCTCATTCAGAATGAAATGGAAATATATTTTGTCAAATAGCGAATCATAGCACTGATTTTATAAAGACCTAATAGAAGATGTCTTTAAGGCCACACAAATATGCAGAGAAACACTAGGGACAGTCAAGAGATAATTAGATATTTTCCTGGGGGAAGCTGAGACTGCATGTGATAGGGAAAAAAATGGAGCACAAAGATAGAATGTAAGAAGCTAATAATAAGACAATCTAGCAAGATCCAATGGAAGATTCCTTGCTCCTCTCAAGAGAAGTTTGTCAGATGTTATTAGTGAGCACCTCAGGTACGAGTACGTGAAAGGAGGCAACACATTACCCTGAACCATCATGTATCGTCCATAAAATTGCACTGTGTCAATATGTCAAATTGATTAGCAGTTCCCAATTTCATGCAGGAATTCTGGGTTTGCATTTACATTCTTTCCTAGAAGGGGAGCTCACTATCTCATAACCTACTCTCTCCTGTTATGGACTGCATTTTGCTCAACATCTCTTCTTTACAAGGGACTGACACTGCAGCTATACCATGTTTTACAAATTATTAGTCTATTCATCAAAAATTTATTCAGTCCACCTCCTAACATTTTCAGACTCTCTGTTCTCTGTAGGTCACTGTATTAAGAATGAGGGACTTAAAGATGGAAAACTTATTCTTTAAGAGGCATAGAGTATAAAAATGATATGGAAAGGCAGAACTGCACCCTGCAACATATAAGTCTTTGCTTGGTCTTATATTGTACTATATAAATATGTATAGTTTATAATGTATTACTTAGTTGATATTGTTTCAGATCTTCAAACATTTTTCTCCTTTTCTGGATATGAGCCAATTTTTCAAAGTCTTTCTTAATGTATATGGCACCTGAGTTTTAAAGGTAAATGGCCAAGTGAATCCTTTAGAACTGTGTATCTTGATGAAATTGGGAATTATTAGGAACTTAGAGAATACTCCATGATGATTGTAAGAAAGAACAAACTTGGAAACTCACAGCCTAGACTGTGCTATCTTCATAATCAAACCCTCCACAGTAAAAAGCACAGTGTACTTTTATGCCCTGATGTAAGGAGATAAATCTTGACCTTAGAGCAATATTAACATATAAATATATATATGTTTATGATTTTGAATCCTGCCTATCACTTATTATCTCTGATACCTTGGTGATAATACAACTGTCTGAGCATATTTGATCATATTTAAAATAGGAATATTATCTAACTATTTCACAGGATACTGAGAAGGAAAAATGAAAACAAAATAAGATCATATCTCTGTAAGTGCTCTATAAACAATAAAATGTAATGTGAATGTAATGCAATATAGCATTGCTGTTCTCATAATCAAATGGGTTGACACAGAGAAAAATGTTCCATTTGTAATTACCTGAATTCAGTAAAATTGTTATTATATTCTAACAAAATCTCAGTAGTAGTAATAGCTACCATTTATTGATGTTTTATTATGTGCCAGACAGTGCTAGGTGTTTTACAAACATTATCCTATTTGGTTCTTGGGATAAAAACAATTTTATGAATTTACCAAACCTGTTTCATTTTCCTTGGGTACAAGTCAAACTACATATCCTACCTTAACTCTAGTTAATGGGGTCATGTGATGGAATGCTGTTTACCCACTCCTGCCCCCATAAAATGCACTGCATCATATTGCTCTGCCTTGGTCTTCAATAGTTGGATTATCATCAATCCAACTCAGGTCAATCTTTGGTGCCAACCAGTGAAGATTAGTGAACATATGGTTCTTCAAGCAGCCCTTGGTTCCTGAATATGTCCCCAGAACCCCTTGCTAACATGACATGTTGTGATGTGTTCTGAGCAAGAATTAAACTTTTGTTGTGTTACGATACTAAAGCTTTGGTACTGTTTACTGTGACAGTTAGCTTTCATTACCCCACTTACTAGAATTCCTTAAAGCATCTCTTTTGCCACAATCAGAAAAGAACATCCATAATATCCCACCATAGTATTTATTAGCTTATCAGCGGACAGTCATAGAATTCATTTTCCTCCTTTCCTTACCATGAAGATTTTTGTCTGCTTTGGTCATTACTTTGGCTTAATTCCCCAGAAAAGGACTCAAATCAATATTTGTTGAATGTATATATAAAAGCATAAAAATATACATTTTTATATAGACAGTTGCTTTTAGTCTCAGTTTTCCAGATAAGGAAATAGTAAACTGAAATATATTCATCTTATCCCAGAGTTCACACTCTTAGACACCATCACCATCCTGAGTTGCCCATTTGACCACTCCAAACCTGCCCTTCAAGATGGTGATTATGTTTTATCAGCTGCAACTTTCTATTATCAAGATGGTCTCTTCTTAAGGACATATTCTGTGGCTCACAGTGATGGGTCTTGAGGGCCAATAAGTTACTTCCAGAACATCCAGTTAAATTATGGATGCAATTTAGGTTTAACATTAGTAAGATTCATTCCCTAGCCAACCAGATCAAATTTGGTGTCTCATGGATCATCTTACCCAAGGGACTAAACAAAAAGTTAAGGCACAAAATTTAACAAAATGAAAGATTTAAAGGGAGGGAAGAAAACCTCACTGACTGCCATTTTCTCTAAGCCACTATAAGGGATAAAAGGAAATAGACTGCTACTAATTAAAAGCATTAAATTACATTTAACCCTAATAGGAAAATGAAAAGCAGTTCCCTTATTTTTCCAGAGGAAGCCTTGAAATTCAACAAGGTGAAGTTTCTTGTATGATTTCACAGAGTTGCTGCATGGTAAACCTGATCCTAATCTTGTTCTTTGGTGTTAAATTCTTCAGCTGTTTCAATTAATTCTTTGTTCAGTGGCTTATTATCATGCATCTGCCACCCCTCAATTGGCAGCAGAGACACTGTTGTGCAGGGGAATGGTCGAGGGCAGGGGTTGTAAGAAAGTCAAAATTGGGATTGAAATCTGACTCTGCTATTAACCAGTTGTAAAATCTTAGGCAGTTCAATTAACTTCTCTGGACTTCAGTTTCCTCAAGTGTATGATGGAGGTTTTGTTAGTACTAATTGAATTAATGTATTACAACTCTTTCATGTGACTTTAACTGTAAATGGACAAAAAGTGCAACTCTTTGCATCGTTGTTATTAGTATTTGAGTCAATATCTCACTAAAAGCTTTTTGATGCTAACAATTTTCTCTTCACTAAGATTTTGCATTTAATAATAGATATTTTCTTTCTCTGGATTTAGTTCACTTAATATAGAAATAGCAAGCATATGTTAAGTTCCATAGACAATGTTAGATGCCAGGGATAGATATACAATTACAGTATATTTTCACCATCAAATTTCATTGAAATTATATACCATTAGCAACATTTAGTGACAAAAAGGAACAGGAAAGAGGAACAAATATTATCACAGATCCAATACAGCACATTCCTGAAAAATATAAATGTTACTTTATATGTAATGCGTACTTTAAGCCATATTGAAAGACCATACTTTCAATTTCAGCTCCAATATGGAAAGAGCTTGGAAGTCATAGCTCTTTCTCTGCCAGAAGATAAGCCTGGACAAACAGAAAATCAAAGACTTTCCTTGCAATCAGCAGAGAAAGGAGGTTGCATGGTAAACCTTCACCCTGACATCTGTAGAGATAGGTCAAAGAGAGAAGGATACCCAAGATCTGTTTACCTAGAGCACAAGTACTGGAGCCATAAGCTGGTAGGAATACATAAATGATCATTTGGATGGGAAGCTGGAGAGAGTGAGGGTGAGCACAAGTGTAAGAAACTGCCGAATGTGAACATCTCCGGGGCATCCCCACATTTTTGCAAACTCTGCCTTGATTATCCCACCAGGTTCTCAGAATGAAAATGGTTCTGACAGGGGCCAAAGAAGATCAGTCACTGTGGGAGGGAAGTCAAAACTTTCTCCACAACCAAGGCCTACCCTATAGGGGCAAAGATTTTGGAGGCCTCATCATCTTCATCGTGGGGGAAAGCAGTCCAGATATTCAACTTCTGTGTATTCACTTCAAATAAATGAAAACATACGTCCATACAAATGTTTGTACAGCTTTGTTTGGCAGCTTTGTTTGTAATGGCCTGAAAAAGCCCTAATGTCCCTTTATAGTTGAATTAATAAACAGATTGTGGTATATTCACACAAAAGTTATACCGTACACATTATATCACACTTTCTCTGTGATATAATGGAACAAATGAATATACATGCATCAACAAGGATGACTCCCAAAAACGTCATGTTAAATGAAAGAAACCAGAAAAATAAAAAGTGCTTTGTGCATGTGTTCATTTATATAACATTCTAGAAAATGCAAACTAATCTACAGTGAGAGAAACCACTGGTTTCAGTCCTTCCGGAGGAAGGAAGTAGAGTAACAATGGATTACCAAGGGCACACAAAAAGTCAGAAAGTGATGGAAACATTTGTTATCTTGACTGTGGTGATGATTTCATAGGCACAAATATATTGATAACCAAGTCCATATGTGCAACTTATGTGTTTGTTTATAGCTCACAAATTCTAGAGAAAAAAGAACAAAAATAATTTTTAAACTTGTTCCATACTCTATTCTCAATCATTTTTAACGCTGTAAGCAACAGATGACCCAATCAATACAATCATTTGAAAACTACTTTTTTGTAAGAGGACAAATCCACACTTTTGTTTATTTAATTTTTGATAAGGTTAAGTCCTAAAGGGGAACAGCATCACACAGAATTCTGTGTCCATTAGCCTTAGCTGAAAGATTGTTCTGCAATTTGGTGTGAACTGTGTCACTCTTTCCACAACACAAGTGACCTCTCTCCAGATTACTCTGACCTGGGTCCTTGTGCCAAAGGAGTCACTTTGCTTTGTACAGGAAAGCTCATCTCTTGCCCAGATATCAATCCCCTTCATCTCTAGCATTAATCATTTACATCTTTGAAGGGCTGTGTTTGTCCTTCAAAACCATCTTTGCCCAAAACATCTTTGCTCCCCCTAGTTCTTTGAAACTCACTAAAATCATCAAAAATGGCTTTGGACCATAACTTTCTAAATGTATTTGTTATTTGATTCTTAAAAGAAAAACCAAGTCTGAAGTCCTATGCAGTGATCAGTTGGCTTTTCTCATAAAAAAAAAAAAAAAAAAAAAAAAAAACCTCTCCAAATGTAAAGATTTAGAGAACAATTGTTAATTGAGCTCTCAAGTCCAAGGGTCAGCAGTTTAGTTTGAAAAGATAGCAGGTTGCTTTGGCCTTCTCTGAGCTAGTCACTCACCTGGTTCAGCTACCCCATCAGCTGAGTTCTGTTCCATGAGGTCTCTTACCCATCAGCACATTATACTAACTTGTTCTCCTTGTAGCTCAGCAGGTTTCTGAGAGAGAATTGAAACACTTGAGACTTTTTGATGCCTTGCCAATGGGACTTACCCCACATCCACTCCATGACAATCTATTATCAAACAGGTCACAAGACCAGCTCAGATTTGAGGAGTGGAGGAACAGTCAGATTACCCAAAGAATTATGATTTTTTTTTCACACAAAATCAATGTAGACAGTGATACTGTTTGTGAGTCAGAAGGTCAGGAAATATTGGAGGTTAGATTTGTGAACCTAGTTTGAATCTTCAGTATGTTCTGTATTCACAACAATAGATATAATCTTCCTCAAATGGCTTTGTTTTGTACATGACAGATATTTCACCCAGATATGTTAAGTAAATTTCTCAGGACCTTATATCTATCAAGTCTAGTCAAATATCACCAAAACCCTACACATATGTCTATTAGTTTAGTGCCTTGAATGTCAAGGGAAAAAATCCTTTTGATTACTCTGAAATACAGATATAAAATATATGGGTAGGAATGTGTTTGTTCACATGTGTACTCAACACAAGCAAGGCACACACACAGTAAAAAAAGGAGACTTTAGAGTGCCATTTTGCACAGGTCTGCTGCCCAACTTTAATTTGGCTCACCTAGTTTCTTTTTTACCATGAACAGAATTTATTCCCGAGTTAATTCATACATACACTGTTTAGCACATGCCATATGTTTCTGAAACCTGTGGCAGCACACAACATGATTCTGATATTGTCCTAGAGTAATTGCACACCCTGCCTTACTTCAGGAAAAGATGAAGAAGCAAGTAACCTTTATCTTTTCATGCAGTCATTTTCTCTGACATGAAAGACATATAAGATGTACCCTCACAATAAGCTCACCAATGTAGTCTCCAGAATGCTTATTGATTTGTACTGAAAGATGTTGAATTTTCAAGCAAAAAAAAGTCCTAGTTTTAGGGAAAAATTAAAGTAAAATATGATATCATTTTGAAGGATGTTAAAAGTCTAGTAATTGTTCATGTAATACCAGTTTGCTGAGTCAAATGACTTTGTTAAGTCATTGCCAATTTTTGGATTTTTTAGATTTTTGATCTTATGTAATTTCTTTGACATCTCTGACACCCAGTTTCATCATCTTTAAAAAATAAGAATATTAACAGTTACGCATTTTCTGATTATTTTGCGCATTACCATTGAAGAATGCATATGAAACATTTAGAGCAGCCCATTACAAAGTAACACCCAAGAAATGTTAGCCAATGATCTTGTTATATTATTAAGCTTGTAGAAAAATAAAGTATAAGGTTATAACAAAGTCACTATGATTATTCAAAAAATTATTACTAGGATGAATTTGGACAGCAGAGACTATCAAGTCCTTATAGGTAAATAGAAAAAAAACAAAAACCAAAAAAATTAAAACTGCTATTCTCTGTTGTGTTGGGTTTGTGCTAGATAATACATCAATTATTTTAATTGAATTCCCTATATTAACTCTAGCAGTAGAGAAACTGAGATTCACAGAAATGTGATTGTCTTAGGGTTAAGAAGTGATTTGAATTTAAATATGGTTGATTTCAAAGACTTTGATTTTAAAGAAGCCTGGAGATTTAGCCTCTGTTTTCACTTACCCAGAACACTTTCTGTTCCTTTCTATCACTTTTAATATAGATAAACAGTCAGAACATGAGTTTGGAGCTATATTACCACACTTAGCTCCAATAAGAGTTTGATTATAAAAAAAAAAACTAATAAAATATTTGTTGGATTTTCCATCTAAATGACAGAGAAGCTCCATTGGTGTTGATAATTGGGCTGATGCAATTGTTTCATGAGACAGAAGCCAGATATGGAAACTAGAACTCAAACAATGCTGGAGAGTTAAGTGGTAATGAAAAAAAGTAATGAGGGATATAGAGACAGAGACTGATGTTGGAATCAGTGATCTAAATATCAGATTTCTCTATGCCAGTCTCTATGTCAGTCTCTGGCATTAGGTAAAATATGGCCTCTGGAATATCCCAGCAATAAGAACAAATTGTGTCTCTGTGTTCTAAAGGGAGTGTAGGGACAATGTACTGTTTGTTCCACGAGGACTTGTCAGTTTCACTTGGCATGGTGCAAGGAATAAGGCATAGTTTGTGCCAAGTTTGACCCCTAGTCATTGAAGAGTGATCAGTTGATTAAATCATGGCTTTTACAAGACTAAACTCCATGGGTCAGAGCAGAGCTGCATATATTGTAGGATGTTCCCTGTACATCTGTGGCTGATGATATAATTCCATGTTCAAGTGGAAAGTATAGGGAACTGAAACAAAGAAGACCAAGTTTAATAACTTGTGTGTATCAGTTCACTTCTCCTCCTTACCTTTTGTTTTTTATGTCTAATTCAGGCTTACTACATTGTTTATGGAAAGCAAAGGTCAGAATTAATATTATTTATATATTTACATAAATTCCTGCAGTTATTCTGATATACTTATGTATGTTGAAAGTTACTGGACAGAAGACTAAGGTCTCTATCCAGTAGTTCCCATTCTTGGCTTCAATCTGAAGATTATCAAGTAAGTCTGTGCCCACAATTCATTGACTTAACCTGCAGTAAGTTACAACCATCTCTTTTAAGGACTGCTGTCATCTTTCACATTGGGACACTTTACGAGCACAGGAGCTGAAATGCTGTGCAACCATGTATTCAGCAACACAAGCCTGGAAATTAGTGGTCATCTTTTCAAACTTAATTTTTAGTTTTTGTCCAGTTTTACTGAGGAATAATTGACCTATAACATGGCATATGTTTAAGGTGTCCATCATGATATTTTTGATATAGGTATCATTGTGAAATGATCACAGTGAGTTCAGTTAACAACCATCATCTCTCAAAGTTACAATTTTTTTCTTGTGATGAAAATATTTAAAATCTATTTTCTTAGTAGTTCTTAGTAGTTTTCACATAGATAGTGCAGTATTGTTAGCTATCGTTACTGTGTTCTACATGACATTCCCAGAACTTATTTATCTTATAAATATATATATATATATATATATATAGGGAGAGAGAGAGAGATTGATTGATTGATTGATTTGAACCACTTTCACCCATGTGCCTTAACCACATCTACCACCACCAACAATAACCACCAATCCATTTTAGTTTTTACCAGCTCATTTTATTAGACCCCACAAACAAATGATTTCATGCAGTATATTTTTTCTCTCTTTATTTATTTCATTTAGTAGTCATTTTAAAATACTTCTCATCATTCACCTCCAGTTATTCATGTACTCTACGAGTCTTGACATCTCTCCCTATCTCTACTGCGCTTATCCTAGTCCTGTTGGACTTCCACAAGAATCTTCAAACTTGTCTTTTTATTCCCAGTCTTACAGCCCTTTAAGGCACTTCCTTACATCACAAATAGACTGATCCCTTAAAGAGAGCATGAAAAATGCAATGATGATGAGTGTCCTGAAAATGGCTTACCATTCTTTCATGAGTTCTCTCTGCCTTTAAAACAATATTCAAAACCCCTAAACATCATTTAGAAGGCTATATGGAGCATGATCCTTTTTTTAAAAAGATTTATTTATTTATGCATACAAGAGCGGTGCAGTGAGTAAGAGAGTTCACCAAGAAAGAACGGGGAGCAGAACAGGTAGAGCTACTGAAATACACTGCTGAGGTGAGCAGCGGACTAGGCAGGAGAGGTCTGCTGTGCCGTGTGGGCCCCTCCCTGGCCAGGGATCTAACTCGAATTGCAGTGACTAAGGAAGCCCCATGGTGTGGTGCTCAACCCCTTGCACCATTAGGGAGGCCCTACCATGATCATGATCTTTTTTTTTCCCCCCAGAAGGGGGTGTTCATTATGATGTAGTTTATTTTTTTTTATTTGTATGTATTTGGCATCAATTGTGGTCCCATGGATTCCCACCACCATTTAACCAGTACACCATCACCTCAGTCCCTTGTGCTCTTTCTGCCTTCATCCCATTCCTTCCCCACCACACACAAAGTGTTTCTGATTTGTCCTTGTCTTTTTTTTTAAGTTTTTTTTTTTAAATTTCATTAATTTTCATTGAGGTAATGTTGGTATACAACGCTGTCTATCATTCACAGGGGTAGGTTCACCCCTCTTCAGATGTACACCCGCCCGCCGCCAATGCACCCAGAGTCCTTCACCCTAGTGTACTGGCCCCCTCCACACTACCCCCTCCATTCCTGCTTCCCCTCTGCAGTCAAATCCCATCACCATACCCTCTATCTTACTCTATACTAAGGCTCTGAATTCTGTGTGTTCCATGGTCTTCTTGTGTTTTCCCTGCTTACAAAATTATTTTCCTCTAACGATTTACCCTTGTACCTGCAGCCCTACAGTTTACAGTTCAAATGTCACTTCTCGGGGTGATGTGCTGCACCCTAGACCAGTTTGAAGACCCTCTAATAGCCTCTTAAATATTTTTAAATTTCCATACTATAATGTTTAGTAGCTTGAATGTGTTTTAAAAAAATCAAAATTGTCTCTTAAATGAAGAATGGATATGCATTGAACTGAATTTTTTTTTAATTTTTTTCTCATGATTGAGACCACACATGCCACGTCATAGAGCATCATTTCGTCTCTCCTTAGAAAATTCCCTTGCTCTCAAAATTTTAATAAACTGAGTGTACTTATATGGAGTAGCTCCAACAACAGACTTCATTAGTTCATTTCTCCCTTTTATGTAAATCATGAAGTGTACTCAAACTGACTATTAGTAACACACAAAAATACATTTCTGGTTCTAGTGGCCAAAGTGAGGGGAAAGACAGTCAAATTGCTCTGTGACAAGCAGTGTAAGATCCTATATTTGCCTTCCCTGACCTCACTCTTTATCTCTGGTCTCTCAGGTCTGAAACCTGAAAAGATCTGGCTGCCTAGAAAGATGTAAGGCAGTGAGTTAATTTATAAGATCGTAGACAGCTAGAGAGTTAGTTTAATTGAAAGATATAATTACCAGGTGTTGAAGGCGAAGGGGTTCATTAATTTCACAGACACTCTGTTGACTGAACTGTCCTCATTTTAATTTTTCATGACACATCAAGGAAGGAGACACCTGTGGGTCCTGAGAACAGACCAATCCTGGGCTTTCAGGAACTTAAAATTCCACCCCAGGCGCGAGCAATCTTTCAGAAGTGGAAGGCCAAGTTGTTTTCTCATGTTTAAAGCTCCTCCTTATGAAACTCTGAAATGGTCCTCCAGTGCCCTCTCCGCTTCCACAAAGCCCTTCGTGATCTGACCTCTGCCTGCTACTTCTGCCTCAGTTTTCTATACCCTTCTCTGTTCCCATGCTCTCTGATAATAACAGTAATAAATATAATTATAATTTTAATCATTTTCACATTGCTATTGCTAATAATATTTACTACACTCTTCCTAAGTACAAAACATTACTCTAAGTATTTATTTGCATTTGTTCATGATTTCTTGCTGATGATCCATAATAGCTGCTATTCTCATTTTAAAGATAGGGATGCAAGTTTGGGGACTATCAAATTAATTGTTCCAAATCAAAGCAAAACCCAGATTGAACTGAAGATCTGCTTGACTTCAAAATATATCTTTTAATCAGGTTTTCTTTGATGAGTCTTACTCTCTCCTACACTTTTCATCTCTGTGTTCTTTAAGGGTGAATAATGTATCTTAGTCACTGGCATGCCCCCAGAAAATAGTGGGGTACTGTGCAATTAGAAGACCTCTAGGAAACCTGACATACAAAGGGGTGGACAGATTAACTTTCTTTCCTCACTCAATGGTTGCAGTAGTGGTATCTAGAAAAGAAAGGTTGGTTGTACCTTTGACATTTCCAGGTAGAGATGCAAATGACAGCTTGTCTGAAGGAAGTAACTCAAAGGTTCGGGGTCCTCACAGTATATTTCCCAGAGATAATCAGGTAGGGAAGGAGATACTGAGCAATAGGATGGGAGAAGCTTGCATAACAGCACACTTGTCTGGTCATAGTGTCAGGTGTTCTCCACTCTAATGATGCACCTTCAAAACAGACATATCATTACTCCACAGAGTTGTAGAATTATGCAACATGTAAGGACTTGTAAAACCTTTTTGATATTTGACTGAAATCTAGAAGAACTGAACAGAAGCATAAGAATAATGATAATAAAAATAACATTTACTAATCTGATATGCATCAGCCGCTATTCAAACTTTACCTCTAATCTCTAACAAGCACAGGAAGTAACAATTAATATTAACTGCATTTGACAAAAAAAGAAACTGTAAACTAACTTTTCCAAGATTAGCTGTTACCTGAAGGAGTAGGGATTCAAGTTAAGATCTTTCTGCCTCCAAGAACTTAAAAGACACTTCACCAAATAGGACATGCAGATGGCCAACAGGTACATGAGAGAATGCTCAGCATCCCTCATAATCAGGGAAATGCAAATTAAAACCACAATGAGATACCACCTTACACCAGTGAGAATGGCATATATCAAAAAAAAAAAAAAAAAAAAAACAATAACAGCAAATGTTGGCGAGGATGTGGAGAAAAAGGAACTCTACTACACTGCTGGTGGGAATGCAAGTTAATCCAACCACTATACAAAGCTGTATGGAGGTTCCTCAGTCTACTAAAACTAGAGCTACCATATGACCCAGCAATACCACTCCTAAGGAGCTACCCAAAGGACACAAAAACACTGATCCAAAAGAATACCTGTACCCCTATGTTTATTGCAGCACTGTTTATAATTGGTAAGACCTGGAAACAACCCAAATGCCAAAAGTACATGACTGGATCAAGAAGATGTGATGCATTTACACAATGGAATACTATTCAGCAATCAAAAAAGATAAACTAGAGTCATTTGTAGAAATATGGATGGAGCTAGAAGGAATTATGCTCAATGAAAAAAGTCAAAAGGCAAGAGAAAAATAGCAGATGTTTTCACTTTTAGGAGGAATATAAAGGAACAAAAAAGGGGTACAAGGAAAAGAACAATAACAATCAGAAAAAAACACAACAGGAACAAAAAGACAAAGACAAATCAAAGGTATCTTGAGGGGGTGGCAGGGAACTGGGATGAAGGCAGAAAGAGCACAAGGTGACAATGCCCTGGTGAAATGGTAGTGGGAACTCTGTGGGGACTACAATTGATGTCAAATATATATAAATAAATTAATAATAAGAAAAATCTTTCTGCCTCCCTAAACCTTTCATATTTTTTCAATATCTCACTTCTTCAGAATTTTATCTTAATTTTTAAAAATATAAATTTGACTATTGGCGAAAAGTGTATTTTGTATAGAGGATGAGCGTTAATAGCAAAAAGTGAGAGGCTATTTTAGAGGGAGAAATAACCCTGAGTTTCCTTGTCCCTGATGTTGCTGGCCCAAAGTAGCCACATACCCCAGACCACAGTAGAGGCTGACAGTTCAATTAACCAAATATGGGAGAAAACAGCATTGATTAAGTGGGACTCTTAGGAAGTGGTTAATTACATTTCCTGGATAACTTAAGACAGTTTGTACTTTAGCCCATCTTAATGAAAATCTAAATATATCAGACCCTGTGCAGAGAACAGGTCACAATTCATTTATTTCTGTGTTCTTGAAGCTTACTTAAACAGGCTTTGCAGAATACACATTGTCTTTTTCAGTGTCTCTACTGTTATTGTAGTATTTAGTAATGATTCCTATTTCCAGAGAAGAGATCGTTTACTAACGTTTGAAAAAAGATTGTGCTATGACATCATCACACTTGAAAATGTATATCACACTGAATGTATATCTGTTTTTAATGATCAGAATCCATAGACCTTCAATTTCATTCTTCTGAATCTCATATATGTCTTCCTCTAAACTTCATTTTTGCCTTATCTTAAACCTCATTTAAGTCAGTGTGGGGTCAGTAGAAATAGAGTCATATATGATTTCCTGTGAAGTAGACTCAGCTCAGAAATCTGTCGGGGAGTTGTTGAAACTACAAATCCCTAGAGTAAACTTAAATAATAGATTCTTAACATTTTTATACTTATTCTGCCGATTGGTTTATTCTTATTCTAATTTTTACTTGCTTTCAATCATGAAGCATATTTACAGAACACATGAGTTTCTGTGGTTGCAATCCAAGTATCTCACATCTTGCCAATAAATATGTACAAATATGACAACGTTGCTATCGGTGCACTGATCTCTGTTATTATGAATTCATTGTGCTGCATTCTCTTAGCCCTCCATAACCAGAGTGCAGATGTTTCATATGGGTTCAGGAGAAAATCCATTCATTTTCCTTCCTCCTCAAGATGTCTTTTCACTGTCTCTGCTTCATTGGCCTATCTCTCCTTCCTTGGTGGTTATTTAAGCACACACAGGAAGCAAGCTATTCCCTATTCATGTAGACTGCAGAGAGGATAGGGCCTGTCTATACTTCAGACTCTGTCAGGTGGCTTCAAAGAAGAGTTGATTTAGTTCAGAGTCGTCAAAGTCTTACTTGAGAACTTTTCTCTTTTCTTCCCAGTCTTTCTCTTAGGAGTTCAAATCCAAGTCCTTAGAAGGGTGGAAAGAAAATGTGTCATTTATTGTCTGAAAAGAACAAACACTTCCTATGAAAGTAACCCTTGTCATTGCTTGACTTCTCCAGAAGCAGAGGCAAGACAGAGTTTGGAGAGCATGCTCTTTCTAAAGAACTAACATCTGTGAAAGAGTGGATGTCAAAATAGGCAGAGGAAGAGAGTGAGCTGCCGTGCAGACTCAAATAATGGTAGGGGTTCTCCAGTCAATATGGTAGGGGATTCTAAAGCAAGCACTATCCATCAAGTTCCCACATGGGACTGAAATGGACAGACCTTGACACGCCCAGCTGAGTCAGTAACATCTTGTGGGCCACCCTAGGAAGGGCACAGCCTGGGTGAGGTGTCTCTGCTGAGCATGAGGGTTGTAGCACGGTCACCACACACCCTGAAATAGGTCAGAAACTCCTTGTTTCTAGGGGATTCTGGAAGAAAGACCTCTTCTCCCAGAAGCATCTGAACCCTAGTCTCCATCCAAGCAGACTAAGCCCCAATCAGACAGAGTGGAGCCGGCTCCACTCACCCAGACTTGAGTTAGAGGCACAGAAGCACGGTGAGAGACCAGGACTGCAGTGCTAGAATATGTAATACTCAAAGAGAAAGTTTGGAAACTCTGGTGATCAGAGTCAGATTGTTAAGTCAGGCCAGAGACAACTGCAATCAGAGTTAAGAGGGTAAGTGACTCATCCAAGAGGGAGACTTGTTACTTAACAAAAGACCAATAAGATGGATTCTGACAAGAAAAGGAGAAATTTTGTTACAGTCATAAGGCACTATGTTGAATAGGTGCTACACATTATCATACTAATACTCAACAATAGATGCATTATATAGGAATCATCCAGTCTGTTCTATAAGTGCAGATTGATTCTTATTCACAGCAAGAGTTTATCCTAAATCAACAGCTAGTAAATGGTAGGGTCTCTCTTCTCAGCCAGTTCTACTGCACCCAGAGGGGAGAACAAATAACGATGATTGTGAGTCACAGAGAAACTAGCCCATGGGTTAAATACAAGAAACATTATAATGATAAGAATTGTCCAAAAACAGAATTGGCTCCCCTGGTGGACTTATTTCCACCACTGGAAGATTTCCAGCAAAGGCTATGTGCCATCTGTCATGTTCAGGGCAGAGGCAATTCTGATGGCTGGGAGGTTGAACTTCATGACTTTACACCACCCTTTCCAATCCCGAGGCTCTGGTTTTAAATCCCTGCTAACCCCTGCAATTTCCATTCCAGTCCTGTTTCTGAATCTTTAAATAGCTGACTTGCTTTTCCAATATTTGGACTTTCCCTTAATTTAGAGTGAACATTTCCAGTTAAGAATGGAATCTGGATAATTTGTATTTCAGTATAATTCTCACTGGAAAAAGATAGCTGCTCAACTAGACCCTAAGCAGCATTACCAAAATAAAGCTGGAATATTGTATGGCTTGCCTCATCAGAGCATCACATTCAGAAGAAATTACAATTTTGTATAAACATGCACTTTAAATATTGAAATTATTTAAATATTTAATAAAGATTTTGAGATCGATACCTATTACACTAAGAGAAATCGTTCTGAATATTCTTCTCCTAATAAATGGCAACTGCTCCCTAAATGTTTTTTTTTTTCCCCAAAAGTCCCAAACTTTAAATCCTAGCCCATGCTGGACTTTACCACTCTTCTATGAATTTATCTTTTCTTTATGATAAGATACCGCTCAGCCAGTTGCAACTCAAAACACTTTGATCCCATTCTTCCTCCAGTTCATTTCACCTGTTAACCTTAAACATCTCAGAAGGTAGGAAAGGAGGAGGACCTGAAATGTTCTCATTTTTTTAAATACTTTTAAGAATCTTCTTAAAGAAAGTGCCACCCATAGCTCCTTCCAATCCACAGCCTGAGCCATTCCTTCCTGACATTCTGATGCTCCTACAGGGTGCAGCAGGGTCTGCTTAGGGCTGGCCATTGCCTGTATCCATTAAAGTTATGTCTAAAAGTCTAAGTCTGAAGACTCAGAGGAACCAAGTTGTGGTTTTCAGATTCAGTCTAGTTCTGTTACATGTTTTCTTCCTAGGAAAACATCATGATCACTTTTTTTTTTAGTTTACTCTTTCTCAAATTAGCTTTACTAACAACCAGAACTCAGAGATTTCACATAGGTGATAAAGTCAGAAATAGTTTTGTAACTCTTGGCTATAAATTGCTACCGCACTGACCTGAACTAGGAGTTTCTGATCCTCCAAGTTACCTTCTACCACCTGCTACCCAATTAGCAGCTGCAAAAGTCCCTTCAGTTTGGAAGTGTAGGCAGCTTGTAAGTCCCTTTCCTGTCAATGTGCAGATATCAACTAGATACAAACATTCCCGCCCCTCTTCACTCTTTCCAGGAGGTTCAGTCAGGCAGTCCACCAACAAAATAGATCGTATGGGGTGCATAAATAAATCTTAATCCTAGACCCTGTAGACTCATTTAATTGCTAGCTTTTCTCCTCCTTCTCCACCTCTTGGTTCCCTGCAAATTTTATCTACTATAACTCACTGTATTGTTTGTTTTTCCTTCTCACAGTGCCAATATACTTATGCCTGCACATTGTCAAGTTTCTTGGAGTAATAGAAGATTCATGGATTTTTTTTTTTTTTTGGTACAAGGACCATAGCTTTAAAAACATCACATAATTGAAGACTGATCCTGACATAGGATGTCAGACCATCCTGTTTACCAGCTAATGTCATGCTGCTCTGTGACCCCATCAAGGATGCAGTTTGTTACTCACTGAGCCAACTTTGAAATTATGAAATTCTTGATGAAATGTTTTTAATTTGGGTGAGACTCCTAGTGTTACATATTATGCACAAAATGACACTTACTGATATTTTACATGATGGTATTTCTAATTTGCAGAATTCAAATTCACATACAATTTTATCATACTGTAGCTTTTAATATTGGTTCCAAATTGTGTTTGATGGAATACGCCAGAGCTGGGAGCTTGATTCTCAGGCATTTTTTTCTTAAAATTTTGGCTCAAGAAAAAGCCTTGAATTAGTCCCATTATGTCTGCTGCTGACTACCTTTCCCTTTAGAGGAAGTTCTATAATTCTTTAAATTCAATATCTTTAAGAGATTGAACACCCATAGGAGCCAGGTTAAAACATTAAATTTAACTACCTTAAAATACACTGGTAGCCATGGAAATGCCTGGCTCAGGTCTCCTGCTGTGGGAGCCTCATTGAAGGATGGTCCTGCTCTTGCTCCATTGCATTCATCACCTCTGTGTCTACACCTCCCGCTGGGTGCTTCCAGCCAGTGACTGACCACACAAAGGTACTTATGCCAGTCCAGTTGGTTCCTGTGAGATTCCAGACTCCTGTGCTGGATGACTTTGGCCCTTCTTTAGTCCCCTTAAGCCACTGCAATCTGAGACTGTTCTTACACAAGTCTTCCTTCATTCTTCTCATCTCCTCATGTCAGACTCGCATCCCAGTCTGAAGACTCCCTATCTTTTCCTGCTCCCTCCCCTTTGTTCTCCATGGTATATCTCCCCTATAAATATCTTGCATATCGAATCCTATGTTTGCTGCACCACAAGATCCTTTTGAGGCTTTCTCATTTCAGTGAGCAGCCACCTTTAAACTATATTGCCCAAGTGCCATAATTCTGACATCAAAATGGAGTCTATAGCCTCCCTCTGATGATGAAGAGACGTTCCCCGGGTCTACTGTTGCTCACATTATCAGTAGATCTACACCCATTCCGTGAACTGTCGATATATAAGTCCATTCATTTGACAGCCATAAAGAAGAGATGCTCCTGATTTGGGAGCAGGGTAATGATTTAATCTGAGCTGAATCTGAATCTTGTAATTTTTATCCCAAATCCCAGATATATCTTCCAGAATGAAATGAAGTAATGTTTGACTACTACATTTTAAAATGTTATACTTGTAAGAAACTCTGGTCTGACATTCCAAAATTTTGAAAGTAAATTCACATTTTATTCTGCAGACACTTGTGATTCTTCAAATGGAAAGTCACTTTTAAAAACAGCAAAATTTCTTAAAATCCCAGTCTTAACTTTTGTAACACTTTCTACATACTCTCCACTCTCTCCAAACATGCCAAAATACTTTTCATGCTCACCTGCCTCATAATGGCTTATATTTATATCATATTTTTCTCAATTCCTCTACTTACCCTTCTATATCCTTCCTTTTTCTCTATGGGCAGCCCTGTCCTTTTTACTGTGCAAAAAGCTAGCCTTTTGGTTCTCTATTTCACCCTTCACTCATTGCCTCTTTCTCTTCAGAAACAGAAAACAAAGAAAGATGTCAGAATTATGTATTAACAATTTGTTCCTGCTGTCCCATTTTACCCATAAATGGTTAGTCTCTCACTGGGTGCTTTAACTGCTGCATCTTTTCACACACCAGCCACACTTTAGGCCTGTGGGAAACTCTCAGGCTCTCTTTTGGGTCTTTCCAATTGAGGGGCTCATGAAACTAGCCCAAACATTAGCAAGTCAGCACCTTTTATGATGAAAAACTCCTTTATCCAGGAAAACTTAAAGGCAAGGCAGCAGAGTGCTGGCCTTGTGACCAATTCAACAGAGATCTCTCATTCGCACTACTGAGGTCTGACAGCCCAGTCGGGGTTGACCAAGGCTAGAGGAGAAAGAAGCACATCCCTGCAGAGTGGTCACAGTCTCCCTGCTGCCCCTCCCTCCTTCACACCCCGTAATCAATCCTGGCCACCATTGCCGCTTGCTACTGCTTGGTCTGAATTGGTATTCTCCCTGCCTTACCAGTCTGCACTTAGATTTATGATTTATTTAGAATTGGATTACATCAAGGCTCAAGGCCAAGGCTCCATAATCCGTCACCGTCTCCACTGTGGCCAAACACAAACATTTGTTTCAGCTGCATCAGCATCCCTAAACCCTGTTCGAAGGATACCCATTGTTAATCGCTATAGCAACTGCATCTTCTTGTGTTTTTTCTTTGCCAACCCCAACCTCTCACCTCCCTCCTTCCCTATTCCAAATAAAAGCATTGACTCCATCAAGTGATAGATATTCATAATTTAACAGAATGGTGGCAAGTCAAAGTTATGCTGTTGAAATACATCACAGCCAGAGTTGCTTTGCTATTTGTTTTTGTGCTGTATAGCAGTAAGTGTTTTAAGTTATGGGCTTCGCACACACATAAGGAGAAAAAAGGTTGTATTTGTAATTGTCGCCAATATTGATGATGGCTCCTTGCCCACTTAGTAAAGACTCAAGCAGCAAAATTAGGGTGCTCCCTCCTTAACCGCTGCTCATATTTATTATTTCTTATTAACAATAGTGAAAAGAACCATGTTTGCTATATCTATAGCTCATCACAATTAGCAAAGGGAAAACGTTACCTCATCCAAACTTCACAGTATTTTTGTGAAATGAGAACACTTACGCTGTTCTGTGGATGAAGAAATTTAAGTTCTAAAAAGTGAAGTGTAAGTTTAAGAGTCAGTAAGGAATAGAGAACTGAAAGCAGCACTTCAAAGCCCAAGCAAAAAGCTCTTTTGCTTTAAGCCACTGTTACCTCCTTAACAAAAAAGATATCCAGGTAGCCTAATTAACATTAATTTAAAACTGATCTACAGAAGAGTATCAGATGAGATATATCTCTCTTTAGCTATACAAAAGTGGAAATACCTTGGGTGAAGTGACCAGTGCTTCTGAGGATCTGGGTCTTGTGTGGGCATTAGAGAAATATGTTAAACAGCAAATGACACAAGAAATGAAATGGATTTGTGTCATTTAAGCTTTTAGTCAAGCTTAGCCATTAACTCACTGGGAGTCCATTTTCTTCTCTGAGATTTAGTTTCTTTGTATGTAAATAGTAAAGGTTGATTATGTCTAAGTTGAAAATTTGCAATATCCTCAACATCTACCTTAAGTGTACACTGCCCGCTTAACTTGCGCTTCAAACCCCAATAAGAAGTGGAAACAGAACAATGGAGTTTTCATCCTCAAGCATCAAATAACATAATTAATGTTCTCAAAGCTCAGATTGTGGCACAAATGCACAGCACCAAACAAAAGGGTACAAAACAATACTTAAGGTTTATGTTTTAATGTTCAAATGTAAAAGGCATACATGGCCAAGTTAAAGAAGTTCAAAGAGAGTTAGAAGACATGGAAAATGTCCATTGTGTGAGAGAGATCTGAGTTGAGTGATAAATGGTGAGAGGAATTTGAAGGGTAGGAAAATGAAAGACTCAATGGGGAAGATGATATAATGAAATCCCAGTCAAGGGAGTAAACAAGGATATTTCCATTTAGCTATGAGTATTGACTTTTCTGCACCATAGCTTTCTGTTTTATTGTGAATCTTTGAAGTTGAACTGAACATAGGCTCAACGGGACAAAAATTAATATGCCCCCTTTATCCAAAATCCAACTTTTAAAAGCTTATATACAGTGGGAGGGAGAAAAGGAGAGGGGAAAAGAACAATAAATAACAAAATACAAACAGCATGACATGATCCTAACTAGTTCAGTAAACCAAGTATGGGGTAAAGAAGTCCAGAAAAACATTGTGCCTCTTCCAATAACAGTGACACAACACAGTGATCCGCCCTCACTTTCTTCTTGCTGGGGCTTCAGTGAAAGGAACTAGAAAGGGAAATTGGAAAGAATGAGTAAAAGGGAAGAGAAGTATGAAGGGAGAAAGATCAGAAAATATGCCAGTAGGAATCCCTACAGAAGCCTCTGTTTGCTGAAGTGTGGAAGGACTGGTTCAAAACCACCCCAAACTAGGAAAATTCTAAAATACCTCTCTCCTTCCTTGTGTCAAGCACTTCTCTGGGCATTTTGATTGTCAAGAAAGACAAAAGTTTGATCACTAAAGTTTGATCTTTACTCTGCCTGTCCAGTGCTGTCTGCCCTGGCCTCCCAATTTGGGTTACCTTGGGCTGCACAGACACTTGAATCATAATGAAGCTAGTTTTCAGTGTATGATGATCCAGGCCAGTTTTCTCACTCTGAATGTTAAATCGTTGTAGGAGGTTTGAAACTTACCCAGTCCTGTGCCTACCACCAAAGATTCTGATTTACTTGATCTGGAGTGAACTGTGTTCATCTTTTACATACCCAGATTAAATAATGAACTTTAGAGTAATATTAATCAGAACTAATATCTGATTATATAAGATATCAATAATTGGCTCTGAACATAAGCTGGCAGCTGAAATGAGTGGCTATGAGAGTCATAATGAGAGAAGTACCCTGATAATTCACTCCAAAACCAGAAAATTTAAGATTTTAGGAACTGTATATCCACATTCCATGTGACCCTTCCCCGTTAGCATTTACGGCACTTCTAGAACTGATGAGTAGACTATGAAAAGACCATAAGGACCGATCTTTCTTATCAAAGGCTCTACGAAGCCTGTCCTGTCTGGGAGTTAGTTAGTATTCTGAATTGGGCAGCATGGGGCTGCTGAAGGCTACGTAACCCCCGCTGCTGGTGACCTGAACCAAGAGAATAAAAGAAATCTAGGTGGAAGTACAGGTCCCTCAGCTGCATACCCTTCTTTTCCCTTGCTAGTCTCCTACTTAGTGGAGTAGAGCTGGCATTTCCAGAGCCCAGATCTTCTACCTATGTTGAGCCTATTTCTTTAATGAGGATAGAGCTGAACAAGAGAAAGATATTTATCTCTGAGGCAGAGGGTAAAGCAGGGTCCTATGGCTCAGTGGGGCTCCACTTCCCATAGTTTAAGCTGAGAGAGCTCTTGATAAGGGCTGGCGATGATTCTAACCTCTCACAAACTCTGGAGTCTTGAGAGTGAGTTTCTCCTATCAGGAATGCTGACCCTAATCAGCTTCTTTCTGTAAGAGGGGAAGCTCTGGAGAAGTTCCATTGCTCTAAACTGAATAGGGTCACTAACAGACGAAGGGGAATTATGACTGAGCCCAAAACTGTCTGAAGGCAAAACTTACCAGTTTCTGTCATAGCATCTAAGGGGACTCCCTCACTGAAACAGTCTTGTGATTTTTGTCTATGGGGAAAATTGACAGGAATATTACTAAAGCTGAGTGTTATATATATATATATATATATATATATATATATATGTATATATATATTAGCTTAAATAAAAGCTTTTACTATTAGTATGCATATTGTAAGTTGAACTAGACAGTTCCTTTAAAATATGAATCCACAGAGTTATATTATACTATGCACATATAAATATGCATAGTGTAAGTGAACTAGAGAGTTGGAAATGTTTTAGATGTGCTGATGAGAGGGCAAACCATTTTTCATAGGGCAGTGGTAATGGTTTTAAAGACATTGTTTAAAGTCTGGGACTTTGAATTAGATTTTGAGGTTGAGGTATTTATCTGGGTTGAGAATATTGGGGGAAACAGCCTCATAGAAGAGTTTAGGAATACAAAATCTATTTACCTGATGAGATCCTCTGGCAAGGCTTGAGGACTCCGTTAAGATAAACCACACCAATTCCTAAAACCCTCCAGGGTTCTCTGTTGTCCTTAGGACAAAGTTCAAGCTGCTTAACCTATCTTAAGAGGCCTTCACAATGCTGGAGTTGTGTCTGTATGGGCTTATCTAAAACCTCATTTTCTACTCTCCCCTTACTTAAGTTACTGCTCAGGTTCTTTTTGCTTTTTCGAACAATCCTTGTATACTCTAAGCTACAGGAGTTCTAACAGACTTTTCCCTATACCTCGAATAAACTTCCTGCTCCCTCTTTTCCTTGGTAATAACTTGTCACTTCTGAGATTTTAGCTTAAATATCACTTCCTTTCAATGACAGCGTCTGCCTTTCTATCTTTTGCTATGATGTCGTTTTTTGAGTTGTTGGGTTCGGAGAGTAGGGTCCTTGGGTTCATTCTGGGAAAACTTACACTAGAGCTCCCCTTTCACCAGCACCAGCAAGTTTCTCCACTACAGAGATGTTAGTTCTATCTAAAAGGGCAGGTTTAATATAAAAGGGAGAGAAGAATAAAACAAACTTGCATGGACACAAATGGGCAGAAAGGGCTGCCCTGAAAGGGACAGGTTTGCTAAGAGGCCTACATGGTTGCAGGTGGGTGGCCTTAAGGAGAGCTGCCTCTGCTGAGGGAGGTCAGTGAAGAGAAGCCCTGGCAGGGTACATGACATGGTGTCCCCATATCATTGCAGAGATGCACTGATATAGTCATCTCCTCCTTGTAGGGGCTCATTCTCTCATGGAGTGGTTTGTTTGTTGTTGACTTTGAATATCAAGTTATGTAGAATTTGAAAGGGGCCAGATTTTTACAATGACCCTCAAATCTCCCTTTCTTCACCTTCAGGTCTGTGCTCCTGACACTCCCTACAGCATTCTGATACCTGCTTGGGTCTTGTGCTTTGTGATCTAAGCTTTGGCGTCTAAGGATCTTAATTATTGTAGTTGGATTGATGGCTATGTTAATCCCTTCTACCCCTAGCTCCAGCTCTTGGCATTGTGTGAGCCAGGTTTCTGATCTTGTGACGCCTCCTTTTGGGTTTTTCTATGCTTATACTCCATTGGTAATATGCATCATCCATTACCAACCATCACCATGGTTTCTGTCCCCATTATATTTAAAAATAGTGTGTCTTGTTTGACAGTGTGCCCTCATTATCTAGTATTTTCCCTAGCATATAGTAGGGTATTGAAACTCCTATTAAAAGAGAGCTTAAGGTAAGATTGTGAAGGACCATGACTACCTGGATCTGGACACTATTCTGCAGGTAAAGGGGACCTATTGGGTGTTTTTGTTTTGTTTTGTTTTTACCCTGGTCAAGCATAATGGAAGCTAAGCTGAGCGTTCTTTCTGTGCGGGTGATGCTGACATGGGTGATGCTGAGGCTCTGGCCTGCAAAGACTCCCTCATTGTGTATCTTAAGAAACCATGCTAGTCTCTGTGGTGAATCCTCTCACCCCCCCCACACCTCTGGCCTGTACCCCAGTGCTTGTATGCATAAATAAATAAATCTTTAAAAAAAAAAAAAGAAAGAAACCATGCTAGGCAGTCTTGACTGGACCAGAGCCCTGCAGCATTGCTGTTTTCACTGTAGAAAAATGATTCTCCTCCAGTCTCCCTCCCCTATCATAATCCCAGCTGCTGAGAAGTGCAGCCAATCAGGTAAAGCAGGGATGAAGGAGGAAGAGGAAAAAAACCCTTTCCTTCAGTTGCTTCCAAAATCTCCCCAGTGCTTTGATTTACTTTCCGAGAACACTTTAGCTCAACAAACAATTGCAAACTACCCAGTTGCAAGGTAAAATGAAAAGCCCACAGGCATTAATTATATATAGAGATATTAAAAAAGAAGCTACTGCTTAATTATTGTTTGCAAATCTCAGTATTTAAATTGACTTATTTGCAAATGTCTGTTTAGAAATTGACTTTGTAATTATAAAGTCAGTGCAGGGGATGTCTCAGGCCCTGGAGGAGTCTCTAACGAGGAATGATAATGTAACAGCCAAAGTGAGACATCCTGAGCTGCATTTTAATAACTAGAGGTGGTTGGGGGAAAGGGGGGTGTTGAATTGCTTAAAGGAAAATCCCTAAAATGGCAAATGAAGGCACTAAGGTCTCTCTGGTGGGAAAGTATCACTGAGGTGACATGGGGTGGGGGGGTCGGGATACACAGGGGCATAGAATTCTAAGAACCAACAAGAACGGGGTTGGAGCTTGGGATGAACACATGGGTGTGCTGTGTTATTCTTTAGAATGTGTTCTTTTCTGGAACCAGTTACAGTGACTTCAAGGAGTCACTTGCCATCAACCATGCCCTCCCCAATTGCTGAAATACTGGTACTGATATTAGGGATTTTGTGTCCCCCATAATATTCACATACCAAATTAAGGCTTTGCCTTTGGTACCTTAGCTTGTGACATTATTTGTAAATTGAGTTGCTATAGATGTTGTTAGGTAAGATATGGTCATATTGGAGGGGGTGGCCCTTAATCCAGTGGACACAGGGAGAATGCCATGTCAAAGCAAAGGCAAACTGGGCTAATGCTTCTACAAGGGAACGAATGCCGAAGGTTACCAGGAAACCACCTAACGCTAGCAGAGAGGCCTGAAACTCATCCTTCCTCACTGTCTCAGAAAGACGCAACCTTGCCAACAACTTAATCTGGCCTCCAGATCCAGACATCTGCCCTTCAGATCTATAAAACAATGCATTTCTTTTATTTATGCCATACGGTTTTTAGGCCTTGGCTATTGCAACCTCAGAAGCAAATCAACTGCTTTGAGAAATCCTCAATGATATCACCTAACTACTAAGGAGCTGGAGATGGAAATTTTCGACCTGGAAATAAACAGGTTCTCTCAAAATTCTAGACTCTTAGACATTTATGAACTTTGACCTTAAAACCATCAGGAGGATCAGTGGTTCTCAAATATGGTTAATGTTTTGGAATCACCTAGACAGTTTCAAAATTACTGATATCTGTATCCTATTCTCAAAGATTCTGGTTTAATTAATCGGTGGTACCTCCTGGGTATCAGGCCTTTAAAAGCATGCCTGATGAGTCTAATTTGCAGTACAAGGTTGAGAACCAGTCTTACAGATGTTAGATTGTCATCCCCACTTAACAGATGGGGAAATTAAGGCTTGGAGAGGTGAAGAAATAATTGTTCAGGGCCACCTTGCTAGTGAGTAGAAGAGATAAGAAGGAGTGAGTCCTAACACCTTGACTTTTGGGTCACTATTTTCCCCTACAGTCTTCTTGGCTTTAGCTATAGGGGATAAGCACTGATTTCCCTTTCCCTGACAGTTCTCCAGTTCGAGGCAAATAATGATCTTGGCCACTGTTATTAAAGGGACATTGTCAACTTCCACTTGTACAGAGTGAAGTATTATTTCACACATACTTCATTTCCATAGTGGTGGAGAAGGCATGGTCTGCCTTTTAAAGAAGACCAGTAGGAACCTAGGGAGAAATGAGACTGGAGCAAAAAATCACACCATTAGTTCATAGCAGAACGAAGGCTCAAATTCAGGTTTTTTGAAACAATTCAGTATCCTTTTCATCATTTACCCCCTGAGAGAGAACTTAAACCAACTTGATCCAATCTTTGTTCAAAGTCTTTCTAATCACCCTTCACATCTTCCCGCTCTATAAGAGAAAGGTTTGTGAACAAAAATGGATTTGATGCAACTAACTGTAATCCCTTCTTTCATAAAATTGTGAGCTTTCATTTCCAGTATGATTTATGAAGTATCAGAACAATCACAGAGGGTCTGGCCATCACAATGCAGAATATCCTAAGTAAGGTGATGTCATTTCCATCTAACACAGTCTTTTTGACTGCTGCAAGGTGACCACCCTGGTTTTCATTCTATCCCCCTGCCCACCAGCTGTGCACACAAATGTCAAACAAGAGCTGCTCAGTTCCTACCTATGATTCTAGCTCATTCTAGTACTGATCCTGAAGAGTTAGAGAATCCAGGTTTTGTGCTTATTCAAATACAGGCCCAAGGTCCAAGTCCTGGGTGCCATATTCACTAATTGTAGAACTGAGGGGAATCTAGTAATTTTCACTTTAACTGTCCCAGTTAAATAATGCCTATTCCAAGTTGTCTAATGTGTAAATTGAGATAAGGTAAATAGTAATCCTTCTCAATGTTGGATTTAAAGGTCAATTTTGATCTTTTTCCTTGGATGAGCAGCTAATAACAATGAATACAAGTGCAATCGCAGCTAGTCCTGCTTTGAACCTTTACAGATGTCATTTGTATTCCAAAGCCTGATTTTATAATTCTACCTTTTTTGCTTCCTAGTTTTAGAACTCCTGCTTTAGCAAACTATTTAGAACTCATTTTTTTTTGCACTAAATTATTCCTTTTCACTAATCCTTCCATGGTTCTAAATTTTGCCCATGCTCCAATTCCTGGCTGGATCATCCCAGTAGAATATCATCTGCCTTATTTCATGTTCTTCTGTGATACCTACTCTTCCCTCAAACTAGATATTGTTGGTCTTGACCGTATGATCAAGTTTGAATGTTCATTGTCCTCCAATGAACAAGAACATTGATAGTACAAAGATCGTCATGATTTTTAGGGAGAACACTTTCCATCAAAGGGCACAGAGCAAAGTACAGGTAGTGGGGAATCAGAAAAACAAAGGAGACTTAATTCTCATATTTTTGAGGATGGAGTGTTCAGAGTAACATGCTGGCTACATGTGGGGAAGGTGCTTTTGACCTCTGCTGATGGCTATCCCTTTCCCCCTACAGAGCTTACCTTCTAGACTTACCTCTTTTTATATTATACCATTCCAGAGAAAAACTATCAAAGTTTCTGGGTCCATAGGGATTAAAAACTGGAAAGTAATGTTTGTTATAGGAAATGTTATCACTTTTGATATCTTAGAATTTGACTTGACTTACTGAAAATGTTTAAGCTCTCTTTGAAAAGAAAAGCTTGAATTTCAGGTAAATATGTTCAAACACCAGTATGCATATATTCCATTTCTACCTAGTATAAAGGCTGTAATTTGACAATCCACATATATAGTATTTCAACTGCAATTTAAGAGCACGGCCTATAGACCAAGCATGTCTTATGTCCTCATTATAACAAAATGCATGTAGTTATTCCTGTTTTACAGATGAGAAAACTGAGGTTTAGAGAAAGTAATTTAGTACAAGTCAGTTTATTCAAAATCAGCAAGCTTATCCAACATTAGCTATTAGTTAAGGTGAATTTTTACTTACTCCTATGTGATTTCAACATTGACTCATTACTATTAAATGATACTGTTTCAAAAATCAAGAGAAACTCACTTCCTCCCATCTCTCACTTCATCATCATGCTCAGTGCCCCTTCAGGAAAGAATCAGATAGGAATGCAGTACTATTATTATCTGTATAAGTGTAATTTTTCCCAGTCTGCTTCCTCATTGTAAAAGTAGAGGACTGAACTCATCCAGAAAACCCTGTAAAGCTCCACTGTCTTATTATTATTCAGATGTGAATACTTTCAGTCAAAGCAAAAAGCTACTGCTGAAGGGAAGGAATTAACACTTCACAATTTATACTCCTTTTCATTAACAATTAGTTATGTTAAATGCCATTTAATTTGTTTGCACCATCAAGTCCTGGGAAGGTGTCCATGCTTCTTGTAATTTTCCAATAACTCTCCATCATCAACTGAGTTAATTTCCCAGGCAGGCAAGTATCAGTTTTAATTCCCAACCTTTAATATTCTTCAGCCTTGGGCCACTGGTGGACATACATGAGCTGATGTTGTGGGTGGCCATATGAGTCCAAGTTAACTCTGATCTTTTGGGGTAAGAGTGGGCTCTGTCTGCACTGAGAAAAGCAACCTTAACAGATGACAGGTACGGACTGTTTTCACCAAGGCCAGTGCTATTATACCCACAGTGATTTTGGGTAGAGGTGTCATCAGTTTATAAGAGGATAAGTTTTAAGCTCCTACAAATATTATCTGCTCACCGAAGCCTTTTCTCACCACTATAACCTGAAGTCAAGGAATCATAGAGATTCTTTACTTGCAAGATAAAAAAATAGCAGAAGGAAAATTAACCATTTTTATGCTTACTACATACCAAACACAACACTAAATGTTTTTGAGTGTTTTTGTATTTCATCTTGGCAATAGCCCAATGAGGTATTATGGCTATCCTCATCTTACCTTTGAGGAAATCAACTGCTTTTGTATTGTGTCTGTCATTGGCAATTTTATGGCTGCATACTAAATTACCCCCAAATATATCAGCTTAAACCAATAAATACTATCTCACAAAGATTCTGAGTACCAGGAATCTGAGAGCAGCTTGGATTGGTGGTTCAGGTTCAGAGTCTTATGATTTTGCAATGAAAATGTTACTCAGAATTCATTAGAATTAGTGACAGAAATGAATCTTTGGGAAGTAAACACCAGTTTGCTAAATTGCCACAATATAATCCCACCATACTATTTCTGGTGATTTTTTTTCTTTTTTTTTTTTTTTTGGCAATGTCCTTAGTAGCAAAGCTATATACTCATTGTGTCCACATATACACATCATAATCCAACAAGAACCCAAACACATCAGGCCTCTGTTTTTGCATATACTAATTCCTCTGGGTGGAATTTCTTACTCCCACCCACAACCAGCTTTATGGGCAGGAGACACATGCACAGGGCTCTGTGCTGAGAAGAGGCCAGGGCTAGGTTCAGTGATTAGCACATTTAGACATTCAATAAAAATCAGTGGAGCTGAATAGTTTACCTTTGTCACCTTTCCAATCTCTGTGTCAAGATAACCACTTGACACAGTTTATCACTTGGTGATAAACTTTACTTCTCCAAAGAGTCAATTTTGGACAACTTTGAACAGCAGTGATAAATAAAAATTCTTCCTCAAAAATCACCTTAACTGGATCTACATGTGTCTACTTATATGTCTACCTATGGTCATAGTCTCACTTATCAAATATAGGAAAAGGGAATTTCCCTCTCTTCTGATGAAACCCTTTAGGTATATGAAAGCAGAACTCAAATTCTGCCTATTATTCTGTGTGAATTTGTATTTTAAATATATCTTTGACCTGGCTCCATGTTTAGTATATTGACATCTTTGTGTTATTCACAGTAAATAAGAATTCTTCATGCATCAGACCTAAGTGGTTCAGATCAAGGCAACTGGAATGATTTGACTCTCCTCCATGTATCTCCCTACCCTCCTATACACTGTTCTTGGCATATAGTCATGGTAACAGAGGAGGAATAAGAGAGAAGACAAGCCCATCTAGCATGTTCTTTCATGGTTTTTGCTAGTGTCACATCCTTTGGCCAGTAAGGTGGTCCTCCATCCTTATTGTTCTGACTGAGGGATTTCCCAGCGACTTGGAACTTGCCTGAATGCAGGGTCCTCCCTCCATACAAAAACAAAGAAAAAGCAGGTATAAACCAGGGCAGTTGGTCACCTGTCCAGTCACGTGGCCAGGTCCAGAGTAAGAGTGGGAGATAGTACAAAGCACAGAGTTTGGATTTGAGGGGCAAAGTGCTGGGGCCGCTAGTATAATCTATCCACTGGTGAATGAGTGTGTTTTTCACTTCACTCCTAAACCAACCTTTAGACCAAGTGAGTATATGTGGTCTTTATTTCCTGTCTTAAAGTAACAAGATACTCCAAACAACAGTCAAGGAAAATGGAAGACCCATTGCTAAAGAAGAGTGGCTTTGTTTATTTTTTAAATCTTTATACAGCCCTGTTTCAAGTTGATAGCAGAGGTCTCTTAGCTGATCCCCAGAGGATTCCCAGAACAATCCTACCCACTTTCCAATTAAGCCCAGGTGAACTTAGCCCTGACCCATGGCTCAGAGTGTCAGTGAAGTGCCAAAGCAACTGGATGGGAAAATGTAAAATACAGAAAGAAGGGTTTTTGTTTCTGTTTTTATGTTACGTTTCCACTGTTCCAAAGAATTTCTCATTGGTTTTTTATTTTTTTTTTTTAAATCAGGTAGAACCTTCGGATGATGCTCTGGCAGACAGAGCCTTCACCTGTTCTCACCTACTTATCCCACTTATTTTCTCTATTATTGACACTGTTTCTAACAGGAAATACTGCTTCAAACAGTCATTCATTCTTCATCCACTTATTGAGCACCCATTATTGATGATGTCGTGCTACATCTAAGGCATGTAAGGATGAATACGTCTAAATTAGCAACTTCAAGAGTTCATAGAAGAGATATACTTCTTAACAGATAATGGTTACAAAAGTTTATGTAAGATAAACAATGCCAACATAGAGATCTTTGAAAGTGCACACAGTACTGCTTCCTTCACCTAGACAAGTGATGAAAGATTGCAGAGATGAGCTGCTTTTGGACCAGGTTTGGAAGGATGACTAGAAGTTCACTTGTCCTAAAGCAGAGAAGTTAAGGTCATAGGCTTTCACATCAGACCAGATTTGGAATGATAATCTGCTACCACCAATCTGTGTGACCTTGAGTAAGTTAATTAACTTCCCATTCTCCACTTTAATTTTCTCATGAATAAAATGGTCTTTTAAGAATTAAACGAGATGGAATAATGTGTGTGGGTGTATATGTGTACACCCACATATGGTAGTTAGCACTGTGCTTCTCAGAGGGAAATCACTCAAAGTGTAGCTATTCCCATCAAGGTTATTTGCAAAAAAAAAAAAAAAAAATGGTTAGAACAGAACATTCCAAATAGAGAAAACAGTAAATCCAGGCAAAAGGAAAAGAATGGCATATTATTGGAATGAAAAAGAACAAAAGTCTGATCAGGTTATTTGAGTTATATGTCAAGGTGGACGGCAAAGGTGCTTAAGCAATTGTTTTCTTTTTTTTTTTTTTAAGATTTATTTATTTATGCATACAAGCACTGGGGTACAGGCCAGAGGTGTGGGGGTGGTGGTGAGAGGATTCACCACAGAGAGCAGGGAGCAGAACAGGCAGATCAACAGAAGTACACTGCTGACGGGAGCAGCGGGCACAGCAGGAGAGGTCTGTCGCGCCATGTGGGTCCCCTCCCTGGCCGGCAGCAGGGATCGAACTCGTGCTGCAGTGGCTGCTGTTTGCTTCATAGTGCGTTGCCCAACCCACTGCGCCACCAGGGAGGCCCCACTTAAGCAATTGTTAAGGAGACAAGGTTGGAGAGGTGACAGGACAAATGAGGGTGACAGACTGAAGTCCATGTCAAGGAATCTTGCATGCAGTTGGGTGGAGGTGGTCACAGAACAATTGAGAGCGGTCAAGCTAATGCACTGAGAAGACCCACTAGCAGAGAAGAAGATGCACAGGTTTGGGAGCCTTACTGCTTCCTACAGAGGCCCAACAGAATGCTTTGCTTAGGTAGACGCTGCACAGGTATTTGCAGAATAAGCAAACGAATGAGTGGCAATGGCATCTGGCAGGTAAACAGACCACAGGATGCTATGGAAGTTCATGGGAATACTATCCACTTGACTTAAGTCAATGGCCACAGGAATATTTTAGGAAAAAGCTAGGAGGCAGAACTTAGGGCTTGATCACTGACTGGTGGTCGAAGGCAAGAAGGACATGGGTGATCCAGAATATAGCCTGGATCTCTAAGCAGGATCTCAGTGCAACAGGATTCTTAGTGAATCAACCCTTTTCCCTCAAATTTTATTGATTTGTCAGTTCCTTACATAACTATATAATTTGGGGGATACATGTTCAGACCTCCATATGTGCACACACTTCACTCACTCTCCACAGAAACTCCTGTGCCAGAGCCTTATCTTTTTCCCTATACCCTATTCCTCTGGCAATCAGTATATTTTTATAGAGTCTAAGAATTATTTCTTCTGTGCTTTGCCATTTTTCTTTGGTTATTTATATTCCACAAATAATTGAAACAATCAGGTATTTGTCTTTCACTTTCTGACCTATTTCACTTAGCATAATCACCTCAAGATTCATCCATTTTGCCTCAAAGGCACCATTTCCTCTTTCTAAAAAACTGAGTAGTATTCCATTGAGTATACAGTCCACAATTTCCTCATCCAGTCATCTGCCATTGCACAGTTAGGATGGCGCCCTGACTTGGCCATTGTGAATAATGCCAAGTGCACACAGGAGTGCATAAATCTTTGTATTTTAGAGTTTCATATTCTTTGTGTACATACCTGGCAGGTCAACCCTTTTTTACTGGTTCAGTTAGAATGTTTTGCTATATTTGTATGCAGCAGAGTTGAGAGTGTCAAATGAGATAATAGATTTGCACTTTATAAGTTGTAAAACAGCTGTGTAGTGTAGAAGTATATTCATTTATTCATGGATAGTTTGAATGCCTATTGTGCCAGGCATCATTCTAGGTACTGGGGATATAACATTAAATAGACAATGACTCATTGTTTGTGGGGATTGCATTCTATGACATTGTTATAATTGCTCTGATTTGAACTTGGCCAAAAGTCACACATGTTCCTCCACTCAATAAGAGTTAAATTGAATCAGTTCATAACAATAGCTTTATAAATATAATTTTATTTATTTCTGGGAGCATCCTCAAAAAAAGTTTATCATCGCCATTTAGAAGATGAAAACATGGAGACATCAAATAGGTAATTAGCTATTGTGTCAAGGTTTACAATGCTACAGAATAGTAAATGCACAATTTGGAACTTAGTGCAGGGGAAGGGAGTCAACATTACTTCAGGGGATGGATATGGCATGGAAATATTGAATGATTTGGCATAATAACTACCATAAACACTTGCTTGTAAACTACAGTGAATCCTTTTTCTTTCCATAATTTAAGCTATACATTCAAAGCACAATCAATCTCCTTTGGGGCATGAGTAAAAGATGATTAGGGAACCGTCTCCTGGACAAAAGATTGGCGGGCTGCATAAAGACTCTTTGTGGTTAAGCATCTCAGCCACTTACATTTTCAACCTAAAACTATTAAAAACAACGTCTCAACAACCCCATGAAGTTAAATACCCTTGTTAAAGTGATCACATATATTCCAGTTAAATAATAGCCGTGGGAGAGGGCAATTAGCAGATGCGGTCAGGAGAGAAAAAGATATGTTTTCAGATGAGACTGGAAATGAGATGGAGAGTCAATGAGGCAGAAATATACAAGACTCTTTTTTTCCCTCTGAAGTTTCTTGAATTCTGTTACTAATGATATCTTAAGATTCAGAGAGCTCTGACCGCAAAAGACACATTGCTTCAAGGAGGTTCAAGGAGACTGATACTGAGTGCAGCCACCTCTTATTTCTAACCAGATCTCTCCAGGTATCGGTGTTGTTGCTCCATCCTTGTTGCATCTGTTTATCACTTGAATTAAGAAGGAATCAAACAATATTTATGTTCTGGTACCTAATCCAAAGGCACCCATCTGCCTTCCCTGCCTCTACCACATCCTTCTTCAATCCCCCACGATAGCAAACAAGTCATTCAACTCACATTCTATTTCCCAATTCCTGCAAATGTGCTTCAAATTCCACTACTATTTTGCCATCATTTGGAATTCTGACATTTTTTTGGTCTTCTAGCCTAGATTCAGAAATGCAAATACTCGGGGCCTCCCTGGTGGCGCAGTGGGCTAAGCAAAACACTATGAAGCAAACCGCAACCACTGCAGCACGAGTTCGATCCCTGCTGCCGGCCAGAGAGGGGACCCACATGGTGCAGCAGACCTCTCCTGCTGTGCCCGCTGCTCCCCTCAGCAGTGTACTTCCGTTSATCTGCCTGTTCTGCTCCCCGCTCTGTCTGTGGTTAATCCTCTCACCCCCCACACCTCTGGCCTGTACCCCAGTGCTTGTATGCATAAATAAATAAATCTTTAAAAAAAAAAAAAAGAAATGCAAATACTCACCAGTGGTCTTTCACAAGAGCTATATTTTTAAGGAAAGGTTTTCTGTGTTTTTAATGAAGACAGACAGATAGTAGAAATGCCTGTGCACCTGTGAGAAATAAGAAGGTTTTGTGTTCAGATGACCCAAATCCAAATCCTGACCCTACCTTAACTAGCCCTTGTCCATCTTGTTCATCACTGTATCCAGTCAACCAAGAATATATCTTGGTGATTTAATCAATATTTGTTAGAAAAAATATATTTATGACCTCGGACTAATCTCCTTCTCACTCTCTTTTCAACACTCACTCACTCTGGTGCTCTTACGCTCTCCTCATTGCAAAAGTCCTTCAGTCATAGTACTTGAACCACTGGATGAAATAATATGTCAAATTCTAACCCAGCTCCTGATCTATGATAAACATTTTTTTAAATATCCTTTTCCTTCCCCTCACAATTAGGAAAATCAAGTGTCGGCTATTGTATGTACTATGTACTGGAGCAGGTCTGAGACTTGATTTCCTCCTTAAACAAAGAGAAACAGAATTGACCCTTGAGCAACTGAGAGTTAGTAGCACCCTCCCCCATAGTTGATAATCAATATATAACTTATATTGGGCCCTAAAGATCTGAAGATTTCATGTTTGGTTGAATCCATGAATGTAGAAACTGCAGATAGAAAACCAAAGAAGCATATAAGTGGACCTGCCTAGTTTAAACCCATGTTGTTCAAGAATCAACCTTATAAACGTAGTCCATCCATCTTTCAGAGTTACTTTGAAGAGTACAAGAGTTTCTGGAATGGCTAAGTGCTGTTTAAATATTTATTGGTATCCCTCTCATATATATATATATCCCTCTCGTGATTGTATAGATCTGGGTCAAATGTTCTCGCTAGAGACCTATCTTCTTTTGGTTGTGAAAGCATCTGCTGCATCCATGGGAACCTTAGAACCATTATTTTTTTAAAAATCCTAGTATGTTTTCATTAACTAAGTCTACCTCTAAGAAGCTGGATGCTTTCTAGTGCATCTAATTGCACAAGGCGAAAGATCCTAAAGGAATTTATGTGGCCTCAAGGAGCATTATTAATGGGGGTCCCTTCTAGGGATGTAATTTTGGAAGCAATTTTCCATGAAATTGCTGAATGTGTGTATCCATATAAATTTGAGCCCATTTGGTACAATTCTCATTTAGTGCAATGATTGCACTAATGATATTTTTAAACAGATATTCTCATGTAAGAGGGAGACTTATCTATTACATGTGTCTGGAAAATGTACTTCAAACTGTATCATCAGATGAATGTTTCTGAGAGTTTCCATATATTTTTTTCTATTTTCCTTTCTTGATAGAGCACCAAGACTTGCAATTGAGTAAGAAAAAGCTCTGGGTCACTGAGTTGTCTTCAGTTAGGACTGAATCATATGTCAACTAAAGGAATTACATTTCATCCCATTTTGTGACCTGACAGACTAACATAGCAAGTGGCTTAAAAGATGAATTTTGGAACTGTGCAGACCCAGTTTGATTTCTGGATCTGCCCAATGCCGCACATTGTACTAAAGCTTTAGTTTTTCATCCTTAAAAAGTGGCCTAGTGATATCAATCTCCAAAAGCCTCCTAGGGCTGTATTCTGAAAAAAATATATATATAAGTATATATATATACATATAAATATAAGTGAAGTACTTAGCACAATGCCTGGCATACAATGCACTCATTAAATGATTGATGTTTATGACATCCTCATAGGATATTGATGCTGAATAGAACCAAATTAAATATGCTAGTGTATGTATGACTGTGTGACTCAGCGTCCAAAATGGCTATGTAATAGGTTTCAAATGAATTTAAAGCAGCAGTTAATTAAACAGTAGTGCAAGAAGTAAAATGTATTTCAAGGGACCTAGAGATGAGTCAGGCCAGTCTCCTGTATCTCCAGTGAGAAACTAAAGTACAGAGAGGACAAGTGATTTGCCATAGCTAGTGAAATAACGAGGCTAGACAACACTAAATCCTAATCTGTGTCATTAAAGTCTGTCTTCTTCCAGAGTTCCATACAACCATTCTCTCCATCTGCTGCTATCGGTTTACCTTCACTCCTTACATGTTATCAGGCTTCTGTTTTAGAAATAAAACCTGTATTTCATTTTACACCAGACATTTTATTTCTATTTCTTCCCAAGACAGAAAAGAGAGTGAGCATGTTGGAGGGCATTTGTAATGTCTTCTACTTCAGGAAGTCAATACCACTCTCTTTGTAACCTTAGTGCATATATGTGTATTTGTGTTTGTGTGTGCAAGTGTTCAGCATCCATACACACACAAAAAATGTTCCCTTTCAATTACACTAGTGTAGGGCTTTAGCAGTAATTTACATGGCCCCATGTCCCTCCATTATCACCGATTCCAGTGTCACTGATGATTCTGGGTAATGATCCTAAAAATAGTGGGAATTCTAATTACTACCTTGACCCTACAGACAACCAGGTTCTCTTAGGCAGGTCATCAGTCAGATGACCACAATGTCATGTGTTCCTACACAGGATTCTCTCACATCGAAGTTTTTCACACTCACCTCAGGACCTGTCTACATCTTTACTGGAATATCTCTTAATTCTTCAAAATTCAACCAGCCTATCTATTACATATTCTCGCTCATCATTCACAATATGCAAGTTATTTCATTATTTCCAGGGGACTTACCCAACCCCATTAGTAACTACTAACCTGGTCCCTTATTCCCTCTTCAGCTCAAGTTTTTTAGTTAAATTGAGCAATCTGAAGTCACATCTCTCCACTTACTTCCTCTAAATCCATAAGACATGACTTACACGTCTGTTTCTGATTTTGATCTCTCTCCAAGGTTACAGTGGCTCCCCATTAGTAAATGTTATCAATTTGCCAGTTACATGCATAATTTTGTAATTTGGGGAGTATATCTTTTCACCTCCATATATGTACTCACCCTTCACCAAAGATCCAGTGCGAATATCCTGTCAATTCTTCCCCTATCTGCTCCTCCTCCTTCACTAACCCCAAAATCTACCATAAGAACTATGTTTTTCAGACTTGAAAAAATTTTTTTCTGTTTTTTGTCAGTTTGTTTCTTTGGTTATTTATATTCTGCAAAAGATTGAAACCACCTAGTAACTGTCTTTCACTTTATGACCTATTTCACTTAGCACAATCACCTTAAGACTCAACAATTTTGTCCCAAAGGCCTGCTAAACTAGGCCATAAGATCTTGTCCAAACCACATTTGTGTTTTTAGTCCTTGACAACTTTCACCACTTACATAGGACCAAAGTTCTTAAGTAGAAGAATCATTTTTTATAACAAGAAATTGTGTCCTTAATATTGAGATTTCACAGAGCTTTCATTTGCAGTTTTATTTCTTTTATGGGAGAATACAGTCAGTGTAATTTACAATTATTTGGAATTTATTGAAACTATTTTGCCTGTATATGTTGTTAAGTGGAGAGAAATGATTTATCTTCTTGATGTATTGTTAAATTTACCAATATTAAATATCTCCTTTCCTTGCCTGTTTGCCTAAATTTCAGGTTATCTGATACTAATATTACTACTTAAAGTTACACTTTTGGCTTATATAGCCCACTATATAACTTTTTTTCTTTTATTTTGAGTAACTAGGATATTTCTTGTAAGTAACATTCTATATATAAATATTTTCTTTACCCACTTCTATTTTTTTAAAAGTCTTTTCTGCATCTGTTAAATTGACATTGCTTTCTTTCTATTTTTCCCTTTTCTTGTTTGAAAGTTACATATTGTGTTTCTTTTGTTTTAGTGGTTTCCTGAATTGTTACTAAATATATTTTTTTTTGCAGTATCTATATATTCTTTATATTCTTTCTAGCAACATCTAAGATTTAGTGGCTATAACTTCAGCTTATCCAAGACACAAAATTTAGTTATGCTCCTGCCTCCACTTCCCATCACCTTGTTGGTAGCACTGAAAATTTAATTCCAGAAGGTTCTAGAAAATTAGTATATGTATATTTTTCATATCTAATCTAGACACCATGGGTCATCATTTTATTTATTCATAAACACTTATTTATCATTAAATCTTTCTGTATTCATTATTCTTTAAGTTTATGCTCTAATCATTCTTTAGAAATATTTTTGCTGATGATTTCCTAGGGCCCCATTCCTCTGTAAATATTATTAGTATATCTTGTATTAAATTATGACTTAGTTGGATATAGATGTCTTAAATTTATTTTGTTGCATTCACAAGTTCAGCCTGCCATACCTGTGCTTTCATGCTTCGTGTTTCCTAGTTCTCTTTATACTTTATCCTTATTACTTTCTGATGTTGTAGAAGCTTTGCTTTTCCAGGAATCAGATGTTGTGGAATTAAGAGTGCAAAAACTTTAATAAGATTAACACCTGTGGTATCAAGAGAGGTGCATGTTTGGAAGGAGGAGGGTATAGGAATGTGATACACGTGATAGTCTCTGCCAGCCCAAAAGCGACCTCCGAAGCAAGGGCCACTCATTAGAGGAACCTAATGTTGTCACTGCCTTGCTCAGTCATTGAGTGGGGGCTGGCCCAAGAATAATATGACCTTGACTCAAAAACCCAGGTAGCCACTTCCAGTCCTTGTATGCATAAATAAATAAATCTTTTTTTTTTAAGAGCTAATAGCTTACAAATATCACTAAGCACACACATTCCCACCCACCCCTGCAATGAGACGGTGAGTTCTTTAATTTGAGGCTGCATCTCAAGTAGCAGAGAATCATTCTGGAAGATTTTTACAGCTTGTTCTTCCCAATCACCAGTTTCTCCTTAACTCTCTATTCAGTCTGTCTCTTCCATTGTTCTTATTTTTTTACCATTATATAACCATTTACATTTCACTACTAACATACCCTGCTCCTTCTTTTTCTACAGCTCTTTTCTTTTTCTTCATGAACGTTCCTTTTGCACTGCAACTGTCAATTATGTTTATTATAAACTGCTTTCTCTTTCTATGAGCTCTGTTTTTCTCTATTTGCTATTTCCCTTTCTTAGTGATAGTTCTCACATATCATAACTATAAGCTAATGTTTACAGTCAAGTTTAATTTCAAGATTATCAGCTGATTCTGCTGAGGGTAGAAGCTTCTAATGAACTTTTCATTAATGCTGTTTTCAATAAAATGAGGAAATGGTGGTATGTAGCAGTAGGAGAAGTTCCCCCTCTCCCAGCTCCAGAATTGCTGACGTTACTGAGATCCTGCCAATCTCCCACCTAGAAATGCTCCCCATTATCATAGCTGCTTATTCTGAAGCCCCAGAGTAGGGATGGTGTACAAAGACTGGTCATCCCTCCATCTCTGTTTACTTCTTCTCCCGCGTGCTTGGCTTTTCTATGAGGGATATGCCACTCCCATATTGCTGAACCTGTGGCTACTATTGCTACCCACTTTTACCAGCACATCTCTGGAATTTATGCTTCCTTTGATAAATCCTCTGCTCACCTCAGTCTCTTCTGTATTCCTCCCAGCCAGCCTCTATTGTGAATCTGCCTCTGAATTTACTCAGTTAAGATCTCTATTTTTTGATATCACAGATGTTAAGAGGCGATCACAAAGATACTGACATGAGTTCTAAATACCATGTTGCCAAGAATTCCCACCCTAATGAAATTCCCAGTTTTTTTCTAAAGTAGGGAAATGGAGCTGATTTTTCCATGATGAATGATGAGATCGCAAACCTTTATCTACAGAGATCTCTTTGTCTCTTGTCTTGGCTCCATGGAACACAGTGTTTAATACCAGTGAATCTTCAAGGTCACTTTTATGCAAGTGTTTTATGAGTCACTGTGTTACCTATGAGAACTCTGAAGCTTCAAGCCACATAATGAATAGATTTCTTGCTCTTTTCCTCCTGCCCTACATATACTGTTAAAAAGTAGGAACATTCCTGGTTCCAATTTCAAAGACAGGATTCTCATTTGTCTTTAACATGTTGGGTTTCTTCCTTCAAACCTGTCAGGAAACATTTCTGCATTTCTCTATATTCAATCAGTCTTTCTTCCATTCCATTTCAGTATTGACTATTTCCATGATGGCAGTTGCTGATAGAGTGAGTGGAAATGGGGACAGAAACAAGTTATGAATATTCAATTGCATGTTTGGTTTAGTGCTGTAGAAATGGCTGGCCACTTGTGAAGAGCTGGGTATTTTTTTTTTTTTTTGCTCTGATAAAATTATTAAGTCTAATTTCACTTGCTTTTTTTTTTTTTGGTAACTTTTTCACACATTTTAGTTTTGAAAGAACAAGGAAAGAACTCTGAAAGGTACCAATGGAGTGGTCCTATTAAATGCCTCTGATTGAATCAAAATGTCCCTGTAGTGTTAAAAAAAAAAGTGAGAAAGATTCACAAAATTTCTTGGAAAGGAAACTTTGATTGCCATGAATATTCCCCATGTGCAGAGTTATATGAAGACAGGCCTCTTCCAAAAGTTCAGTCAAGCAGCTGATGCAGGCAAGAAGAAATCTGGCCAAAATAATATTCTGTAAGGGTGCTGATTACCTGATTTGCCCAATAGGAACACCTACATTTTGACAAGAATTAAGTGGATTTTACACCAGTGGAATATCAGACTACAAAAGCATTCCCCACTGTCTGTTCTGCATAACAGTTTTCTTATGAAATACAATACTTAAAAATACCCTGTAGTCAAACAAATGTGAGAAATTCTCCAAATTTGATCCTCTTTTGGGGAATCTCTCATGCATATTATCCCATTAAGAAGCTTAATTATATTAACACAATATAGTTCTCAAAACCATTTACCATACCCACATCTTTTTTAAGGTTACTTGACTCCTGTTGACGAGCACAAGTACCGTATCTTGAGGGCATGATCACAGAAAGAAGGCCCGGGTTCCAGTCTTGGTCCTTCCACTTTCAGGTTAATCTCTCCTGGCTTCACTTTTCTGTCTAGAAATGAAAATAGTAACAGTTATCTTGCAGAATTGTCATGTTCACGTGCAGGAATACATTCAGAGAAACTCGCTCTGTATTTGGTATGTGAAAAGCACTATGAAGATGGTACCTGAGTAAGCAGTGGTTAAGATGAAATAGAAATCACAGTAGAAACTCAACAACACAATGAAAGACCTAGAGGACTATAGATTGTGAACACTTAGATAAGTCCTTTCATTTGGTCCTGGAGAAACAACAGAATGAGAATAGAAACTCAGTAAAAGGTTTGCTGTGAAGGAGAATAAAAAGAGATTGGGAGGCACATAAACTTCTTAAAGTCAGTTTTTATATTGCCCCTTCTATGGAGCCCCCACTGCACTTCTGAATTGACCCCCACCTCGCCAACACCTTTCAACAGTCTCCATGTCTTTCCTGCCACTTACTCTCCCATCTACCTTCACAAGCAAGTTACTTGCTATAATTCCCATGTCCTTCTTACCCACTATTTCTTTTTCAGCAATGAACTCTTAGCGCCCTTAATGGCAACCAGTATTCTGTGTAGCTGGGGAAGCCTCAGAGGAGCCTGGGAGAGGCATATGTTTGCCATTAATTGAACCGTGGGTAAAATTTGAATTGAAATTTTCTAACAGCTGTGTTTTAGTGAATCAGCTGACCCTAGTAAGAGATGGTAAATATGAATTTTCCTCTTAATTTCTGTTTTACTACTGAATTAGAGAAAAATAAAACAAAGAAATAGGTCTTAAAAATTCATTTGGCAGCTCATCTTATAACTCCAGCATGGGTGATCAGAATTTCAACATTAAACCTGATTAAATTTTAAATGATTCAGGATTCAAGAAAAGGCATATAGGGGCCTCCCTGGTGGTGCAAGTGGATGAGTGTGCACTGGGGGGCTTCCACAGCCACTGCAGCGAGAATTCGGTCCCCGGTCAAGGAGGGGACCCACATGGTGCAGCAGACTTCAACTGCCTTGCCCGCTGCTCCCCTCAGCAGTGTATTTTAGTCAGTCTGCCTGTTCTGCTCCCCACTCTGGTGAATCCTCTCAATACCTGCACCTCTGGCTTGTACCCCAGTTCTTGTATGTATAAAATAAAAATCTTAAAAAAAGAAAGAAAATGCATAAAGGATAATGCACTGTATAATGCATAAAGGAAATGCATGTAGGATAAAGGTTGAGCCCATGAGCTTTGGTGTCTTAGGAACTGCTTATATTTGAATCATTCCCTTAGTGTCTGGCGGCCTCACTTGCCTTATCTTTACAATGAAAAAAGTACCTAATTCTGAAGATTATTTTATAGTTAAGTGAAATAATGAACATTTGCTACTCTGTTGACATAAGAAACTGGTAAGTTTCAGCAAAGTATGAAATTTGACCATATTTAGTAGTGTTTTCATGAGTTAGATTGTTAGCCAAGAATGGGAAATTTAACTGACTATTGAGTTTGTTCATCCAGATAATGGGCACAGATGTCCATTACAGAACTTGCAGTGAGGCCAGAAATCAATAAATGTTTTGTCACCGAACTAGAACTATATATCAAAAAACTGAGTTGTATATGTTCCTAAAATAAACCTTAGCATTTTAGAGTTTATTAGTAGGTAGACATTTATTTCTAAAAAAAAGGTTATAGAAACATTATAACATTAAAGAATTTTAAAGCTGTCCTGTTAAATGGATGATTTACGGTATCTTTATAAGGATATAGACAGGAGGCAATACATGCTCTAATCTAGGACTGCTTGACCCAGGTTATTTTTCAGCACTTGGGAGAAATTGAGGCAGTATAACACAATTGGTACATACTTTGCAGATCAGGACTCAAGGTCCTGTTCATCAATTCTCTCTTCAACTATGTCTAAATTACTATTTTACCAGTGTGATAAATATTTGGTGTCAAATGAATATTTTCATCTACCTGCTATTTTTCATTGTATTTTAGTCATTTCTTATAGTTTTAATTCCCTTTTTATTTTAAAAACATATACTTATTTTGTAATATTATATGATTCTATCAATTGCTGTGGTAGCAGATCTATAGCATTTCTGTGTAACATTTGTTTCCTCTCATTCATGCTAGATCTTTTCCTTTTGTGTTTTATGATTCAGGACTTTAAGTTCCCTTTCCTGTGTATCCTAAGTAGAGGTTGTACTTCTCTAGAGAGGCACTGTGTTGGAATTTTCTGGGTTGCCCAAAGGCAGGCCATAGACCTGGTATCATTAGTGTGATATTAGCAAAGCTTGTGCCCTCACAAACCATAGAGATATTTTAATCCAAACCCTTCATCCAAAAGTGAAACAGGGTTATGATTCAAAGATTATTGGAGAATTTATTTTTCCACCCAGAGAATAGTGATATATGGACATCTTTTCTTGAATTTCTCATATACCGAGGGATGGTTTTACATACCACTTTCTTTCCATGAGCAAGTCTCACTTTACTGGATCTTAGAACCAAATCTCATTTCACCCCTGGTGAGCCCACAATTTTGTCTACTGTTTCTGAACATCTGTGAAACTGGATAGGGACCACCCTCACTCTTAGCTACTGTGTTAGTGTATGTGTTTCTAACCTGATTTGTTTGTCCATTTTTATTCATGCAATTATACATTTCCCTTTTTCTCTGACAATCTGGACTATACATTGGGAAGAAATTTTGAATCTTTTGTTGAGAAATCTAATAAAAGAGGGGGTTTTGGTTTCTGTAGTCAACCATGTTGCCATAACACAGAATTCAACCTAGGGTTCTCCAGTGATTCTGTGTTAGCAGCAGTAAAGGCATATCTACTATGCCAGATCACAGATCACATGCCCTTCCCTTGCTTTCACCAGAGCTGCTTTGTTTTTGTCTATTTTACAGGGCTTCTGAATAAGAACTGGTTGCACATAAGGGTTCAGTCTTTTAAAATAAAAATTTAAAGGCCTGCATTAAATATTATAATAGAGAACATCTAGATGTGATATGAAGAACATGAATCTCACTGTACATGTCATAAGCATCTAACATAATCCAAACTCTATAATCATTCAATGAACAAACCATACACTCTCTTTATGTTTCTGGAAGAAACACCTTGCTCGACTTGAGATGCAGTTGAAGTAATCATACTTCCCCAGGGAGTAAACTGCTCCAGGAATAAGAGCAAGGCTAGAGGTCCATTAACTCCTGTGAACTAGGAGAAGTTCCTTCATTAATACTGGTATCAGTGGGGGCCTTGTGTCTGAAAAGAGTCAATAATGCATTTTGTTACTTAAAATGTAGAAAGAGTTCATTGACTATGTCCTTTTAAAGGCTCTCTTCCAGGGACTTACACCAGGGAAGCAAGAACTCTTTCAGTCCCCAAAGGGCTCCAACTAGGGTGGAATATTGGCTGTGTGACCTAGATAAAGCATATCAAGGGAAACAGAAAAAGCCCAGTGGGTTGGAGAAGTTTGGCAAAGTAAGAGAAGAAGGTAAAAGTAGACAGAGGGAGTAGATGGCTACAAAGAGAGCAAAAAGAAGCACTAACAAAGACAAAATCTTCAGATATTCTTTGTGAGATGCCACGTATCCTACAACTAGGGCTTGCTACAATCCTGCACCAACTAGTTCACAAATATAAATACTTCCCATGTCCAACAAGTCTGATTAATACTGGCCCTGTTTGTCTCTAGTGAAACTTGCTCCCACTGTGACCACACTGAATTGATTGGCCTTCACCCCATCCCCATACCAAACAAGCTCTGTGACACTGAGTCATTGGACATGTTATCACCTCTGTCACTGGAGCTTTTCCACTTGGACTTCTTGTCTTACTTTAAATGCTACCCGCTCAGGAATTCTGTTCCTGCTCTCCAATAGGCACCCACACATAAAGCTAAAATAGTTTCCTCTTTGACACACTTTCTTAGCATTCAATAACTTTCCCTTAAGACAGTAGATTTCCCCTGTCACAACTGCAAGGGTCTGATTATTTTTTTCATGTTAAAAAATATTTTTTCTTTCCTTACTATAATGTATATTCCATGAAGGTAAGGACACTGTTTTCAGTATCTAGGATTGTTCCTATCACTCAACAAATATTTCTTGGGGAAATAAATAAAAAGATGAAAAAAACAGACAATGAAGTTTTTAAAAGTTAAATACAATTAGCCCTGTAATTAAGTACTTCATGGAGACAACCGTTGATTCCCTAAAGGCCATCAAAAAGTCTGTTGATCAAGAAAAGCTGATTTGATTTGATTTACCCAGGAAATTAGACAGAATCATAAATGTGTTTCAAAATAAATATGTAAGGTTTTAGAACCTGGGATGGGTTTAATATTGATAAATTTAAGGTAGACCTGACAAGCTAGTTAGGAAAGAGGAGAAATGGTGACATAGTGCTTTGGGATTGCTAGGTGTAGTGAGGTGAGAGTTTTGAAGTAATTCTTGATAAGTAAGGTGTGAATCTTGATATGCTGTTCATAGTCATCCTCTAGGAGCAAGTGTTCCCTAGAGCAAACAGTTAAATTATTATTATTTTTTTTATTCTCAGCATCACTTAGCTAAGCTAAGAAAGGAAATTGTCATGATTTCTAGTATTATAATCATGACTATTTCTAGTATCATTAAGCACAAGGATGGGAGTTATCGCTGTGTGAGTTCTCAGTCTCTAACTTTTGAGTATTCTTTGGTTTGAACTTGAGAATCATCCAAATTTTTCTACCAGCTTGATTGATCTAGTCTTCCACTGCTGTTTGATTGTTGTGTTTATCATATAGAGTTTGTGACATCAAAAAGTCTCAGATTGCCTCATTCTTTTTGTTGTGACATTGTTTGTCAGATCATTTGATGGAACAGTGGTTTCACCTGAGTACTCCAAAACAGCTCCTAAGATAAGGATTATAATCAGGTTGTTCAGTTTACTTTTAAGCCTGGAGCCAGGGGGTACAACTTAAACCAAGATTGAAGGTCCCATTTCCACGTAGAAAATCCCACAGAACCACATATAGGGGGTATTGGTAAAATTATCTAATTTCACAATTTCTTTCTTTATACTTAGTCCATATACTTAATCCAAGGTTATCTGCTTCTCCTAACCCTGTCCTAACCCTGCTTCCATAAACAAAACTATAGCAACTCTAAGAACTATTATTCACATTACCTGATTGCTTTTTGAGAAACTGGTGCCTGCTGGCATAGGAAACCTGTGAATTCTGACAATAAAAAAAATTAAAGGATAGAAAAGGGAGATAATTTGCTAGAATTGGATAAGTAGAAAGTATGGAGTACTGGATATGAATTTTGGTTATTCTGATTCCAGAGACTGAATATCCTACTATACCATATAACCCCCTCCCCCTTTGAGGGATAACAATTAATGCAATTGTGAGTTAACGCCATACATTAAAAAAATGTTTATAATCATATCACTCTCACTTGATATTTAAATTATTTATCTTTTAAAGGGTAAATGTAGATTTGTTGTTTTTTTTTTTTTTTCCTTGAAGACAATGGGAAGCCACAGGAGGGGTTAGGAGAAGACACACAGCATTAGTTTGAGCTTATTGCAACTAGATGTGAGGTGACAACAATCAGGGCTGGAACCTTAGAGCTCCTGGAAGGACCTATAACCATAGAGGGTTAAAAAGGTACTTCTCCTTAGAGAAGAAGGTTTCTGCATAGATCCACTGTCAGATGGCAAGACCTGTTGTTTTCTAACTTTAAGAAGGATGCATAATTTAGGCCAAGATAATCACCAGTGATGCATACAGCAGAGATTAATTTGAAAATTTAATATCAAAAGATTGAGGACTTGCTTATGAAGCCACAGCTTCTAAATTATATTGAGGCACTAGATGGTAACAAGTGCTCAGGAGCCTCAATGTGCAGAAGAATATTAAAAGATACCACATGTCCTCTAATTAAAATCACAGCAAACAGGAGTAATGATTGCAGATATGATATTAGCACAGGGTAGGGGGATGACTGGAGAGCAGAGCCAGGAAGCCAACAGAGGCTGGAACCGTCATCTCCACAGGGAGAGGCCTTTTTCCAAATTGCAGCAAAATCCCTGGAAATTAGCAAGAGCCAAAGAGAAAGCTAATGTTCATTGCCGGCATTATAGGAAATGAAAATATTGCTCTATCACACATGATTTGGACAAAGGTTTGGTCTGTTTGTTCAGTGCAAAATGGCAACTGGGAACAATTAAAAACTGAGCCTGAGCTTGCAAGTGACTTACAAGCAACAACGGCAGTCAGATGTACCCAACACTTGAAGCTGTAGGAATTTTTGGTCGGCAGATCATATTGTCTTTGTTCGTTCACTTTGTGTCTTTTGCCTTTATTTGAGGGTGGAGAGGGCGGGGTGGGCCACAGCAAGTTTGGAGGACAAAGCCAGAAAAGTGCAAAGTGGACATTCATGCCTAAGAGAACAGTATCAGGACCACTTAGGAGGACTGGCAGACATTGCACATATAAACCTTTCCATGAATTTGGCAGGAAAAAAATGTGTCGTTAAGAACATGTCCAGCATTTTCAAGGCATGGGTTTCTAGGGGAGTGGAGTGTATTTGGGATGAAGTCAGAATGTGAACATTTTGGATAGTCTCTCTCCAAATTGAAGAAAACTGGTTGGAATTAGCATGAACCATATTAACTAATGAGCTCCTGTGAAGGCAGGTGAGAAGAATCATTCCTCTCTTCATCAGCCCAGCCCTATTCTGTGCGCCTCCGGAGGGTGTACTTCTTGGCTCATACCCCAAAATATGGAGCGCAATCCAGACCAAGAGCATTCTGTCAACAGGGAGTGATCCTATATGCCGTACATCCTCTGCTGCTCCTGAGGCTGACATCTCAAATCCCTCAAAGCACCTCCCCCACGAGCCTCGGAGCATGCTCAGAAGCCTGCACAGAGGGTCCAAGAACAAAATCACTCACCAGTCCTTGGAGCTGACATCAAGATGCTTATCACATGCTAGGGAAATTCTGAAATATTGGTGATTCCAGAATAAGTCTCATTCACAGAGGAGGGTGGAATGGACAGTGAGCTGCAGAGTGGAGCGCAGGGTCATCATCCTCAGGAGACCCTGTGCTTCTAGTTCCTCTGGCCCGTCTCACTCCTCTAACAGGTGACTGCCTCTTTGACCCTTTGATGCTTCATCCGTGCAACCAAAGTAACAGTTTCAGTAAATATTTTTGCAAGTTGTATAATAACAGAATGGAGCCATGTGATGAAGTGGAAGTGAACCCCATTGTTGGTGAAGCTCGCATAATTACTCCATCTCCCTGGAGTCTTTCATAGTCGCAGCCAATTTGCTGCCACCACACTTATGACCTGTTTTCTACCACATTCCCTACTTCCCTTGACCTTAAACTTGAGTGGCCATCACCTGGATGAATCACCTGGATGGCATCTGGCTCTTTCCAGAGCTCCTGATCCAATAGAGCCTCCTGGGAGGAGACCCAGGAATAAGAATTTCAAATAATTTCCCAGGTGTCTCTAATGTTGTAGGTCACTGGCCAATACTTCAGGAACTTCCACCTCACCCAAATTCTATAATGTTTGATTCATTCTCCACATCCTCTGAGAAGCATCTACCATGAATGAACCCCAGAGTCTCTCATTTCCCAGATGTCTTACACCACAGATAGGTTCCACCAATCCAGTGAGGGTTAGCATCTTTTTACTATGAGGTTTACCTTTCCAGAGACTGAGAAAGTCCTGGAGGCTTCAGATTTCTGAATTTTGATACTTTCTCACTAATGACTGTCCTAAGCACCACCTGCTTTATTGCACACAAAGTGTCACCTCAAATCATGTCCTGAATGGTTCTGAAGATCTAGAGCACTGCCTAAAAGGAGCCAGGTGTGTGTGTGGGGGGGCAGCTCTCCTCACCCCCACATGTCACCTCGCTGCAGCTGTGTCCTAGAGAAGATCCTCCTGCTGGACACACCTACCCCATGTTGGTGACCCGCTGCTGCCAACATTCAGGCCTCAGCACAACTCCCATTTTCCTTTGCCTGGAGAGCCCCATAATAAGACCTGGCCTTTTCCTTACTTTCCTATAACAGGAGAGATTAGGATATAAAGTAACTGGATTTTTTGTCTTAAAGGATAATGCATGTGCATAATTGCAGAGATTAATTCACAGTGGCAACCCCATCACAGGTCCAGACTAGGTGCTGACTCTGACTTTCGCCCACCAAACCTTCACATGCTGCACCTGCCCCGGGAGATAACCCAGACCTCATGGCCCATAGGGGTCCTCAATTCAGAACAGAAGGGATCACTTTCCTTCATTGCAGTGTCTGTTCTACCTCCTGAATCTTTGTCTTCCGGCCGTCACCTTGAGCTTGCAAACTGCCAGTTCCTTCTGGGAAAGCCTGACATTGACCTAAAGGAATGGTGCACTCCCATGGTCCTAGTGATATAGCCTACAGCAGCTGGGCATGAGTGCAGCTCCCCAGGACATATTATTTACTGATAGTTAATTAATAAAACCACTTTGTAATAGAAAATTAATTTAAATGACTTTACAAAAAGTTATATCAATGGCTCTTTTAGTCCTTGTTTATACAGAATTCAAAAACCTAGGGGTAGAATTTCACCCATGGCTACCTTGCTCCATGCATAGAAGTGTATTGGGAGTGTAATAATAAATAAATGCATATAAATAAATGCATGTTAACTTGACCTCTTAGTATCTGTGCGAGGGCTGCTGGGTCTTGAGAAACACATTTAAATAGCTAAAATAGAACTCTGGAATCCCTAGACTCTCTCCTGCTCCTATTGCATGTCCCTGTGCATTTCACCAGCCCCCGCTGACTCAAGGTACTTTTGCAGCAGATGAAAGTCCTTGAGCCTATTTGTCCACACAATAGGCCAGCCCTTTATCAATTCTGCTTCCCTCCTGAATAATTCTCTGCTTTGCATCTGCCAATGTTTTTACCAGGGCACCCGCAGGTGCTTGCTTGCAAGGCCCTGCCTTGAGTTAAGACCGCCAATTTGAGCCAGCACAATTTGTCCCCATTGCTTATTTGTTAAGATGAGCCCGTCCATCTGTCCCCATGCCACAGACCCTGGGTGGCAAAAAGCAATAAAAGGAAACCACTCTTTGACAGTCCTCCCGGCATAATGCCAGCATGAACAGAGGTTATTATCTCGTAATGTCACTGCTATTTCCAACAGCCCCCGACGGATTCACTGACTGGCAAGACAAAGGGGGAGACACTGTTAACACAGCCCCTGCACTTTGTAAGGGACAGCCTTGTGCCTGGTTTCTAGAGTGGCTTTTACTGCCAATCGATTGCTGCATCGACTGCAATTTAGTGACCCTTCTACCATTGAAGATGTCACTGGTATATTTATTTAATAAATCCCAGCTTGGACCTTGACCACTTGGTGTTGTCTTGGCCTCTGTGCTTCTTCATAGACTGGGGAGAGGAGTGTGAGAAGCCTGGGAAGATATTCTCCAGTTCCTGGTCTGCCACGAAATTGTTCATGACCTTGGATGATCCCTTCTCCTCTCTGGGCCTCAAGTCTCTCCTCTATATCCCAGGTCTGACCCAAGAGGAGTCAATGATTCCATGATTCTTATTTCAAGATTTCCAACTCCCGGGGGTTGCAGTGCGAACTGCCTGAGAAGGTCCCCAAAATAGCAGCAAAGTAATTGCAATGTATATTCTAATAGCAGCAGCTGTAGTAACAGAGCCACCCCCTCCCTGGGCTTCCTCTTTAGGGGTGATATGCCAGAATGAGAAACAAAATTACTGTGTCTGTTCAGCAAATTCCTCCTGACAAAATCTTTAAGCGTTGACAAGAGTAATATACTGAAAATTAGTTTAGAAGTGTTTCAAGTTTCAAAAATCAATCAAAATCAAATTAGGTTCTGAAGACGCTGTCTGTTGAGTTTTAGGAAAAAATAAAAATTCGCTTCAGCAACTCAGTAAAGTGGCTTTGACCCCAAAAGAGGTGACTCTCCAACAGAAAGTGATTGTTCTTCTTACATCTACCTTTCAGACCCTCTCCAAGGACTAGATTGAGTATCCCCTTGTTTTGTCGTCCCAAACGTCTGTAAACAACTCATCAACTGACCTACATTCTGGTCACATTTCTCTTTCGCCACCTCCCAATGCCCAATCCCTATCCAAAGCTGAACAAGATAAAAAACATCTTGAAAAGTAGAAGAACTGGTTTTATCTCTTAGGATGATAAGGAGACCTGGTGGAGAGAAGACAAAGGAAGAGCTATGACCTGCCCTCACTGGATCTTATCGTCAAATGTGAAACAGTAGATGGTGGGAAAAGCACAGTACTTGGGTTACAGGAACATAGGCCTCCACGGCCATGTTGAGCAGGAGCCATGCTTGACTTCATTTTTGTCTACACATGGTGCTCATAAGTCAGGGTCTTGGGGCCTCCCTGGTGACCAAGGGGTTAAGTCTCAGCACTATCACTGCTACCTACTGAGTTTAACCCCTAGTCAGGATGGTGATCCACATGACACAGCAGACCTCTCCTGTCTCACTTGCTGTTCTCAGCAGAGTATTTCAGTAGATCCACCTGTTCTGCTCCCCACTCTGGCTCTGGTGAAGCCTCTCATGCCCTGCACCTCTGGCCTACCCCCCAGTTCTTCTACACATACACCCACAGCCACACACACACACACACACACACACAGATCTTAAAAAGAAAAAAAGTCAGGGTTTTTCCTAGGCTTAGAGGTATATCGTGGTCATATTGACATTTACACTCAAATTACTGTGGTTCAGTTATCTTCTCACAGTGATTCATCCCACACGCCCTGATTGCCCTACATTTTATATTCCTAACATTTTTGGGAGACATTGAGAGGTTTCACATATGTCTACAAGCCAGACTGGTAACCACGATCTCCTCACAGACACCCCTTATCTCTTCCCTCTTGCATGTCAAGGCCTGTTGTCTGTGGAGCTGCCAAAGCTGACGTGCCTGGGCTGTTCTTACCCTGTGTCTCCAAAGTCTCATTCTTTGAGTAGAACTGAAAGAATTGTCTCCCTCTACACTGGGTCTCCAAACAAACTGGGTGTCTAAACATGTCTGTCTGAACCTGGAGTCATTTATTCACAAATATTTTGTTAAAACATTATCTTCACTTTCTGGCAAAACCCCTCTAATTATCAAGGCTTAGACCCCAATAAGGGACTGACTGTGTGTATGTGTGTGTGTCTATATATGTGAGTTGTGTACTGTGGGGTTAGAGTTAATGTTCTACTCTGACATGGCCTACCCAATCTCAACCAAATTCAAAGATATGTATTATCATGGTGTACCTCTTTGAATGTATCATGGTGTACCTCTCCAAATCCCCCAAATGAGCAGAGTGGGGTTTGCTTTGTGTATGTCACAGTAAATCCCTTTGGCTAGTAACTTGGAACAATGGAACTGTCTGCCCAAGAGACTAAATTTCTTCTAATAGAAAGATATGCTGACCAGTTGAAAGGGTAGATTTCCAGATTTCAAAGTCCCAAAATCTTAGGGCTCTTAGACCATGTTTTACACTGTTCTTTCATTGCACATGTCATTTCTATGATGCTTTCTTCATGACCCAATCAGTTTTCCATTAATATGAGGCTGCCTCCTCTCTGCCCTACCCAAAAAACTTCCACCTCCACACAAGCACAACCAAACAGGAAAAAAAAAATGGAATTGTGAAGATTGTATCTCCATCTACAGTCTCATAATTTCAGATCATCATATCTACCTCTCCTCTAAGGAATCTGAATTTTTAAAGATTTCATTGACTTTTAGAATTAATAGCAACTTATCAGGTTCCCAAAATTCTCACTTTTGGCACTCACCCCAAGTCCTTATGATTGTCAACACCTTGCTTTCCCACTACGCCAAAGATATTAACCCTTGTCCTTCCCACACCCATCCCATGTACTCTAGAAAGACATATGAAGGATTTGTCTGTGAATGCTTCTGCATAGCTAACTCTGTTTTTCACAAGTGTCTAAGGAGACCAAATACCAGCCCTGCTGGACTTGACTGTGTTTCTTGTCTTCAGCATGGCCTGGACCAGAAATATACTGAGTTAGTGATGTGGACCTTCCACCAGTGACTTTATGATTGGGAATGCCTACAGGAAAGATTCATCTTTCTATCTCAGCATCCTGGGAAAGAACTTGACATATAGTGTACAGTCTGTGTTTCTTGATTAAAAGGGTGAATAGATGGGTGGAAGAATGGAAGGTTAGGAGAAAGAATAAAAATATAGATGGAAAATAGAGAAGTCAATGACAAGAGTAGAGCATATTTTCTGGCAATAATACTCATGATTTTGTTATGCTAATAAAATTATCTCATAAAAAATACAATTTCTGCCCACCTAATGAGTATCACATGAATACTTGAAAAATTCAAGGTATGCAGACAAAAGTAAATGCCGCAATTAACTCCGTGGCTGAACAAAGCTAGTATTAAAATATTACAATGTTTCTAAATAGATGGTCTTTTTTCTATGCACATAAGGCAAATATATCTTCCTTAAAAAAATTCATTTTGGTATATTCTGCTTTATAACCTTTTTTTGTTTTACTGTTTTTGTAGAAAAAAAGGTTATACTATGTTTTTTTTTCCTTCATCAATGTCTTGAAGATTTCTTGTAAGACATGTTTTATAATGGCCTCACAGTGTCCTATTGTAGTAATATACTGAAATATGTTTAAATATTTTTCTATTCATTGACTTTGTTTATTTTTACTACATATTGTGGTAAATATTGAATTAAAGGTTCTAAGATATATACAAATATGTACAAATACACATATTTATGTTCTAAATATTTATCTACCATTCTATCTATCATATAGGTAAGTGCCAATTTCTGGGTATTCTCACTTTTTTCACTCTTGGGTACTTCTTGAAAGCAATAAAAAAAAAGGGAACACTTCAATTCTAATAGCTTTTCATAAATAAATTACTTTAGTGTCAAGTTATATAAATAGAATAAGAACACAATTTTAATTTAATTTTAAAATTAAAAAACTGGTATCATTTTGATTCTTTCATCTTCTTTACTCCTGACATCCTATGAATCATTAAATCTTGTCCATATTATTTCATCGTGCATTCCCTAAGCCTCCCTTGTCCAACCTGTCAGGCATTACTATAGTTCAGGTGCTGTGCTTGCTCTCCTGAGTTGTCTAAGTTGTTCCTTGTAAGTATTTAATGCCTACAATCTCTCTTTTTAGTCTAACATTTCCCATGGTGTTTTCATTGGAACACTGGTACCCAGTGGGTACACGATGAAAGAAACTCCATGACAGAATTATGAATGCTACATCAAGCACATACAGTGCATCAGATGTTCTGGGAAGTCCTATAGTTAAATAATCAAAACAAGCAAAAATAATAACAAAGTTCATAATTAATTTGGTTAAACCTAAAATGTACTAACCACAATTCATTGTTTCAACAAATGTTTGTTGTATTATTACTATGTGTGATATCCATATGTGTTATTATGTAGGTGAATGTATGTGACACCTTTTAATAACCAGTTGAACTTGTATCTTTAGACTATACTCCGAGGCATTCTTTTATATTCCATCTTTAATATAGCTGATATAGTTTTTCTAAAGACTAGCAATAATTATATATACATTTAAACTCTAAAAAAAGTTTAATAAGGAGTTACACATTTAATATCTCTTAAAAGAGTTCTCCAATGGAACATAAATCCAAATCCCTACTAAGGAATTCCAAACCTTTTCTCTTTTGAGTTAATCACAGTTTTACATTCCTATCATCCATTGCTTTTCTACATCACTAGATAATCCAAGCACATCAAAGTTCTACCCCTTATCAGAACATGGCATAGATTTTCATCTTCTGATGCCTTGATTTCTGCTGTTTCTTTTGTTGATCTTCTCCAGTGGTGATATTTGATTGACCTCCAAAAGCAAATATCAAAATCTTGCCCACCTTCTCTAGTGGTCACTTCTTTCTTATCCTTCAAATTCTAACTAAAATGGCATACCTATAAAGCATTTGCTAATGCCCCAGAAAGAGCTTCTTATTATTCCTTAATAGCCTCCAAGGTCGGCAGGCTAATAATCACCACCTTCATTTTCTGTTGTTTTTATTTTTTTATATATTGGGGACTGAGGTCTGAAGAGAGATTTGCTAAAAGGAGGCACTAAACAGAGAATGGGTTGCATATGGGTGGGTTCTCTGCAGATTCTTTTGTCTCTACTAATCATCTAATTACCTTTTAAAGGAGATCAGAGATTAAGAGAAAGAGAAGGTAGAAGAAGTAAATGTCTAAGGACTTCCTGGAATCCCAAAGAGGGTGTGCACTTAGCTCAAACACAAGAGGCCTTAACTAAATCCCAGGTTTATTTATGGTCATTGACTTGTGCTACACTTTCAGCTCTGACTTCCAGGGACTTAGGTTTCTGCTGGCAAAGAAAGTTGTGTAAACATAGGAAATGGGAAGAGAATAATGAACTAAGCTAATCAGAAGCTATTAAACTCATTAAAAAGTTGTTAGCTTGAATTACAGTTTCTATGGGAGATGTTAGTTTCAGCTCTCTATTCAGAAACTATTGACCTTTTGGGTATCCAAATTAGATGTTGACTATTTAAAGCAAAGTTAAAATTTCCAGGGTGTGGCAATCTATGAGGATCCTAGTGTGAATGTGATATATACTGTTATTAATAGTCTACACTGGATCGTAGATAGAACAGTTTTGCATCCATCTGCTTTCTTGCTAGAAAAACCATCATTATACCCATTTTGGAAAGTGGAAAAATAAAATGCAGTTGAGTCAAGTGATTCTCCAAAGTTTACAGAAATAGGAAGGATAATGTTAGGACTTAAAAACATAAGTTCTAAATTCTGTTGATGGCAAGATGGCCCTCTGGTTTGCCTTAGGAGATGATGAGTCAGCAGCCTTTTGTCAGTTTTTAGGATTCCCTGGTTTGAAAGAGCAGAGGTGTCCATAACACAGAGACAGGGGATGTATAGTCAGTCTCATATAGTGTCCATTGAAAGATTGGGCTGAAGCACTGCAGATGTGATCTGATGTACAGAGGGCGGGGGCCTCAGTCTGTCCCCTAATTTACTCTTCCTCCTTCCAGCTCTTGTCTTTTATATTTCCCCATCTAGAATGAAGGCATTACGTGTGTCATCTGCACAATGATCTAATCTCTTTTCAATACCTAGTGCTAAAATAGACTTAGCTAAGACACACTGGGAAAGGTTTGATGCTATTTACTATGGTACCTGGATTTAAAAAAAAATGATGATGATGATTCATGTTCTCCATTTTAATTGCAGTATCACATGTGTTCATTGTATTAATTGCTGATTTCACAATTATTTATTGAAAGCTTACTCTGTGTCAACATTGTGCAAAGCTTAATGTATATGACAAAGACAAAACTCTCCATTGAAGGAGTACAGTCTAACAGACATAGTAGTAAGTAGATCTTAAATCGCAGAGGTATCTTAGGGCTCCTTAATAGATAATAAAAGTGATGTCTGTGTCTTTCTAGGAACACACACTCATTTACACTGATGGGAGGAGGCTATCAGAGTTTATTCACATCTCTGAACACAAGCATTGTCCTAGAAGTTCATTAAACCTGTGTTTGAAGTATTCTGAAACAGAGGATAATTAAAATGATGGTGCACTGGTGAAATGGTGGTTGGAAATCCATGGAACCACAATTGATATCAAATATATATCAATAAAGAAAATGAGAAAAAAAGAATAGATATTTATTGCCTTCTTATCATATGCAAGGCAGTGGAAATAAAAGAGTAATGTTGCATTTATGGTCATCAATTTGTATCATTACCATCCATCTTCCAAGTCTTCCTGAATTGTAGATAAGTCATGATACATTTTGTAGACCCTCCCCCAACTTTGCCAAGTTTTGTTCTAGCTCAGATTTGACAATGAAAGACATTAGATTTGGAAAGAAAAACCATAGTATCTACAGTATTGAAACCAGATATGTTGGAAAGTCATGAGATTTATAGTGCTTGCCAGAAATTTCTTAAAAACCACATACTCTCATGACTACAGACTGAGACAGATGGAGACGAATTGCAATAATGTCATAGATAATGTCTGAAAACACCCACGTCTGTGTTTCAGGGTGAGTATGTCTGTGTCAACTTCCTGACCTTTGCCCCTTTAACTTTTAGTAGTTTGGTCAACCCTTTGGTCATTCAGTCTTTCTTACATAAAATAGCTTCTATTTTCTTGACTGACCCCTGACTAAAATGTGTATGACTATGTGCAGACTATAACTAAAATGTGTATCTCTTCTCTGTTCTCTAGGATGTAAACTGTTTTTCTGTAAAGAGGTGATTTCCAAGTAGTCTGTCTCTATCGCTACCATTCAACTCTTTCATTATATTGCAAAAATAGATATAGAAAATATGTAAACAAATGAGTGTAGTTATGTTCCAATAAAACTTTATTTACAAAAACAGTTGAGATTTGGGCTATGGGTTATATGGTTTGCCATGTTCTGCTTTAGAGGACTGAGGATTGAGCTAATTGCAGTTTTCAGTCCATAACTTTTGCTGTTCATTGATTCATGCAAGGCTCCTCACTTGATTTCTCTTTAATATATGTAGCCCCTATACGTCTTCTATCCTTTCTCTACCTAGATATATATAAAATATATACAGATATATAAATATCTAATATATACATAGCTATTTCATATACCCAATGTCTGTTTTCTTTTGTGTATGTTCTTGCTAATGTGTATTATTTTGTTGCACATATTTTAACTTTAAGTGGAATTAAACTTTATATCATGATCTATTTCTTTCTTCGTGCATTACTAAGTCTTTAATACTTTTTTTTCCTTTTGTGATGTCTCTATCTAATTACTTTAACACTTGAGTAGCACTCCATTGTGGGGGTGGTAGATATTAGTAATGTTCATTAAATACCAGGTTCTTATTGTTCCCAAGATCATCAAATATTTAACTGCCTCCCTGGAGAGTTTGTCTAGACACACTCTGGTCTCTGCAGGAAAAAAAAATGTATCTGTTAGTGCTCACATAGCTTTACCTAGCCTCTCCTTGTATGTTGCTTGTAAGTACTGTAAGTACACCATGATGTATACCCAAAACATGATACTGTCTGCTGCCCTAGTAAAGGATCATTGGATTATTTATCACAGTGATTAAAATCACAGTTCCTGGAATCCAAGAACTAGTTTCAAATTTTGGTGCCACAACTTACTAAAAAGGTAATTTCTGACATCTTTCCTTAACTGTTTTCTCTAATTCTTCATCCATAATATAGGTATAGTTCTAAAACAGGCCTTATAAGGCTATCATTAAAATTAAATTATTAGAAAGATACTTTAAATCTGAAGACATTTATAGTCTTTCTATATGTCTAAAAACTTAAACCGCTTGCCACCAAATGTAGCATCAAATGTACATCAAATGTAGCATTGGACAGCGAGGACTTTTCCACTATAAATGCTCCATGCTTGTAGAGGAGGAGCAGGGCAGGTAGTACTGCCCCCAATTTGTAGGAAAGGGAAACAAGAATCAGATGAAATCAGTTCTCTAAGGTCCTGTTGTCCACCCTAACAGAGTGAGCTCCTGGCTCTAAGAGAGTAAGTCCTCCGTTCCTCTGATCCATAGCAATAGGAGACTTGGTGAATGGAAAACTGCTCCAGTGAACCTGTTAGGATGGATATTAACACAGGAGCTCCGACAGGATAAGATGCTGAATTCTGATCAGAGGTGGTCGAGGTGGGGGAGGGGAGAGAAGAGAATGAAAGACTTGAGTATGGGAGGGCAAAGCTGCCAGTGAGGTGACATGTTTCCCCAAGGATAGGGAAGGGAGGTTAAAGGCATATTGATCTTAAGTGGGAAAACATTCTCCTGACTTTTCATCCTGCTTTCAGATCCTCTGGCATCAAAAAAGGGTCTGTTACGGAGCCCAGCTTTGGAGATGGCACAAAAGATACAACAGAAGAACAGCCGTTTGCTGACATGGAGGGCACCAAAGTGTTTTTTGATGATATGAGCTGAGCTGCAAGAGAGAGGTGATGTGGAACCCGATAAAACATGCATCCAGTGATAGACAGGCAGCAGCAAGTTCACTCAGCATTCGTCTAAAAATAATAATAATAATAATCCAATTCCTGACCTGAGATGGGATTGACTCTCTTTTTAAAAGAAGTCGCAAAACTACCCAGGTCAAACCCAGGAAGCAGCAGAGCATTTTACAGTTTCCAAAGTGCTTCCCCAACAATTTTCTTTCGGATTCTCAAAGCTACCCTATGAGAGTGGGCTGACTCCACTTATGACTCTCGTTTTACAGACAATGAAACTGAGGGTGAGAAAAGACAAGGACACAGGGCCAGAGAAGCACAGGGAGTGATTGGAGCAGATTGTGGCTTCCCATAATTGCCCAATTATCTTCACACCAAAGTGCAATATATATGGTCAAATTGACTTTTAACAAAACAGGGTTGATCACATCCCTGCATGAATATATATCAACACACCTATCAATCTAACTCAATTATGTATTCATGTATCTTCATTTCCTAGTCATCTTTTATTCGTGTCACCTGTGATCTACTCCTATTACCTATTAATATTTTCTTATAATTATTTGTATCAAAGTATCTATTGTTTATCAATTATAACTACTGTTTGGCCATTTTATACAGATACACTGACTGATGTGTGGTATATGTACGATTAATTACACCACAGGGGAAAGTGAATAAGCATTGACAACATCAACGAATGTTTATCAACTTGGTACCTTGTTCCCCTGACTTATTTAAATTTTCTGAGCCTTGTTTTTGTTTTTTCCAAGTGGATATAGGAAGTCCTACCTCCCAGGACTGGGGCAAACATAATAAATAGTGGTCATAAGATGGTGAGCATGATACCCAGCTCAGAGTATTAGGTCAAAAATGGCTCACTTTCACTAGAATCTTACTTTCCCTCAGTTATCTAACTTTCCCCATTAACTCTAGTTGGTCTTAGTCTGGCTTGTCTCCTATTCAATATCATATATTATATGAGTAGATAATTTGAGCCTTTAACACATGGTACATGAATTACCCATTTCAAATCAAATGCTATGATTTGACAGTCTGGGCATAAGTTTTGACAATCTATGATTTGACAATCTGGGCATAAGGTGGAGCTTCCCACTTACCATTTAGAAAACTAAGATATAATTTGAATCCATCCTTCTGATCATCAGAAGAATGTTGGATTGGACTTGGCTTGCAATAGGTGCCAAGTGAATACATAATGAATTAGATGGAGAGCGAGTTCCCAAGTAGTACTCTTGACCCTGAGAGAATTTGAGTGTGGATACACATCAAAGAACTGAGATAGCAGAGTTCTCTGCAGTTTCCACAGAAATATCATTTATTCATTCCTTCAGTCTGTACTTATTGAGCAATTAATCTGTTGGTTCTGTGATCTACACTGGGAATAAAAGAGTGAATCAGACACATGCCTGATTCTGGAAGAGTTAAACAATCCTAATGTGTTAAGGACCATGATAGAAAAATGCATTGGGAGTTTTTAGAAAAACAGAGGACATGATGCTAGAAATCTGATGGTTTTTTTCAACAATTTTTTTTTTTTTTTGTCATTACCTCTGGTCATAGCACTCCCTTGAGAGAATGCATTTCTGTCATGCTTATATATCTCATGGTATTCATGTGACCAGTTCTGGCTAATCATAACCCCCATCCCCTTGGTCATTGACTGATCTAGGAAGGCCCAGTTAGAATATCTCCCTGAAAAATTATAAGCAGTGATGGATATAGCACTTCTTTACATGACTAAAGTTGCTATAAGCCAAGGGGCACATGCTATTTGTTCTCCACTTTGCTCACTACATGGAAAATCTCCTTGTTGAACAAGAGAAAAAAAAAAAGAATCATCCTATAGAGTGAGTTAGGTAATAAAGGGCAAACAAGGACCTCCCTGGTGGCGCAGGGGGTTGAGCACTGCACTGTGAAGCATACCCTACACAGCAGCGGGAGTTCAATTCCCGGCCAGGGAGGGGACCCACAGGGTGCAGCAGACCTCTCTTGCCTTGCCTGCTGTTCCCCTCAGCAGTGTATTCTGGTGGATCTGCCTGTTCTGCTCTCCACTCTGTCTCTGGCGAATCCTCTCACCTCCTGCAACTCTGGCCTGTACCCCAGCTCTTATGTGCATAAATAAATAATTGTTTTAACGAATAAAGGACAAACAGGTTCTGGGTAATTTTTAAGAGCCTAGAACTCCTCAGGGAGCATCTGTATCTTTGGATTTCCAAATTACACTAATTTTGGCTCAAATTTCAATTTTTACTGTAGACATTTTCATGCAGCCATTAGATTACTTCAGACCTGCACAGGATTTTATACTGTTTCAAAACCGTTTCACTTATATTATCTTGTATGACTTAAGACACTATAATAAAATGGGTTGGTATTGTGTTATAATTCTACTTGATGACAAAAAAGAATGATGTAGCTGAGGTTGGTCAAGTTAATTGTGGTTGAAGCTGAGAGGAATTTTGACTCTTCATTTTTAGGGCAGATTCTTATCACATTCATCCTGAAATATGATTACCAGACCACACACTTAAGTGTTTATTTCTGACACTAGAGCATATCATACTATTCTGCTATTCCATGTCCATCAAAGAGGAAATGGAGGCTTAGAATTTCTCTCTCCCTCCCTCCCTCCCTAAGAGTGTGTGTGTTTGTGTAAGTAAGTGTGTACTATCACTCAGAATTTTTTTAAAGAAATATACTCGAGACTGTTGATTGAAGTCTCCAAGTCTCCTCAATATATTTCTATGTAAATGTCAATCATTAATGAGACTTTTTTTGTCACCCAAATGTGACCTTAAGTGGCAATTGGCAGCTGCGGTATGATGACCTTACATCAAATGGACTTTGGTAAGGTGTTAGGTTTAAAAGGAAAGATCATGAAATTGGATTAGCGGTACATTTTAAAAGTTTGGCGAGTCACCTGTTTCTGGGTAATCTAGTCTCAGTATCTAAGCATCCTCAAGGTACATGGTCAGCCTATGCCTGACCTCTGCTGAAAGAGGGTCAGTTACCTGACTTCAGATAATGTTAAAGTACTTTCAACTGACTCAGTCCTAAAATGCAGCTAGTTGAAAACTTGTTATTGAGTCATTCTTCCAAATATTCTACCTTTGAATCTTTTATTAAGCTCTCAGAATCTCGTCTGTTTAGAGGACATCCACATAAACTGATTACTTTACAATTATTTAAAGCATTTCAATGCCCTTTTCCATGTTGTTGCTATGATGTGGATGTGAAGGGGAATATTTGCTGCTTTATTTGTTACTTACGAGGCAAACATACAGAAAATAAACATTCTCAGAAAGATTTTTTTCCACAGGGAAAATCTCTTCTAAGACATCATTTAAATTATTGTTCAAGGACATTATTAAACATCTGTCTGAAACTGAACACCAGGAAGAGTTAGTGTTATCTCAAGAATGGGTATGCTTACTTGTATTGAGTTAATTTTTATCTGTTCTTTGCCACCTTCCTCAAAGTTAATGCCCAATTTAATTTAAGTCATAGACCCTTCCCAAAATTATTTCTTCAACAAGTATTGGACTCATACCAACACTTACCAGTGTTAACTGTGTGCTTAGTACTTTGCTGGTTTCTTCTATTAATGGTCTAATTTATCTCCCAATAAAGTTGTATGTTTATTTTTAAATTATTTTATGATTCATTTAAAATATGTACATTATCTCCCTTTGTTGAGCCTCCATCTTCAATTTCTAAACTTGTTGAAGTCTCTCATACAGTACCCTTTCTTCTTCAGTCCTCTTGGTTCTTATGGATTTATATATCATATTTCTTTATTATCTCTTGAGAGATGTATTTGAACAGGAGACAGTCAATGTATTCTCCCATTGTATTTCCTTTATCATTTATTAACTCATTTGAACAATTATTTATTGAAGACAAAACTATTCATAGGAATACCTGATTGCAACTGATAAATGGTTTTAAAATTCATATTGAAGAAATGATAGTTGGGACAGTGAGATAGAATAAGTGAATGAAAAGGGAATTGGATGGGTGACTAGGGAAACAAATGAAATAAGAAATAAAAGATTATCATATCAGCAGACGCCAGGATGTGGTGGAAAGGACATCGAACTGGGAGAATTTCGTCCTGGACTTGTGTCTCACTGTATAGTCCTGAACAAGTCATCTCCCCAGCCTGATCCAAACGTCCTCATCTGAACAGAGGGTCAGGGAAGGTTGGGACTGGAAATATAAACTATCCCTTTAGGACTTAGATTCACTTCTACTCCTCATTCTTTTTCCTCTTTTAATAATTTTCTAAATCAAGGATAGGGAGATTCTGGATCTCCTTAGGTAACTAGGTCTTACCTACTAGAGTGCCATAGTCTGTAAGAAGAACTTAATAAATTTTATGCATTCCCTTCCTAGAACAGTGAACATATGCAAACATACACTCTGTACAATTCCAAAAGGTTTTCAGGGGTCCTAGATCTCACATGAGGATCCCTGTGGAGTAATGTTGCTTTCAGAACCTTTGTCCTCCTCCAAGGTGACCTCTGGTCTCTGTCTTCTAGAGGGAACTGCTGATGTGTTTCCTTGGGAAGTTGAGGCTTCCCAGAACACAGAAAATTGCAAAAAGAACATTTCTCTTGCATTGAAATCTTGTCATTCAGGTGAACCAGTTTTCTCTTTGTAAACCAGGACATTTGCAAATGTTTCATTAGGTTTGGCCCAGATAGCTCTGTAACAAATGCATTTGCTGTGTAGTACAGGTGATGTATCAGCACAAACAGCATCCTGGAACTCCATTAATTATACAAGGAGAATGAAGGGACTGTTTAAATGGAGCCAGAAAAATACCACTTGGGTGTACATTTCCCTGGAAAGGAAAGTGCTCCCATATTGCAAGAATTCTGTAACTTCCTGATATTTCTTTCCAGCAAACATGACTCTGGGTCATTCATTTATTCTTTCATTTATTTACCTCTTATTGAGTGCCAGCCAGCATGCTAGAAAATAGAGAGTAAATAATAAATTAAAGAGATACAGTCCTTGCCCTCATGGAACCAAATTTTTGGAGGTGATTAATAAAGTGATCACAAATAATTATGGTTATAAGTACTTATAACCATAAGTATCAGCAGCCATGGGAACAGAAGAGATGACAGAAGGTACTGATGGAGCAAGTAGGGTCAAAGTTGCCAAAGGGAGTGAATTTAAAGCTAAATTCTGAAGGATGAGTAGGAAGTAAAGTAGCTGATTGGAGAGAGTGTTGTCTGATACCACTTTGGTCGTGGCATGTGTGCAATACTTACTAAAGAGAAAGAAACCAGGTGTGACAGGAGAATATGAGGAGTGTAACCAGTGGAGCCAGCAGAGATGCATGGGACAATTGTGCAGGGCCTGCAGCTTCTGAAATTTGGGGGTTTTGTTGCAAGGGAAACAAACCTGTGGGGAATAAGAACAATAGAAATTAATCCAAAACCTGTGCAAGGAACTTCAGACAAAGTATTGGTATGTAAAAAGGATTTATTAAGTGTGTCCTATGGGTTCCATCGGATCAGGGATAGACGAACTTTTACAGAAGCTCAGATAGTAAATATTTTAGATTTTGTGAACCACAGACAAGCCTTTGTTGCATTTATTTTTTTCCCTTACAGATCTTTAAAAATGTAATGCTAACCTTAGCTTAAGGACTGCCCCAAACAGGAAAAGCACAGGACATGAGCTGCAGGCTATGTAGTACGTGTGCTAATCCGTGAATGGACATAAGTCCTGTGAGGGCACAGACCATATCGCTCTTATTTATTGTAGAGTCTCCAGTGCCCAACCAGGCACATAGCGGGGTGTTCAATGCACATTTATTAAGTTAATGAATACCCCATGTAGTTATTTTACGTATTTGATATCTATTCAGACAAAAACGAGAAAACTTTAGATAATGGTATTGCTGTTGGGTTTGTCACTATTAAGTCATTATCGCTCTTGCTGTTATTGTTAGCATACTGTAGGTAAGGAAAACATCTTCAGTTTGCCAAAGATCCTATAGCTAGTATATGATCAAGCCAGGATTTAAGTCATATCAAAAGTTTTCTTCTGATCATTTTGTCTCTTATAAACAACACACACTATTATATAAGTAAATATCAGATGTTAGAAGGATGACCCGATGCTGTGAAAGAGCCTTACCATTTGCCACTCAAGGTGGGGGTTAGAAATCATATATTAACCTCCTCTTTTGTGTCTATCAGCTTGGGCTGCTATAACAAGCCAACATTGCCTGGACAACAAATATTCACTTCTCACAGTTCTGGAAGTTGGATGTGTTAATCATTAGATCAGAAGCCAGCAGGGCTGGGTTTTCTGTGAGGTCATTCTTGGTCATGTCTTCATAAGGCCTTACCTTGGTGTGTACTCACACAGGGAGAGATACTCTGTCTCTTAAAAAAAATGATTTATTTATGCATTCAAGAGCTGGGGTATAGGCAAGAGGTGGGGGGCAGGTGAGGTGAGAGGATCCAGCAGAAACAGAGGGGAGCAGAACAAGTGGATCTACTCAAATACACTGCTGAGGCTAGTAACGGGTGAGACAGGAGAGGTCTGCTGCACCATTTGGATCAACTTCCTGGCTGGGGATCAAACTCATGCTGTTGTGGCTGCAGATGCTTCATAGCGCTGAGACTTAACCCCTGCATCACCAGAGAGGACCTCCCTGTCTCCTCTTTATAAGGCTATTAATCCCATTGCAAGTCCATAACCAGCTTCATTTTAGCCCTGTTACTTCCCAAAGATCTAATTTAACCCAAATTACCTTCCTAGTTACCTCCAAATGCTACGTGCAGGTTGTAGTTTAGGGTTTCAACATAAGAATTTGGAAGGTGTCATAAGCATTGAGTCCATAGCACCTTCTTCCTGGGATTCCTATTATAATAAGAGTAAAGAATGTTTAAAGGTAGAAAACTTAGGAAAATGTAATGGGGAGAGGGGGAGGGGAACAGGAGAGGGCATGATGGATGAGAGAAGTAAACCCTTTCAGGATCAGTAGAGACTGTAGACAAATGAGATAAGCTGGGAGGATCGCATGCTGGGGTGTGCATGGGGGAGACTTTAGCTAAAGAGGTTCTGATTTTCTCAATTGCTTATAGACATGAAGCCCTCATAATATCAACCACCAGCTATGCCTGCAGGTCCTGTGCCTTCTGTCAGGGCAGGAATATGTCTGTCTTTCCTGGTAGGTAATCCAAAGTGTTATGAGTTATTTTCTTGGATGCTCATTACTTGAGTTGGAGGACCTTGAGACTTTCCTTTCACTACCTACTTTTTTTTGACAAGGCCAGGAGAAATAAACTTAAACAAAAATTAATAATTATATATTTCAAATATGAAATTAACTGAAGCATGATTTTGAAGGTTTTTGTTTTTTGTTTTTTTTTGGTTTTCTGATTAGAAGTGCACTTGTATGCATGCTGTTGTCAGTAATATCCTCCTTGAGATAGCCTAATGGTGGTTAATTGGATTATAAGCAAGATGACAGCAAAATCTGAGCCACATCTTTGGTTCTGTATTAATTCAGTTTTCAAATGCAACTGTAAGAATCAACCTAGAAACAAATATCAGCTGAGTCAACAAAAAGCACTCACTCTCAGGGCCCCTCTGCTTTCCCTCCTCAAATTCTACTCCCTCATTACCTGGCCTGACTCTAGTCCCAGTTCTGTTCACATCTTCCTAACCACTTCCTAATTTTACCTTTACACCATCACCAAGATGAACTGACTGGCATTCCTTGTGCCTCAAAAATTGCCCAAGTACAAGCAGTCTGATCTCCGTTTGGAACCGTGTTTGAGATACACAATCTTAGGTCCCACCACAGACCTACAAGATCAGTATTTACATTTTAACAAAATCCTCAGATGAACACAATATTCACTGAAATTACAAACCACGCCTCTAACCCTTGTCTTCCCTTTCGACAACATTCCCGTGCTTCCATCTACTAAAACTAGTTGTGGTGTTTGTTTTAAAGCAGGCGCTGTAAAATACAGGCTAATTTAATAAAACCCTAACTGTAGAGAAGAGGACTGTAACTGTCAAGATCACACAATTTAGAGTAGGACAGAGTTAACTTCTGATTTGACCTTAACCACTTAGTGGCCGAGCACCTACTTAACCTTTCTTAACTTCAATCTCTTTAAATGGTATTTTGGCTCATTTAGGCGGGACTGTAAGATGTCACAAATGATCCCAAAAGCTCAATGCTCTTTTTTTATTGGTTTCACTTTGGGACCCAGGTTAACCCAGATCCTCAATTTGGGACTTTTGTTGGGCTAAGAGGAGAGGGGGTAGGTGGAGAGAGAGAGAGAGAGAGAGAGAGAGACTCAGAATCGCAAAACTTCTTCTAGTCAGCATGACACCTGTCACTTCCATTCACCTTCCACATTGCCAAGTCTGTCTCCAGTGAACAAGAAGCCAAATCTACCCAACAGGAAAGAGGAAAGCCAGGGCAGAGACGAAGACAGGGAAGTGTAGTAATGCAACTGGCAATAGAAAGAAAAATAGTAGCCACCTCGTATTATTGTTTGAGAACTGAGTGAGTTAAAGCATGAGAAGTTTTAAATATTTCCTTAAGTATCTGGGGAGATGCTTCATCTTTCTGAACTTCAAGTTGCTTATCTGTAAATAGGAACAATATGAGCCCTTCACTGTTTGAATAGAAAGCCTGTGTGGCACATTGTAGGCATTTCATTAAAAGAGATTATGAATGGAATAGGGATAATTATCTCCTTGAAGGATCTCTGAGGTAGAAGCTGCCTGCTCCTCACAGAAAACCCTGAGTTAGAGATGCCAGGGGAGGCAGAAGCAGCCAGGCATTGCTTTGTTCTGTTTCCTCTGGGTCTGCATCATTCCTCGCAAAACCCTGACAGGATGCCTGTTCGCCTTTGTGGGCACTGCATGGAAGAGGGTGTGTGTCCTCAAGAGATAACAAGGCATGAGTTCAGGGGTTACTAATTGAGTTTCTGCTTACCTTTCATATTCATTCAAAATCCCAACCAGAGCAGGGGTTAGTTTTAGCATTTTTCCTCCCTGTTCAGTCCCCTCCCTCATTTGCTGACGGCACTAATGTCTCTTCCAAAGTTGCTTCCCCACTCAATTTGTAACTTTAATCAGAAACTGATGTGACGGCAAAATTGGGGAGAGACAAACATGTGGGCTATGAGGATATTTTGAGATTGGATTTGCTAGCACAGTAAAAACTCACACATGGAATTTTAGTTTCACCCAGAAATGGAATTTGCCCAAGCTTGCACCCTCTGTGGTCCTCAGAGATACTACTACTTGTGGTCTGAGACTGGTTCTGAGAATCCGCAACATGGTGTCCAACTAAAATGCTTGAGAGTTTGTAGGTTGCTTCCATGTGAAGTTGCTAATTTAATGCTTCCATTTCCTGAAGTCTCTAGAAATGAAGCATTCAATGTCCCACTTTAAACATGAGAACACAAGAGGTCAGCAAGTAAAGTGCCATGCTCACAAGAGCACCATTAGAAAGTGGTAAAGGCCAGAAAATTCCCTCTCTTTGCCCCACTTATCTTCTACCCATTCAGGACAACATGTTTCCTCCAGAACCCCATTACGTTTAGGTGCTGCATGGCAGTCCCTCCATGCACATGCTCTCCTTGATGAGGTTTTCTATCTGTTCATCACTTTTCATAGCCTGCACCTTGATCCTTGATTCCTTCTAACATCCATTATTGCCCACAGAGCAGCACAGGAAATTTTTGAGTGTATATTCAGCCATGTAATTAGGCCTTAGAGCCCTTCAAATAACTGACTTCAGAATAGGAACCTGTGATGCCCAGTATGCCCTTCTACCATTTTAACCAATGAGCTTCTACATTTCTCCCTCTTTGCATTTGTGTTCAGGTCAGAGCATTCCACTTTAAGAAGCTATATCAAGCGAGTTTCTTCTTCTTCTTCATTTTGCAAATGCTGGTCCCTCTGCCTATACTTCCTCCAATTCTCTTTCTGTCCAGTATCCACTCACTTGTAGAGTCTCTACAAAGGATGCACCTAGAATTTTCCCAGGCATGCTCCTCAAAAGATAAGATGTTGACCCATCTGACTCTGCTTCTTGCTGTAGTAGAGCTGTTTCATTGCACCTCTTCCTTCTCTACCCCTCGCATACACACTAAACTAGAATTTTCTTGAGGACAGAAACCTTCTTAGTCATTTATGTATCCATTACTTCCCTAGCACAGTGCAAAGTCTGCAGGGATAGCCCAGTAAATTTCTGGAATGAACACATGACTGAATGAGAAGACCTAGAGCCAAGGGCATTTATTTTCCTAGACTTCACATTCATCACCAAAAAAAATCTGAAGATGGATTTTTAAGTCACCTTCTCCCTCACCTTTTGGAATGAGCAGAAACAAATATTGAAGAGCTAAGATTTGGAAAATCCCATCACTCAGTTCATGAGTCAGGAATGGGGGACTGAGATATTGAGCCACTTCCTCTGAGAAACCCCTAAACATCCAAAAAGTATTCTTCTATCACAGATGGTAATATACATCCAAAGTTGCTATCCATTTGTCTAGCTGTGTGGCGTTCAGCCTGTGACTTGACTTCTCTCCATCTTAAGTTTCTCATCTGTTGTACAAAGTGATAACACTACCCTCTCAAACAATTGGATAGTCTCTCAACAATGGGATAAAAGAGACTTAAGAGTCATATTAGGGCCTCCCTGGTTGCACAGTGGGTTAAGCAATGCACTATGAAGCAAACCGCAGCCACTGCAGCACAAGTTTGACCCCTGCTGCTGGCCAGGGAGGGGACCCCCATGGTGTGGCAGACCTCTCCTGCTTCGCCCGCTGCGCCCACTGCTCCCCTCAACAGTGTACTTCTGTTGATCTGCCTGTTCTGCTCCCCGCTCTGTCTGGTGAATCCTCACCTCCCGTGACTCTGGCCTTGTATGCATAAATAAATAAATCTTGTATGCATAAATAAATAAATCTTAAAAAAAAAGTCATATTAGTTAACTCAATGTGTGGACTTTGAACTGGCAATCTCCAAAAAGGATATCTTTGAGGTCTGGAGGAAATTTCAATATGAATGAGTCCTCAAGGATATTAAAGAACTATGGTTAATTATTTTTAGGTGTAATAATAGCATGATGGTAGTTACATAGAGAGATGAGTAGATAGGTAAACAGATGTATAGAAATAGCTATAACACTACATCTACCTACCTATATATTAGAGTGGCATATTAAAATATCTATAGAAAAAATGGTATAATGTCCTGGATTTGCCCTAAAGTATTTCAAAGAATAAGTAGAAACTGACAAATAAAATAAGATTGAAAAAATATTGATGATTACTGAGAATTAGAGACAGGTACATGGAAATTCATAAAAAATGTTTATCTAAAAATTTTTCTAAAATCTTCCAAAATTATGAGCATTTAGTATTTATAAAATGTATATAAAATGCTCCCCATATAGTAATATTTAAGGTATATATTTGCATATGTTAAATGCATATTTGTTTGCACTCGCATATTCATCCACTTTTACAGACTTAGTCATGTTTCTTATTTGTAAATACTTGTTTATGTAAAATTTATGCCATACGAACAAAAATTGAGGGAAGAAAAATATCAAATATTTAATGGATATTCACTCTAAACCGGCACATTATCTATCTCAGTAAGTACATAACCATTTTAAATCCCACTTTACAGATGAGAAAGTTGAAGCACTGAGGGAAGACATCAATTCCCCAAGGTCACTCAGTCAAAACTAAACTGGGACTTCGACCCAGAGCTGTCTGATTCCAAAGCCATGAAGGGCTTAAACACAGTGAAACTCCTGAGGTGAATCACAGCCTAACTGGAAAAGTTTTAAAGACTCACTCTGTGCTCTTTTTTGGTTGAGTCTAGTGTAAAACCCAAACACGTAATGAGATTATGACACCATTCTTATCTGTCCTAGCCATTCTTTTTTGACCCAATCACCTGAAAGTAAACTGATATTAATAAATGCTCCCTAGTCCCAAAAATATGTCTACCCCTTCTCTACTGCAGCATGCAGGCTGATAAACAATCTTAGGATGGTAAATCCCTCTACTCAATCCAGATCATAGAAATGTAGAACATGAAGTCACCTCATCTTTATGGCCATCTCCTGTTTCAAATCATCCAAATTGCTCTGACTATAAGAACCAAGATGATGTCTGTGCAAACTGGCCATTTCCCAGTCACCTTTCTCTTTCCCCATTTATTTACCACTCCCTGCATCTGAATAAGGGGAACACATTTGCTGACTGCTCTTCTCTACTGACTGCTGCATCCCTGGAGCCTGGGAGAGCATATTCTGACCCTGTGTACATATTACAGTTTTCTTAGAGGTTTTAAAAACATACTTATCCCAAGGCCACTCATCCTGTTGGTTAAATAGAATGAGTTGGATGGGCCAGGGATCACTACTTCTTTAACTATACTAGTTATGCTAATAAATAGTCAGGATTGATAAACACTGACACAAAATAATGCCTGCCAGGACAGGTACTTCACAAACATTTGCTAAAAGAGTGAATACATGAATGACTAAACAGCCTTTCTCAACATGTACTCACTAATATGGTTTCTTTAGCAATTCCAGTCCTAGTAGACATGGATACTCCACTGGTGAGCTGCTTGAGGGCCAGCAATGTTTTATATGTTTTTGATTCTTTGATTTCTAGGGTATAACTGAATTTTTGTTTTCATTAAATGAATACACTGTTATATATAACCAGGAAAAGTATTAAGTAAATCTACTGGGAAGAGGAACAAGAATGATATATATACATGGAATGAACATACTTTGGGAGTCAAATAGAGCTGAATTTAAATTCCAACTTGATCACCTATCAACTCTGTGAACTCCTGGTAAATGTCCTCATTTGTAAATGGGCATAATTATGCCATCAGCACTATTGTACAGTTTAAATAGAAAGACAAGCATGAAAATACCTTCCCAGTGATGAGTATATTAAAAGTGCTTAATTAATTTACCTTTTTTTTTAAACTCTTTTCCCTTCCCTTTTACAGAGAGGAGAAACTGGGTAATGGGCAAAGAGTAGAAGTGCGTATAACTCAGAGGAAAATCTAATGGTGGTCATAGAATAGAAAAATAGTTATTGGACACAGCCAAAGAAAGTCAAAGCTTTAGGGATTTCAGTTGGCATTCTTCTTCCTCTGTCCAATTCACACACATAACGCAGCCATAAATTACTATCCTTCTGCATAAGCACTGGATGGTAAGTGCCATGGACACTAATAACAACATTCATCACCAGGTAAGCAGCTCTATACTGCGCTATCTTGGGCTAAGCTTCCAAACATTTGGAAGAACTCCAAACACTGTGTCTCATACCTTCTGTCCTAGTCGTTCTTGGAAGAAGGGGCCTGGCACTGTTGAGGCATCCCTGGTCAGGGAATCTGAAGCAGCTGGGTTCAGATTTAGTTCTAATGTGATCATGTTAGGGGGAAAGACCCTCCTGAATGGATTACACAAATAGGTTATGGACTTCGACCCCCATTCCAGACCTACAAGATCCAAGGACTACAAATCCCATAAGGTCA
>JAGFMF010011623.1:3738447-3809041 GCA_019455555.1 Galemys pyrenaicus
TTCCAGCTCCAAGGAACTGGTAGGATATTTACAGATCTGTATCCCTCTCTTCCCCCTGTGTTATTCACTACGCTATTTCTCCTTCCCTTGTAAATAAAAACCTTTATTAACCTTTGTTGTGTGTGCCTGCAGTTGGGACATTATAAGTGCAGTTCGAGTGTGCGGGTGAGGACCCAGTCAGGCAAACCCATTTTATATTAGGGTTGCCCTGTAACAATCACAAATGTACTCACCTACAAAAATAGGCAGAGACTCCGTAAAATTATCTCTTTCCGTCTTTCCGGTATTCCATATATCCAGGACCCTGGGCTGGCTGGAAGTCTTATCTCACTCCAACATCTAAATGATACATTCTACTAACAATACTACTTTTAAAGAGATGGTGTTTAGTCTCATCTATGGTGATACTAAAATTGATGTGTTTTCTTTTTCTTTATAATGGATAGATGTGATGACCTTTATTTTTAATTTTTCTAATGATTTTCACAAGCTCTTAAGAGCATGAATTTTTGTGTTCAGCTCTTGAGACTTCTCTCATCATCTGATTTGACCAAAAACTACAAGACAAAGTGTCCAAAAAGAGAATGTTAGCTCAAGGTGTAAGCTGGTCCCAGAGCAGCTCCTAAGGATCTATTTTATTGGTTATAATTTCATTCTTGGAGGCCAAGATGAGTGTCTTTCTCTATAACAAATTACACGAACAATGTATTCTCTCTCTCTCTCTCTCTCTCTCTCTCTCTCTCTCTCTCTCTCTCTCTCTCTCCCCTTCCCTATTTCTTTTNATAACAAATTACACGAACAATGTATTCTCTCTCTCTCTCTCTCTCTCTCTCTCTCTCTCTCTCTCTCTCTCTCTCTCTCTCTCCCCTTCCCTATTTCTTTTTTTCTTCTGTTTTTTTTTTCCATCTCCCTTTTTTTATTTTAAGATTTATTTATTTATGCATACAAGAGCTGGGGTACAAGTCAGAGTTCTGGGAGGTGAGAGGACTCACCAGAGACAGAGTGGGGAGCACAACAGGCAGATCGACTGAACACACTGCTGAGGGAAGCAGCAGGTGAGGCAGGAGAGGTCTGCTGTGCCCTGTGGGTTCCCTCCCTGGCAGGGGATCAAACTCATGCTGCTATGCCTTGGATGCTTCACAATGTGGTGCTCAACCCGCTGCGCCACCAGGGAGGCCCCCATCTCCCTTTCTTAAATAGACTGTAGTTGAAATTGCCCAACTTTTGCCCACCTGGAAATTCGGCAGAATAAAAAAATTCCATGTTGACAAAATAGACCAGTTAAATTTTTAACCTTGGGGAGAAAACCCTTTGTTTCTGTCATATCTCTGAGACATTCTTCCTTGACTTTTCTCCTTGGACTTGTCTTTCCTCATTTAGCAGTAATACCTTGGCGTGGGCAAAAGCAGTAACCTATGTGGCCCAGCTTAGCATAGCCTGGAAACACTCTAGGTATTTGAATAAAGAACATCAGGGATACACTTTGATCCCTCTCTTTCCTCTGAGAAAATACCTTTTTCTTAGAGTTGTCAAGGGCACCAGCTGAGTCAAGATTCAAGGATCCAGAGTCATGTCAGTTGTTACCACTCCCACTACAGTTTACAGACACTGGAAATGAAGTGTCTGCAGTGATAAGAATTTAGAATTCCTATTAGTGTACAAACACCATTCCATAGTAAGGAATCCTGCCACAGAAATGGTCCCAAGACCTTAGTTTTTTGTTTTTTCCATTTCAAGGTAATAAAGTCTGTAAGATCTTCCTGGTCTGTGGCTCCACATTCTTCATCTTCCACGTTCTTTTCCACTCCAGAGTCTCCCTATTTCACAAGTGCTCCAGGACTTGTGTCATATCAGGATCTTCAGGGTGCTTCTTCCACTGGCATTGAATGCTTAATGCTACTGCATCTCTTCCCAAATAACTGCCCAAGTAAATACAAAATTCTGCCTGGACCTCTAATCCATGAATGCAAGTAGTTTTGTCCACCTGTATCTCTATTTTTTAGAACAGTTATTGGCACATAGTATGTATCTCTTAAATATTTGTGAAGTAGGCAAATGCCAGCACGTTTCTAGATTTCATTTAGGAAATAAGACAATTGGGCCATTGGACAGAAAGAAAATTATACATATAATAATTGGCAGGGGCAGATGGGGAAAGGAGGGCAAGTAGACAAGCTCACAGGTCTCCTGGTCAGCAAAAACATCTTTTTTGGGAGTGGAATCTCCACCCAACAATCTGCCACCAGTCAGAGCAAAGAGTTTTCTCGGCACAAGCAGCAAATTCATTTGCAAATAAAAATAAATAAAACTTTATTGAAATATGAAATTGCAAATGGGAATGGCTGGCTGGGGCCCTTTGTAGCAATTACGTAAAAGACATTCATTGCTTGTTTTTATATGCAAGTAAAAAAGATACTTATTTTTGCAATTTATTTACTCAGAGAAGCTTCACAGGGCCAGAGGTTTTCAGGCACCTTGGCAACTTGGCTCATCCAATTTTCCAATCAGGTAGAAGGATAGTGTGGCTTTACTAAGTACCAAGCATTTTTCAGTGTAGGAAGTGGCTCTTTAACTTTGAACTCATGATATCTGTGGACTGACAGATTTCACGGTTAATTACCAAAATAGAGTCTCCCTCATGCCAATGGACTGAGTATAGTGATGCCATGGTAACAGAAGATGCACCTCTCTTTGCATCCTGCCCTTGTCCCAACTCACCACATTATAATATTCAGGCAGTAGATCAATAGTTTCGGAACTTAAAAGATACAGTATTGAGTATATAATATTGGGGGTATGATAATCTTAGGTGTAAGATAACAGTGTTGGTTATTAGTAACAGCTTCAGTCCAGTCTGCTAATAACTAAATATCACTGGAATAGATGAGCCCTGGGTTTGAATTGCATCTCTGCCTCTTGCTCACCACAGGATTTTGGGCACTCCATTTTCCCCATGGAACCTCAGGGTCCTCATTGACTAAATAGGTACATAGGGAACTTTGCACTGGTGGGAACAGCACAGAGTTAAAGAATGTCACCAAAACAGTAGAAAAGGCAGAGATTTTGAAGCCCAGGGAGACCCTGCTTATAATCCCAAAACGAAGACTGCTGCGTGATCTTAGACAGGTTGGTCTCCACGAGCTACACTTATTTCTGTAAAATAACAAAGATGATATCTAATTGACTAGCTTTGTGTGCTTATAAAGTTTCTTTTTTAAAAGATTTTATTTATGCATACAAGAGCTGGGGTACAGACCAGAGATGTGTGTGGGGAGGAGATGAGAGTATTCACCAGAGACAGAACGAGGAGCAGAGCAGGCAGATCTACTGAAATACACTGATGAGGCAGGATAGGTCTGCTACACCATGTGGGTCCCCTCCCAGGCTGGGGTTGGAACTCGTGCTGCAGTGGCTGTGGAAACCCCAAAGTGCTGTGCTCAACCCCCTGCACCACCAGGGAGGCCATTGCTTATACAGCTATATGCAATTTCCTGCATATAGCTTGGTCCATAGGAGGTATTAAAACAGACAGGCATTTGTTACTGGTGGTATTCCTATTACTGTCTTTAGCCACTAGACACTTTTTGCCTTAGTTTCCTTGTTGATAAAATATAATGATGATGAAAATTCCATTCCAGTGCTGTAATTTGTCTTGTCTATCCCTCCCAAATGTAGTTTCTCTACTGGGAGCACTGGCCTTCCGCCCAGAATCTCATCTCTTCTCTCACCCTCTTCCCCTGTGCGCTCATTAACTACTACTCTTTACAATTAAGTTGTGCAATGAACATTGAGTACCTAAGTTGAAGGAACTCTAGCTTACTGCTCTGATTATAAATTTCCACCAGCAGACTTTCTGGTTGGATCATAATTCAGAGGCCATCAATCACTACCTGTCTTCCAAGACTCAGCAGAGGCAGAAGAGTTAATAAAGACCTCTTAGGAAAAAAAAAAGCATCACAGCCAGTGTTGGAAGATCTTTTGATGATCATATAGTGGGCTGAAGATTGCTGGAGAAAGTCATGGGTAATTAGATGTGGTAGTGAGTCTACCAGATGTGGCAGTGGTTGCTGTTTTATATGAAAACCTAGACATGCTCTGCTTTATTTGCTCTAAATTAGGAGCTATTTGGCAAGAACACCTCCTCTGGCTATAACCCCCACACCCAAACTCATACACACACTACCTGGTATAGCAACTAAAATTCTACTGGTTGAGGTTAGATCCTCTGAATTATTGTTAGTAACTTGAATTCTGATAATATTGATTCTGAATAATAACTTAGAGTACTTTATAAGCTGCTTTCAGTTGGCCATATTTAACTGTCAAATCAGGTAAGTAAGGGAGTTTCCCAGTTGCATAAAGGAAGAAGCTTAGGCAATGAATGTCTTAAGTAGTTTTCCAAAGAAATCACAGTTCCTAAGTGGAAGGACAGGGGTTTCAAGCCACGCTGCTGGGCCATGCATTCATCAGTTTCTTGATATGAACTATATTGTTCAGGTTGAGGTAGAACTTGCAGATATGAGTAGTTAAGCACCATCAACAACAACCCAGGATGCTGTAGGAGAATGATAAAGGACACAGAGTAAGGGACTGTGGTGGAGGACCTTCAGTGCTGGGGTGGTGGATGCAGTGTGGTAGCATATGCCTGAAGGGCATGATCCTGAATCTCTAAATCACACAGTGTCATAAACCACTGTTAAGTCAATTAAAAAAAAAAACTCACAGAGTTGAAGCTAATTTATCAGAAACAAATTACCTGCAGCTTAGAGAACAGAGAAATTTCACAAGGACCTTTGTCACCATGTTTTGTTGATTGTCTCATGAGCAAAATTTTGGTAAATTAGACAGAGACAAGGTCTTGTTTTTGACAAACTGAATTTGTATCTCCACTGTCTTTTTTTTAAAGATTTATTTATTTATGCATACAAGAACTTGGGTACAGGCCAGAGGCATGAGGGCTGAGAGAATTCACCAGAGACAGAGTTGGTAACAGAACAGGCAGATCGAATGAAACACACTGCTGAGGGGAGCAGCGGGTGAGGCAGGAGAGGTCCTCTCCCTGGCCCGCAGTAGGGATTGAACTCTTGTTGCAGTGACTGCATTTTGCTTTATAGTGTGTTGCTTAACCCATTGTGCCACCAGGGAGGCCCCTCCACTGTCTTTTTCCTGAGACATTGAACCTCCACTTCTTCCCTGAATCATTAGTATGTAACACCAATCATGCTGCATATGATGAAGCTTACAGGAAATAACTAATGTGAAACAACCACATAGTAGGCATTCACCTGAGGACACCTGTGATTCATTTTACTGAACTTTACTCTTCGCTAGTCAATGTTCCGAAGGATTATAATGGTAAGGATGCTTTCAGCCAAAGTGAGAGAAATTGAACTCAAGCTGGGTTAAGTAAATAAAATGTATTGACTGGAAAAAAATAAAACTTCCAGATATCACTAGATTCAAGTGCACACTTGCTGTTACTCCTGGGGTGGATTTATGTGTCCTAAATCCATCTGATTTAGAACAAAAAAAAATCATCATATAGCTCAGTGGATTAGCATTAAAATTTTTGCTTTTTGATGTATGGGATAGTCTAAATTGTTCAAAATATATTCCCTTTCCCTCCCACTATGGTGTGTTTTACATTCCACTAGTGTTGAATTGATTGATTTGCTTTGTCCCATTGAACATTGGCAGACATCCCATAAGCAGAGGCCAGACACTGGTGTATCCAGTTTTTTTTTTGGCGGGGGGGGGGGGCGGTGCTTTCCCACTGTTACCATGAAAAGAATATAGTCCAGGTAGCTAGCATCCATCCACCTGACCCCAGACTGAACAAACCTTATGGGCTAGATGCTACTGTGCTACAGAGCATAAAAGATACTTGCGGCAGACCTGCACCCAACCTTCAGCCTGAATCCTTAAGTCCAGCCTAGCCCAGCCAAGTCACAGTCAATCCACTGACCTATAAAAATAGCAATAAGTGGTCAGTGTTTAAAACACGGAATTACGACGTGATCTCTGTCATGCAGAGTTTTCGCAGCAAGATTCACATTCAGTTAATGATTCACACATTCAGAACCTACTTCTGTTACTATTGATTGGTTGCATTTTCTAGAAATTTTTTTAAGTGGAATCATTCGTCTTGTATTTTTTGTCTGGTTTCTTTAACTCAGCATAATTATTTTGAGATTCACTCTCATTATGTATATCAATAGTTTATTGCTAGTGGGAGGGCTTCTCTGTTCCACTAAGGGATTCAAGCCAACCTAGGCTCTGTCTTTATTGTTTCAAATAGACTTATTGCAGCATAATTGTTGAACAATAACAATATACATATTTAAAGTATACATTTTGATACATTTTGACATATCACCACCAGCACCAGCACCACTGTAAAGACAATAAATATCTTCATCATCCCCCAAAGCTTCATCAACCCATTTATAATCCCTCCCTAACTCCAACCTACCCCTCACCTCTCTCCTCAGGCAGCCATTGACCTACTTTCTGTTTGTATTGATTGGTTGCATTTTCTAGAAATTTTTTAAGTGGAATCATTCATCTTGTATTTTTTTGTCTGTTTTCTTTTACTCAGCATAATTGTTTTGAGATTCACTCCCATTATGTATATCAATAATTTATTGCTTTAAAACATAGAGTAGAATTCCACTTTATAAACAAACCACAAAATTTTTAATCCATTTATCTATTGAAAATCATTTTTTCTGCCTCCAGTTTGGGGCTGTTAAATATAAAGTTACTATGAAAATTTACCAAGGGACATATGTTTTGATTTCTCTTGGGGAATACCTTGGATATGAATGTTGGGTCACATGACAGTTATATGTTTAATTTTTAGCCACTTGCTTTTTAGATATGCAATTTATTTATCATCTTGGAAGGCATGTCACTTCTACTCACAGAGCATGGAGCTAACTTTCCCATCCTTCCCTGACTCAGTACAAGGGTCTAAGGAATGTGAGGTACCCCTGTCTCTGCCTATCACACTTTTTTCTTGCAGTCCCTTGGTTCTGCTTTTCTCTCTGCTCACTTCATCCTCAGTCATACTTTTATTACAAGATGCCTGAAGGTTACTCTCAGACTAACATTTCACTAAATCAGCATCTCTGGGGAAAACAGTGTACCTCATTTCTACATGTTTAGCAAACTCTAACATTCACTCCCATTTGAATGACTGGGCACCATGCTTACTCCTATAGGGTGGAATAAGCCAATTGTCAAGCTGGATCCAGGGGATTAATCAGCCCTCTATATAATATTGTCACATATTTCAGGAGGGATGTTCCTACAAAGGAAAAGTAAGAGACTCCTGCCAAATTAGAAAAAAATAAACAAAAACAAAGAAAGAGAGTTGCAAACACATACTTCAACACAGCTAAATAACAACCTGCTACAGTTATAATAGTAGAGTCTTGTCAGTATTTATGTCTTTGTTTGTACCAAGAGTCTCTCATTGCCAAATTGATTTACCCAATCTCTTTTCTTCTTTGTCTTCTGGGGAAGTAAGATGCCCATTATTATAATATAGTAACAACAGATTTTGTATTCATCCATCCCTAAATATCAGTAAAGATAAAAAAAGGCTAAGACTCTGGGGGCGGGAGAGAGAAGAGCTCAAAAATTAAAAAAAAAAAAAAGGCAAAACAAAGGAGGATAAACCCTAAGGCTCTTTTATATCTGCCTCTCAGAGTCTTTTAATCTGTGACCGCAAGTCTTCCTCTATCATTGTGGGACTCGCTGATATTAAGATCTTAGCATGCCTTGATTCTTGAGGCGGCGCTTGCTCTTGAGCCGTCCATACTCTAATCTTGTTACCGAGTTCAGATCATGAGGTTCATACACCCCTGAGGACAGATTGACATTTTGATGCTCCTAGTTAGCAAAAACATGAACTGGGGAAGCTGCATTAACAAGCAAATAAATTATGGTTGGCTGGTGCCAAAAGGAATGTCACTGTTTGTAGGCAGCTTTTAAGAAGTGAAATATGTATATGGCCAATAGAACTGGGGACTTTCTGTTCAAAAATACCTTCCTCCTCTGTTTCCCTAAGATGCAGAGGAAAGGAAGAGAATGTGACAGATGGCACGTAGCCTCTGGATTATTAATGAGAGGCCACTCCAAAGAACTGAGGGTACCTTTTGTTTTTATTTTTCCTGTTAATCAGCTTCCATGGCTCAGACCATTGTTCTCCCACAGACCCAGCCTCTGCCTGATTCCTTCTGCTTGTAGTGACCACATGTTTCTTGCTCTTGAGATTTAATTTCTGCAACAGAATAATGTCTTAAAGTCCTTTGCTTCTCTGAGAAGTAGCTGCGTGTACTGCGAATATGGGGCTTTGCTCATAGAAGGCCCCAAGTTAGAATTTGTGACCTGACATGAACTAGCTGAGCCCTTGAGCAAGTGGCAACAAGCCTAGGTGTGCTTATCCATAACTGCTTCATTGAGAAAATCAAGTCAGTCACCGTAGGTGGGATGCTGGGGACACAGGAGGAATAAATGATAATTCACTCCCACCATTTCTTGCTGTTCCTGAAATAAGTTTCCTAAGAGGTTTAAAAATTATTTAAAGAATTTTAGTACAGAGAACATAAAGAGGATGAGTAGATAATCTACAGAGGCACATTTTATGACTTAAACAATATCTCAGTGTTGTCATACTGCATAATTTTTGTTGACATAGAATTGAGTGGAGACTTTCTACCACAGCATGGTAATTAAACCAAGTGGATTTTCTGGAACAAACTGAATTTTGGATTTCTGCTCTTTTGTCTAATAAGCAAACACAATAACCAGAAAATCCAGTGTCTTAAATTCTCAGTTATATCCAGGATCCACTCATTGGAAAAGGTCGTAAATCTTTTTTGAGAATTTGGGCTACAGGAAATACTGTGTCCTGAACTTTTCTTTTGTTGATGCTTGATGTAAAAATGCCACTAACATCTCACAATATTGGCCACTGTTAACCATTTCTAGATTATCCCATTTGATTAAACACAGTCACAGAAAGAACATACTCCATTTTATGATTGTGGAACCTGAAATTCAGTGTATGTAGTAACTACCCCTAAGTCAATCACCAGATAGGAACTAGTGTTATGGGTATCAAAGAGAGAAATTAAGATATTAAATAATTCTGGAAACTGGGGAAAAGCGACATGCATTTGTTGAGAATAAGTGATAATTACATTTATGGGTACAGGTCAGCAATAATTTAGGTAACATGCTAAATAAATACCCCTTCCCAAGTGGGACAGCTTACAAAACATGGCTACAATTTCTTCCAACCACTTATGCATGTACTTTTGCAATATGACATTACCCACCTCCCATCAGAACATGCAGTCTGTTTCTCTACCCCTTTGAAAGAAGGTTGATCCCATTTAAATGTGGGCTATCCTGTGACATGCTAGGATCCATGGACTAGATGTTGCATGCTTTCTATAGAAGGTCCCAAGAACATTTGCAACTTCCTCTCACACTCTTTTAAAGCATAGCTGTTATACGAGGGCAGCTGAGCTAGCCATGTGCGCAGGTTTCATGAAGGAAAATCAAGGTACCTATGTCAAAAGCCCCAAAGACATGCGAGGTCATTTGTCACCTCTCAACTAACCTGCCAATATACTGTCAAGGAAATATGTGTCTAGGTTTCCATGATGCTCTTCAGAAAAAGTCACTTCTCAATTCTGTCTAGCCAAATCTTCAAAATTTATTATCCCTAATATCATTAAAAGTTGCTACCTTAAATTCAAATTATAATGGAATCTTAGATTTGCAAATAATGGAATAATTATAATTTTTTATAATGACAGATTATTTTTATAAATAAAAATATGTTTTTTTTATTGTGACAGATACAGCCCATGCTCTCATAGCTTATATGAAGTTCAGGAAATGACCATGGGCATTGTAATTTATTTTTTTAATGATGTATCATTAAAAATTATTTATTTGTGCATAGGGTGACCCTAGGTCTCTGGGTGTATCTACTATACTCACACTATTTTTCACCTCTTTCTCTGTCTCAGAAGGATTCCAATTTGGGTAATACTTTTTGTAACCACTCTGTGTATGGAGAAGTATATCTATTGTGTCTCAAGTTAACTTATTGAACATTTCCAGCAATAGGATGTTCATAACTTAGAACCCAACCCATTCCATCATGGAATAGATACACCAACAGATTTTTAGCATTTCCTCATACTTCCCACACATCAGTTCTCTGACATTTGAAGATGTCTGTCATCTCTATCTTCTCTTCTATCACTAAACTCACACAGCTCCACACACACAGTCAATCATCTCCTCTATGAATTAACAAATTTAAACCTCCAAAATTTCCTCAGATACAAGAGTTGAAGGACTCTTGTCATCCTCTTTTCTGAATATAAATTTGTAGTAAAATTTGAGAGTTAACCATTGGGCAGAGATGGTAGATCTAATCTCTATGATCTCATTACCCAGAATTTCCCATTTCATGGAATTCTTAGTAAAACTTTCCAAATGTCATCAGATTCAATCGTCATACATTTTTTATAGGAATATTGAGCGGGAAATTGTCAACTATGGAATATGGAATAAGAGAAAATGAGTTCATTTATAAAGTAAAGTGAGAAAACCTTGGCCGGATAAAAAATAATTTTTTTGGTGCAATAGAACTCACTGAGGCTTTGAAAGAGTGTATGAGATAAGGAGTCGCTGAAGAAGAACATAGGCTCCACAATCTGATAGAATGAAATTTTATCTGGGCTCCCCCACCTACTCTCCGTGAGTCCTATGTGGGTTCCTTATCCATCTGAGACCGTGCAGCTGCAGCTGTAAAACACAGATTGTGATAATGCCTATTTAGTACGGTTGTGGTGTAAACCTTAATTTATTGTGTGGCACTTAGTTCCTCATAATGCTTATTTTTATTACTTGGAATTAGGCATAGATAGAATCAAATTATAGGAAGTATATGATACCTAGAATAATTTGAGTAAGTTTTTTAACCTCTTTCAACATCAGTTATTTATTTTTATGATCTGATTAATACAACTTACCTCATGATGATTTAATTGACTCAAAGGTTAACAAGTGACAGGAAAAGAGTTCTGTAAACTAGGGAAAGAGAACCATGACATGAGTTTGTGGCAGATACAGCCCATGCTCTCATAGCTAATATAAAGTTCAGGAGATGAGTAGGGGCATTGTAATTTATTTTTTTAATTTTTAATGATGTATCATTGTTTTACAAGCTTATTAATTTTTCTCAGTATAATGGGGAAGTGGAGAATGCTTTGGGACCTCTCAGCCAGACCGAGAGAAATGATCGAGCAAGATTTCACAGAGAAAATGATGCCTAAACTTTCAGGAAAGCTAAGTAGGGCCTCCCTGGTGGCGCAGTGAGTTAATCAACGCACTGTGAAGCAGACCACAGCCACTACAGCACGAGTTCAATCCCAGGGAGGGGGCCCACATGGTGCGGCAGACCTCTCCTGCTATGCCCGCTGCTCCCCTAAGCAGTGTACTTCCGTTGATCTGCCTGTTCTGCTCCCCACTCTCTGTGGTGAATCCTCTCACCCCCCACACACACTTCTGAACTGTACCCCTGTGCATAAATAAATAAATAAATCTTAAAAAAAAAAAAAGCTAAGTAAATGAGAGCCAGATGAAGGGATTTTGTAGAGTAGGGAGCGGGGATAACACAGGAGTAAGGGAAGCAGTGGAGGCAGAGGGAGCCTAGTGAATTTTATTCCAATTTGAGTAGGGCTACAAGAAGATACCTGAAATTATTTGGAGCATCTAAAATTGTCATTATAACTGATCCTTTGTAGCCCTGTGAACTGAGATCACAATTTCTATTTGAAAAAAAATGAGGAAAACTGGTTAAAGACCAATATCTATGCAAGGTTTAAGTGAAAAGAACTAAGGTTGTAATTTGGGTCTTTCGTTCCAAAGTCAGTGTTTTTTTCAAGAACTCAGAAAGAGAAGAAAGCTTTGGAAGCTCAATAGTCTGAACACAAAGTTTCTAACCATCAGTCTTGAGAGACAGGGTGGGAAAGTGACCACGTGCCCTTGGTCAGTGTCATCCTCTCCTGGGATCACTTAAAGTTTTATCCTTCTGAAGGCGAGAAATAGTCTTTGGTAGGCAAGATTCTCCGATGGTCCAGATGGTCAGAAAACTCTATGAAGTTGAGGGAACAGAACGGTCAGGCTGCCCAGTGAGAAATCTGTCTTTAGACAGGATCCTGAACATTTGGCCCTGATGGGCAACTGCAGTCTCACTGAGAATTTGCGTCCCACCACGAGTGATTATAGTTTTCTGTAAGCACAAGTGGCCTTCCTGATAAAATTCAGCTCCAAGGAATTAAGGAAGAGGCCCTCATTTGGTTATTTTTCAAGGTCTTTCCTATCTCAGGCCAGCAGCTTTATTGTTCTGTGGCTGCTTCAAAGGACCCTCTCTGCAAAAACTCGTGCATTCTCTCCCCAAGCCTTATCGGCCTCTCTCAGACCTGCTCATTTGCCTAATGGTGTCTCCACAAAGGCAGCAAAAAGCTCCAAATCTGAGCTGAGCAACTTCTCACTTTGGCCAGCTGCAAGAACTCCCCCTGGCCTCTGTGTTGGAAACTCAGAATTCACTGGATTCTCCAAATCCCAACCTGGCTGCGGTCAGCTGCAGCCCTGAAAACTTCCTGGGATTCAGACCCTCCAGGCCGACTGGGATCTCCAACATGGCCTATTCTCCCCTCCATCCACCTAGACTAGTATTATACTTAAGCATGCCACAAACTGCCTGCTGCTCTTCTCCCCTATTGACTACGATGAACCACAGGGAATTTCACAATAGTAACTGTTTTCTAGTCAGAAATCTAGCCACAAGGTTAAGCAATAATATGATACTTAATGTTTGACCTTATATGTTACTTAAATTTTCAAAGCCTCATTCTTATATAGAAAAAGGAAAAATAAAACTACTTCATAGGGAGGATGTGAATATTATGTGATATTTTGCTAGCAAAAAAAAATGCAAGCTATGCATTCATTTTCTGTCCAAGAGCTTTAGTTATCAATATGGTTTTCCTCTGAAGAAATGGTGCTGAAATAGCTTGAAGTGACATCACTATACTTTGTTGTCTTCTTCCTGCTACCATGTTTGAAAAGGTTGTGTGAGAAATGCTTGTTTAGGTTGAACTGAGCACCTGGAGAAGATCTTGGAAATACAGAGAGGATACTCAGTTTACAGCCAGGATACCAGAGTACATGCTGTGATGTTAAGAGACCTGCAGTGGAGTCTAACTCTTTGCAATGATATTTGATATGGAGCAAAACACTTCACCTCTTCAGGTGCCATTTAGTCCTGAAAAATAGGTATTATGATGCTCTCAGAAACCTAAAAATAATAATTACTGAAACAAGAGAATGTTTTCAATTCACTAATGGAAAAAGTATATATTAAGAAGTTGACTGTCTCCTGTTCTAGGCAAACACTTCTGTTCCCTTTGCCTCCATAACAGATCTCCGTAAGCTAGGATTCACTACCTTTATTGCAGATATAAAGAGAATGAAAATACCAAGTGTCATACAGTGGTACTCCACCCTTCTTGCTCCTTGGGCCAACAACAAAGCAACCCTTGATTTTTCTCAATCCATTCTACGTGTCAATTCTAAAAACCCTGAATTCTGCCTTCAAATACATCCAGAATAAGACCATGTAGTGTTATCTCCACTAAAGTTCCATCATCTATTGCCTAGAATCTTGCAAACATTTTCCATATGTCTTCCCAAACCACATCCAGTATCTTCTTTAGAATGAGGTTTTTGAGACCATAGTTATCCCATGCCAATCCTCGAGTTCAAAACGTCTTTATGGTATGATGTTATAGTTGGGACAGAAGCTAGTCCTGAGACCCAAGTTAGAGCTCTGTACACTGCTCCAAATTGACTCATCAGGGGGAAATTACTGAGCCACAGAATTAATCCCAGACTGTCCAGGGCAATGCCTGTGAGAGCAGCCTCTTGAATCCCTGGGCGAATCCATCCATGGTAGAGCTTGATCAGAGACAACTCTAACATGAGGCTATGTTTCTTTGGCCTTTTTACTTAACAGGCCTTCTCTGACTGTTTCCTGCCCACCAGGGAGCTTCTGTTATAATCCCCAGAGCCTTCCCTCTCCCCACTCTTGAAATCCCATTATCCTCCTGTCTAGAGAGACAAGCTCCTCAGACAACACTGCCAGCACTGAGACTCATGAGGATGTATTGAATTCACCACCTGGTGACTACAATTAAAATTCCTCGCTTTGATTTATTTTGGTTGGGGGAAAGAAATCATTTAAGTTCTTCTAGATGCAGATAAGAGATGATACATGTCCCATTCATTTGCCTGATAGCAACACTTCCTGCCGCTAACACAGATGGGAAAGTAACTTCAATCACACCCACACTTGACTACCTGTAGGGAGGGAAGGATGAGATGGTGGAGGGAGAGAAAAAAAGAGAAGAAAAGGAATAAACCAGAGAAAGGAAATCATGAGAAACATGCATGTTCTTTCTGGGAAAACAATTTAAACCATTGAGACATGTACATCTGCTTGCTTCACAGACTTCTCTTTTCCACTGAGAATGCAACCCCTCTCTTAAGTCATTTGAATAGAATCAGTTCTCACCTTGAATATGATATAATAATCCAAAAGTTCTTATTCAGGGAGTCCATAGTTCGACTTGTAGAGGGTTCAAAAACTTTCGGACACTGAGGGGTACAGTAAATGTACCTGTCTTTCCTCAGATGCTCAAAGAAGTATAAGGACCACAGAAAGAGAAAACCCCATATTTACAGCTAAGGATATTTAAGTCCAATACAATAGATTCTTCTGCTCCTCATACTTACATCATTGTCAAAACTCGCACTCAAGTCTCCTGACTCTTGTACTTCTTCTGTTCCATCGGCTCTGCACACCTAGTATAGTGTTGTGATCTGCCCTGTATTCTGATCGGGTCACTTCAACAAGTGCTGGACGTGGGCAAGGCAGGGCCAACTGGTGCCATTTGATAGATGAGGAAAAGGAGTTCAGAGCAACACAGTCAACCCAAGTGGGTTTAGTAACTCTACCCTAGCATGACTTCGGGGAGCTTGACTCTGAACTGTCCTTCTGACAGCAGGTTTTTACCTATTAGCAACCCCCAACCCCAGGGCTACACAAGAGCAGGGCATTGTTCAGCCTGGGTCAGTCAGATTATGTCTGACTGGATCCAAACGGAACCAATCAATATATTTAAAACTGAAATTGGGAATAAGTTCTTCTCTTTCTTTAGAGTAAGAAATTGGAGGTTGGAGGAGTAAGGCTTTCTCTGCAGGCATGAGGGAAAAAGATAAACAAAACCAGTGTGGTGACATCGATTCCTTGTTTTGCATTTACCGTAGTTCACTTTCCATCACTTCCTGATCTGCCAGCTCTTGTAATATGCTTTTCGGAATTCTCCTTTGGGGGCAAACAAAATATCAGTTGGATGCTTGGAGAGCTTGGTTCCAGTTACATGTCATATGTCACCAAACAAGTTCTGCTTAAATGTGAATCGGGTGGGCCAAGCACAGAACTTGTCCCTACACCTCATACTTTTAGGAAGTCTTTGATATTCTTTGAAACAGCTACTACTTATACCCTTCCATTATCAATATAGAGCAAAAAGAAGCCTGGGGGAGCTAAACATACGACTGAATGCAGGACCTCTGAGGAAGAGCCATGCACTGTTCTAATTCAGAGTTACTCATCCCTTATGTCTGTCTCCAGCCTCACCCCCACACACTTTCTCTCTCACTCTTCTCCCCTTTTTCCCTCCTCTCTCTCCCTTAATATGCTTTCCCTGTGCCATCTCTTAATATCCATGGAGTTCTGATGCCCCCTGCTGCTGGCTGTAAGAACCACGCCACCTGTGTCCTGCTTGCTGGCCTCTCAGCTCCTGGCCTCCCCACCTCTGAGCCATCTGGCCTTTTTCTCTCTTCTCTCCTGTGTATGTGTTTTTTTTGTTTTTTTTTTTTTTTAGATTATCTAAGTGCCCCTCTATTTCCTCATCATCTTTCTGTGTAACTTGTATCTTATTCCCCATATCTTTATTTCAGAATTTTTTCTCCACCTTGCTCCTTCTCCCTCAATTTCAGTTTCCATTTTTTGTCCTCTCTGCTTCATTCTGTGTCCCAGTCCATATTTCTGAATCCCTGGGCTCCCATAACTTGATCTATTTCACTGACTCAGTTCCTGTCACCCCCTCTTCATCCCCTCACTGGAGGATGTTTTCTTTTTTTTCACTGCCCTAAGAAAATCTAACATGGAGGTGGTCATTGTTCTTGAACAGCTGGATGGTTAGCTCTTGGCACAGAAAGTTCCTCTCACTGGGGAACAAATCACGTCCATACCATTCTAGAAAGTTAGATTTCTTCTGCAGTCTTCACCAACTTGCAGTGTGGCATTGCCACGTTCTATTTCCTTTCTGAGCCACAAGTTACAAAAACATATGCCTGGTGGGGGGTAGAGGTGGGCATGAAGGAAGTACCGGAGACTCTGGATCTTCCTCTGCCAGTTCTAGATCAGAGCAGGAAGGGCTGGTTCTCAGGCTCCCTGAGGAAGGGCAGCGCTTGTCACATCTGTGCCTCTAGAGCGCTCTGCGTGAGGTTTCTGCTCAGGAGGTCCTGTTGAAGGATTGATTCTTTTGTTAACAAATAGGACTAATATTCCAAGAACCCCACTGGCCTGTGTTTGTTTTTCTGCCAAAGTGAACTATCATTAGCATTTGAGGCAAGCACCCAAACAAACTAAATAAAGTGTATCTCCATCCATCTGGGTTCACAGGAGGGAGACATACACTGTTAAATGGGGGTATGTGATTTATAATATAGTCCCTGTGCGTTTTCAGGGGAGAATGCTGGCTTAGGGGTGACACAGGGGGTGTGCCACAAAGACCAGCACATTGGACACACTAGATTTTGACTTCTCTGCACTGCCTCCTGGAAGGTATTATTTTATTGTTAAAAAAAAAAAAAAACTGAGCTTCAACGAGGTTAACTAAGTTGATAACCTGTAAGTAGTTGAGAAATGTGTAAAACTGAGGTTTTCAAGTGCAGAATGTAAATCAGTGTTAAGCAAGGTTATAAACACAGCGTTAAGCAAGTTCATAAAGAGACCTTGAACTAGACTCTCCTTCTGGGGGCTCAAGTTCTTCCATGTAGATGAGGAAGACTCACCATACGTTGTTCTAGGGGCGCTAGATAGTGTAACTTACTACTAACTTCTCCAACTTCCTCTACCCTTTAATGTATGGGAACTGATATGTGTCTCTCCATTCTATACATCAGTGGATTTCTCTGATAGCAAAGACTAGTTTGTAATCAACTTTGACTTCCCACTATGCTTAACATCTTGTTATTTTCAATGTGATAGGCACCTGCTTTTGTTTTTATTTTATGAAAGAGTAGGAGGAAACATGGCAAGCAAGAGTGAGAGAGAAGAAGAGGAGAATGTCAAAAGGCAGGAAGAATAGAAGGAATATATATTGCAGAATATATTTATTATATTATGGAAGACATAAAGCACACTTCACTGCTGCTTCTTTTTTGCATGTAAGGGCTGATAGCAAAGATAACATATATTGAAAGATATAGAATCGGGAGTCAACTGGATATCAAATTGGGAATGAAGATTTCAAATCTCTCAAATCAATGCAATCCAGTAAAAAAGCAGCCTTTGATTCTCAGGGTTATGCCTTTGAAAACACCATTTATTGGCTCAGGTTTATGCTGCAAAGCTAGATGCCTCCTAATCCAAATGCACTTTCTGCCAGCTTTGGGGAAGCACTCAGCATGCTGTAGCTTCTGGTGGTGCTGCTGCTCCCACCGTTATCATCACTCCCCCCACAGCGCCCCTGCCCCACCCCCAGGACAGATGCTAGCGATCGATACCAAACACCATACACTTCTATCCATCAATGAAAAGGCCGTTACAATAACAGCAACTATTTTATGTGACTACTGATTTCTTTTGGGCCTCCCAGACCCAGAGGTAGGAAATAATAACTGGTCATTTTTCATCAAGACAGACAATACAGGAGGACAATTGGAGCGGAGGCACTTCCTGTGAACTAGACCGCCCAGGCAAGCACAGCCTGGAGAGAAGATAAAAACCCTTACTCCCAGGGCGGCTTCCGTGTTCGTGCTGATGGAGAACAGTGATAGGAATCTTCACCAGCATAGTCACCCAGGTCGCAATCCTGCATTCCTAGGCGAACCCATCACTGTGCTCACATGAGCCTCCAAGAAAAAGGGTGACTGGAAGAAGGGGTCCTCATTCCCATTTCACAGATGGGCAGGTAAAGCCTGCAGAGATGAGGCTTACTACATAGTGACTAGGGCTCCAGACAGCCCTTTGTTCTCTAAACCCAGTTTCCTTTTCCCTTTCAAGTTGAATAACAAGGAGATCATTGGTGATACAGATAGGAATACTAATGGAGTCAAACCAAATTGTGTTTGTGAAGAATATTTAATGACCTGCGGAAATCTTTATGGTATAAAGTTGAATGAAACATGGGCTATACATGCATCTATGCATTGTGATCCTGATATTGTAAATATTTTATATAGCTACATATACATATTATATATCAACCAAAACATATCTCTGGGTGTTAATATAATGAGTGACTGGAGGTTCTTCTTTATACTTTCCTGCATTTCATACATTTCTTACATTGTGCATCTAGTCTTAATATTCCTGAAAAGTTATTTGAATATATAATTTGAATTGATAATAAGTATGTTTACATCCTCACACTCAGATCAAAACCAGATGATTGTAAGAGAAGATCCTTTTCTTAAATTTTTTGGTTACTTTCTCTCGTTTCCCTCTACAGAGGCAATAGCAGCAGGTGGCAATAGAATCCGCAGCACTTGTCAGCCTCATGACCTCTGTTAGCTGCTATATCCCTCTGAGACTCACCATCTTTGGTAATCAAAAAAGGCATATTTCTATTTTCTTGCCTAGTTTATATTTTTTTTTTAAACAAAGAAACAAGATTTTGTGCAGACACAGAGGAAGCAGGGGTGGCGTGCATAAAGGGCATCCCTGTTCTTGAAACCAGAAATTATGCAGAATGTCTTTCGTAGTCCTCTCTAAGCTGTAGCAACCCCCTGATTATCTCTTAATAATCAAATGGGTGCAAATCTAGGGCAGCAGATGTAGCTCCAATGGAGGGGGTGGGAGCCTCTAATTGCAGGATTTACATGAGATGAGATTTCCCCAGAGGCAAGAGAAACTGACTGTGTTGGAGGCAGCAGGAGCTGGTTTCCCAAGCAGAGAAGGAGCTAGAAGTTTTGAGAAGTGATTTCCCTCTTTGTGGCCCTTGGCATCCTCCTAAGAAGAAAAGGAAGTGAATGCTGAGACTGGGTGGTGGCAAGGATTGAATTAAATTTCAGGTCCCCTTACTCATAGTCAGCTACTTTCTGACTATGGGTCCAGAAAGACGAATAGAACAAAGATGAAGAATTGAGACTTAACAAATACTTTTTCTCTAGTGTCTGCCAGATACTGTGTTAGACTCTTACTCATCACGTTTAATACTTATGACCAGTTTTGAGGCAGATATCAAATAGTTGATCCGTGGTCTCAATGCATTGATCACCCAGTCAACAAAAGTCTCATGGAATATTTGTAGGTCTGCAGTCATACCGGTTCTCCCACACTCTGCTTCCCTTTCGATTGCTGTTCCTGTTACTTAGGATGCCTTCTCACTTTCCCCTCCTGAACTAACTCTCCTTTCGAGAATCAGTTCAATAGACACCTTCTCTAAGAAGCCTTCTTTCAGCCACCTACTCAGATAGAGTCTCAGTTGTGCTCCCACTACATTATTTTGTATAACACAGCATTTGCTTGTCTGTTTCTCTCACTACATTGCACACATTGTTTTTTTTCCATAGTATCTCTGGGATCTAAAACAGTAAGCAGGAAAAGTAGGTACTCAATAAATGTTTGTTCTCTAAGTGAAACTCTGGATGACTTCATGGAAAGAAAGGACAGGCTAAAAGAATAAACAAATGGATGAATAAATAAACAAATGTAATTTAAAGCATCGCTGAAAAACAACACAGATGTCCCTGATATAGGTCAGAACGCTGCAGATATAGACAGTAAAAGGGGAAAGAAACAGCTGGAACAGGAAGAGATGGCAAAAACAGATAGGTCACAGAGACCATCATCAAAATAATGCCACATCCAGGAAAACCATTACTATTTTTAGTAAGCAGTTTCCCAAAAGTAGCATCAGATTTCTTGTAATTGACGTGTTTATTTTGAAAATGTCCAGTGATCCTGCCAGTTTCTTTTCTGGTGCATCCTTTGAGGCTCATGTAAAAGCTTCAGGTCCCAAAATATGGGCAGGGAAAGATACCTGCTGCAATCCCTCCCAAACAGATTGTGTAAGTATGTGACTTCGAAGCTGATTGTGATCGTCAGTCATGTTTAGGATCTTCTACTGTAATGGAAATTCTTGTCCTGCAGAGGAAAAAAAAATACCTGTCCTTTATACCCCCATAAAATATGGCATTTTATAGCTTCATAGCAATACAATTACCAGGTACAAAAACAATTTTCCCTTTCTTGAAAAAAGTCTGGCCATTGACAAAGAGTTAGCATTAAAGTGAGTGTAATTTCATTTACTCTTCCTGGTATCCTGAGTAAGGTAGATGTGATCATCTTTGTCTGAGGGAGAGAAGGAAAACTCAGTGAGATTACTTACTTTTCTTTTAGTCCTAGCCCCTCAGATACTCTGTGTGCATTCTTTCCTTCTGTAGGAAAGACAGTGTTCATGCTTCTCTGGTCCTCCTCTCCTTCTGGACACATGAAGAGTTATCCTTCCCAGGTCTTTACAGTTAGAAATGGGCATGTAACTAATTCTGGCCAGTGAACTCTGGGCAGAGTGGCTGTGTCACCTGGGGACATCAGTCATTGCTGGTGCAAGATCCTCCAGCTCCCCCTTCCCTTGTCAAAGTCTCATGCTCCCTTTTTCCCCTGTTGAGGCCATGTTAATAAAAGAGTCACCAAATCAAAGTTGGATGGCTGAGCTACTGCCCTCGAGGAGTCATGGACTTTACCCTAAGTCATAATTAAATTTCAGTGGTGCTACTCCCAAAGCCTTTGGCATGCTCTGTGCATGTGCTATAACCCATTCACACCAGATTAGTGAAGATACAAACCTAACCTCTGCCTCTGAACACCCCCCCCCCAGGATCAGAATTTCTATGCCCACACTTTCCAGAGGTTTTTGCACTTCTCTACACTTACTGCTCCCCTGGTGAGCTCCTACAGACCATTAATCATGGTCCTCTAATCATTTCTGGAAGTGCACTTAAAATTCACTACCTGATCAATATTCCTCCCCTGACTTCCCCTCTCCTCTTCCCTTCCCCTTCATCACTGAAATAAACAAGCTGGGCTATCCCCAGGTGACCCACATTCCAGGCTGCTGTACTTGCCACATTCCCATTATACCATTCCAGACCCACCAACTAGGAATTAAAGAATTACCACAGCATCCAAAGTGCTGCAAATCTGAACACCTTTGGAGCTGGAAGAAGTCATCCAGTGGTAGAAATATGCATGTGGGATATGGACTCCACCCCATCTGATACTTGCAGGTCCTCTCCTACAGAGATGCAAGCAAACCCTGTTTCCCACACTCACCCTTCCTTGGGCAAGGAATTTACTATCCCACAATACACCTTCCTTGTGGCATTTCCCACCCTTGAGATAAGCACTCCTGTCTCATTGTCTTGTGCCCACATTCTCCTCCATAGCTCTGACTATGCCGCTGAGAGTCGAGCAGATAAATATGCTCTTCTTCCCCACAACAGTCCTTTAAGAATTTGAGAGAAGTTTTCAGTCTTCCTCAGCTGGCCACACTGCCCCTCCACCCCACCCCTCATCGGTCAGGCCATCTTGTTTTACACAGAAGAGAAAGAAAATGATCCCCAGAGAGAGAGACTCAACCAAGATCACATAGCTAATAAGTAAATATTCTGATTCTCAATGCAGTGCTCATTGTATTCATTTATTTAACAGATATTCTGAAAGCACATAATATACAACTAATATGTAAAGCAGGGCTTACGATTGGGACATGATTCAACCCTTGCCCCAGAGGAATAAAAATTGTCCTAGAATTGTGGACAGTGGACATTGCTATAGATAGAAGGCAGTGGTGGGGAGAGGAGGGAGTTATGTATCAAAGACCTTCTAAATGCCAGACACTGGTGGTACCTCTCATCCATCATTTAATTTTTTAACTACACTGTAAGGTTGGCAACATTGCCCCATTTGTTGATTTAAAAACTGTTACACTCTTCCAGTTGTCTATTCTTGAAGAACAAGACCTCTGAAGTGTAGAGATATAAACCTTTTTATTCTGTTCCTGGAGTCTAGGGGCCAGTATTTGGGGTCCAAATGGGATAGCTTGTCTCTTCCATAGGATGTAGATAGAGCAAGGGGAGAGTTGAATGGCTGGAGGCTGGAATCACCAAGAAATTTCTTCCACTACAACTCTAGAGCCTGCACTGGTATGACTTGAGGGCTCAGCTAGTACACTTGGGGACACCTACCACATGACCTCTCCTGTGTCTTGGGCTTTAGATGGCAGTGGTGGCCGATTGACTTAGCATTAGAATTCATGACATGTCATCTGTGCCATATTTTATCTGTTACAGCAGTGACTGTAAGAAAACTGCAAGTTTACATAGAAATTAGACTCCATTCGTAAAGCAGAGGTGGCACAGTCCGTCTGCAGAGGAGGGAAGAGGCTGAGGAGGAGGAGAGATCATTGCGACAAATACTCTACACTCAAGGAAAGGAAAGGAGATGGAAGAGAGTCAGCAAAGAGGAAAGGGCGACAAACAGGAGGAGTCAGAAGAAAAGCAAGAGAAAAAAGCCAGGAGAGCAGAGAGAGAAAAATATAAAGATGAAAAAACAGAGTATAAAAAAGAGAGAAAGGGAGATGCCTGGGGAGAGGATGTGAGGTGAGAAGAAAAGAGGGAGCTAAAAGTTTTAGAGAGAGGGGCCTCCCCGGTGACCCAGTGGGTTGGGCAACGCACTATGAAGCAGACCACAGCCACTGCAGGAGTTCAATCCCTGCTACTGGCGGGGGGGTGGGGGGGGCCTCCTGCTGTGCCCGCTGCTCCCCTCAGGAGTGTACTTCCGTTGATCTGCCTGTTCTGCTCCCTGCTTTCTGTGGTGAATCCTCTCATTCCCCCCCCTCCCACACCTCCGGCCTGTTCCCCAATTCTTGTATGCATAAATAAATAAATCTTTAAAAAAAAAAGTTTTAGAGAGAAAAGATCAGCTAGAAGAAAAAGTTTTAGAGAGAAATGATCAGCTAGAAGAGGAGAAGAAGGTAGAGGAGGGTGATGAAGAAGGAAGGGAAGAAGTTACGCAGTGTAACTAGAGAGGGAGAGAAAACTGAGTTCGACAGAAAGTAAGTGGAGAGAAAGAAAGGGAAATAACAAACAAAGAAAAAATGTTGGAAAAGGTTGAAGGAGAAAAAAAAACTGGAGAAAGAGAAGGGTAGAAAGAAATGGAGATACCCCCTGGGGAAATGCCCAGATTCCCACAGCAACACCAGGGCTCAGGGGTCTTAGCTACTCTTGACCTCAGAACCCAGTCTGTGGGCCCTCCGAGAAAGCATCTGCCTCTCTGCCTGCTCTTGCCTTGACCAGCCTGCCACTGAGGAACTCGAGCCCATCAGCAGGCAGAGCCAGGGACCCCAGAGAGGCTGGACACTCACACCCCTGAACTAATTCTTCATCTCGTGCTCCCCAACCCCTCTGATGGGGTCTGGCAATTAGCGCAGGTTTGGCTCCTGTTTATGGCATGATGCAGGCTCCAGAAGACACCATTAGCCCTGACTTTATGGGGATTTATTCAGCCTATTACTGTGGCTCATGCTCCAGTAATGAGGTCTCTCTTCCAGGGGCTCCGGGCTTTGCTGCTGGCAGGCCCTTTTCCTTGCTTACCCTAGAATTTCCTGGTTTCCCTCTTGGTCTCAGCAATCTCTCAGGATTAGGAAACAGAGAGAAGTATCTGTACCTTCTTTCAAGGAATCAGAACCTCCAGAGCCATCTGCCCAGGCCAAGTCTAGAAACAAGCAGTGAGAAAATGGGGCTGGTTTTCTAGAAAGACAGGCAGGAGATCTTGGACCTGCTATCAAGAATCCAGGTCTAGAAAAACATTTGTACACCTATCCTGTTTCCTGTGACTTAGAATGTCAGAAGCAGAGCAGAACTTAGAGTCCGACAGAGTCCAGATGGGAAGAACGAGAACCAGGGTAAGGAAAAGGCTTGCACAGGATCTCATAGCAAGTAGTCATTAGATCTTGAACTTGACACTTCTGACTCCTCTTTCCTCCTTTTACTTTCAAATTATTCATCCATTTATCCATCAAGTAAGTACTTGAATGAAGACTCAAGGACCGGCTCCAGATCTGAAGTCTTCCGAGACTTAGGATTAGCTTGGCGCTTACCTCCCTTGGTACCGCCTGAGTGCTGCACACACATATCATCACAGTCTTTAAGGCTGCATTTATAATCTGCAGGGCTGTCTCCTTCCCTGGGCAGGGATCTTCAGGATAGAGTGCTGGTCAGATTCACTTGTGTGATTGTCACAGGTACAAGACCCAGAAGAAAGTCAGTGCTGAATGAATGTTTGACAGATGAGTGAACAGACTTCAGTCATCCGATCACCTGCCAAGTGTCAGAGAAACTAAGTCAGGAGGCCAGCCCCTATCCCAAATGCATCAGGGAGCCTTGTCCTTCTGAGCCTTGATTTTCCCAAGCCACCTGAGGATGTGTCACCTTCCTCTCAAGAGACCGATTAGTGCTGATTTAGGTGTTTATGGAGATTTATTTAAACATGGAAGGGAAGCATATGCCCTTGCTCCCCTGGGAGCTGACATGACCATTTCATTCCCCTCTGCCTATTTAGTGAATCACTGGGCGCTTTCCCAGTCAAGCCCAACCAAACGTGGCTTTCAAAAGAAACAAAGCTGCATCATTAAGTCTCAGGAAAAAGAAGGTGTCCAAGGGGTATTAAACTCACCTGCCAACCTGATTTGGCTGTTCTAAGCATTGCCTGACCCCTCTCAAATCCAAGAAGGGGAGGTGACTGCAGGGAGACAAGATCCTCTGCCCAAGACAAAGACCTGCGGTGGGTGTGAGCAGGCAGGCCGCAAACAGGCAGCCATTTCCACCAGGTAGGCTATAAATCCAACCTTTATTACCTTTTATTATGTTGTTTCAACAGACTCTTAAAGACAGCACAACGGTCGGTTGATAGCTGCACTAAATCTCTTTCATTTTCTCCCCATATTACTTTCGCCTCCTGGATTTTTTTTCCCTCTCTCTCTCTTCATGAGTCAAATTTTATCGGTCTTCTCTAGGGGATGGCAGTAGAATGGAAACATTGTTTATGATCGGGAAAGAAAATTCAACCACCCCCAAACCCCAAAACTGTGAGGGTACAATACGTGTAACCTATGTAGGTATATATTTTAATTGTGGCTATATATGTACATATATATGCACAATATATGTATGTGAGTATATGTATATCAGAAGAGAAACATAATTCAATTTTGGCAAAACGGGGGCAGGGATGTTGGCAGGAATGAACTCAAGAACAATTTACTGCCAACATGTCAAAAGACTGAAATGGAATGAAAATAAACTAGGATCACAATTTTTAAAAGCTATGCTTAAACAACAGAATTCTGTTAAGGGCTCAAAAAGTGGTTCCAAAAATACTGTGAGGTGGTGAAGTGAGTCAGAGAGGCAGAGACAAGAGAAGAGATGAGGAAAGGAGTAGGGAGGGAAGGGAAGAGATAAGAGAAAATGAGAATGAACTATGGGAAAGGCAGGTCTAGGATCTTTCTATCTGAGTTCTAACATAAAGTTCAGGAACATTTTCACTGCATTTGATGAAACTATAATTAAGCAGATATTGAAAAAAGCAGATTTTCTACCCATTGCCCTTGCCTGTATTAATCAATTATTAGTGCCTCTAGGGGAATTGTCTGCAAGGTACCCATTCCCTTGTTGCTCATCCTTAACTATGACCCACATATGTGCAGACACCCTCCGCCAACAGATGTTGACAGTCACCTTTTTTGCATACTCTTTACCCTACTCTCCACTATTCTTTTTTTTTTAAAGATTTTTTAATTTATGCACACAAGAGCTGGGGTATAGGCCAGAGGTGCAGGAGGTGAGAGGCTTCACCAGAGACAGAACAGTGAGCAAAACAGGTAGACTGACTGAAGTACACTGCTGAGAGGAGTAGCAAGGAGAGGTCTGCTACACCATGTGGGTCCCCTCCCTGTCTGGGAATCAAACTCACGCTGCAGTGGCTGCAGCTGTGGATGTATAACGCATGGCACTCAACCTGCTATGCCACCGGGGAGGCCCTCTCCACTATTAAAGAATTCTTGTGCCACCTAATTCTTGAAACTGCTCCCATTACTCTGATATTTCTGTGAGCCCCTTGCTCTCTGCTCCTACCTGTCTCATGAAGTCCCCAAGTGATTTTTCATCCTGTGCTGTCCTTTCCTTTCCTTTGATTGTCAGTTCCTTGAGAACTGGGGTCATGCACATCCCTCAGTTAGGCTGCCTGTTTCAAAGTCCGGCTCGACCACTTGTTAACTGTGTGATCTCAGGCAAGTTACAGTTTTCCGAGAACCGGGTTCTTCATCTGTTACTTGGAGGAAACGCTACCATCTACATCATGGTGTTGTGTGCGGATTAAATGAGAAGCCAAGGAAGAGGCAGGCCCTGCACTGCTGTTCAGCGCCAAGCCAGTTGATGCTGAGAGGCATTTAGACTGATCAGAAAAATAAACATATAAACGTAAACTTTGGGACATGTACTGGGTGTCAACTCAGACTCTGGAGTCAGACTTCATGGATTCAGATGCAGCTTCACCACCAGTGAAGGAGGCATGAAGAGTATGATTTTGAGCAAATTTCTTTTTGCCCCTACATCCTCATTTGTCAGGATACCAATAGTACTGGCTCTCTGGGTCTCTTGCGGAGATTAATGAGTGAAGTATTTATGTCAAGTGAAGTCTTCATAACAGTTCCTGACACACATGAATGAATGGTTTAACATGAGCTGGCTGTTCTTAGTGTGATTTAAATGAATTGATACATGTGAAGGGCCCAGGGTTCCTTCATTTGGAATTTAGGAAGTAAGGTATTTCTGCTCCTAGGGCTAGGGTCCATGAACTCAGAGGATACACTGCAAGGAAATGGCATTTTTATCTTCTCCAGTCGAGGTGAATGATAGAGCCCATCATTACCAAGTATTTGCTTTTCAATCATATTTCTTATGCTTCAATATTTTGCTCAAGTAGAGCATCCCATCAGTTCAGTGACTAGAACTTACATATTCGCCAAATAGGAAACTTTTGTTTCTAATGAGGAAACCAATTCTTCAAGCCTTGTTAGGATTGCCAAACAGAGTTTCCTGCTGGGCTGTTTCATTTACTTGGCATCTCCCACTGAGAGACACCGGCACCATTCACAGAATGGGGAACAGAGAAGACAGACAACTGAATGTGAAATACCAACAGAAATCTGTCATCACCTTCCAGAGGATGGGAACGGACTGTTTTTCAACACAATGAATTTTAAGAGCTCGACAAACTCATTATATTTACATACTCAGAATGCATCAGCATTAAACAATGGAATCTTAAAAATCATCTAACCCTACCATGGCAATGTTTTAATAGATTGATAGCTCAGGGGACAGTGAGAAGGGAATGATTCTCAGACCACTTCCTAGCTGAGGGGGACAGTTCTGAAAGCCACTAGTGATGTCTTCCATGGTCAAGGAGTTGGGCAATGAGGGACCAACTTGCTCTTCCTGATCTAAAATCCTTCCTGATTTTACAGATGGGAAAACAAAGGCTGACTAATCTACTCTCATTTTCAAATTTCCTGTTAGGTAGATGGGCTTAGACTAGGTTCCTTTTCAAATGCCATTTTACTTCATGCAAATTTACTGAGCTATAAAGAGCTGAATATAAATAAGGGTGATTTGTATATTCTCAGTAAGGTATTCTCAGCTAAAGAGATTTTATGAACTCTTGGATAATGTCTGGTTTCTTGAATCATTTAAACCATCTTTTCCCTGTTCCCATTGGTAACTTTGTTTTCCATCTTTACTGCCTAAAAATAGCCTGACATTTGTTAAAATATTTACTGACTCTAAAATATTAAGATATACAAATAAATTAGACTTTGCTTGGGAATTTAGGAATAAGCAGAACAAGAAAAGTATACATGATATTTGTGGACAGTCTCCTAAGAGTTGTAACTTAAAGAGAAGTTTTTAAGTAGTTTCTGAATTCACAAATTCCACTACAGGTTTTTTGTTGTTTTTTTAATCATTGCTCTAACAATGATACTAATGATAGGATTTAGATATTTTTAGAGATCTTTCCCTTATACTATCTCATTTAATTTTCATATTAGCCCAGTAAAGGAGGCATGAAAAGTAATTTTATTGCCATTTAACAGAGGAGGAATTGAGCTTCAAAGAGAATTATTTAAAAATATTAATAAGTACCCTTATCTTGGGAAGGTAAAGAGAGATTGAACAAATCAACATCACTGGTTTGATCCACAATTTCCACCTTCTACATCACTCCCATCAATCCTAATATCCCTGGACAACCCAGAGGTAGAAGTCAAGTTGCAAAATGCTAAATCTTAGATGAAAGGTACGAAGTGAGAGAAGTGGATTACAGGGACTGGATTAGTCATGAAATTAGATAAAACAAAAAAGAAGGAAATGGTGGACAAAGAGAGAAGTTTCAGAAAAGTGACATAAAATTCTTTCTTGAAGTTAATAGAGAAAAAGATACTACATAGGTCCTCCTTGGTGGTGCAAGGGGTTAAGTCTCAGTACTGTGAAGCTATCAGCAGCCACTGTGCCATGAATTTGATCCCCAGCCAGGGAGCTGACCCACATGGCACAGCAGACATCTCCTGTCTCATGTGCTGCTCCTTTCAGCAGTGTGTTTTAGTAGATCCACCTGTTCTGTGTCCGGTGAATCCTCTCAGTCTCCACTTCCCTACACACACAGCTCTTGTGCATAAATAAAATATGCATAAATAAAATAAATTTCTAAAAAAAGACACTACACAGTATCCTTGAAGTTAAACAAATGAAAGATTATTTCTGGCTCCTCATGTTTTTTGGTCGTTCTTTTCAAAGCTAAAGTGCCGTTGCCATCAGAGATTTGACTGTAGCAGTGACCCTGCCTAAACATATCATATGGTTGTTAGTGACAAACAGACCAGTCTCTGCATCCATTCTCTGCCATTTGCTAGATGCATGACTTCGAGCATGTGATTTCACTCCTGGACCTTTCCATTTACTTTTTTTTTTTTTTTTAGCTTTATGCTTAATCCACCTGGAAGAAATAATGATATCTATCTCCTAGGGTTTGTGTGAGGATCATTACTGATATACAAAGAGCAACTGGCATACAGCATGTGTTCGGTGCATTCGTTTCTCTTGCTCATTTCTCACTGTCAGATATACCTAGCTGGCTCAAGAGGAAAGAAAATATTTGATTTTCCCTAAGTAGAACCAAGCCTGTAGATGAGAGTATCAGTGCTGAAATTGAACTTTGTGTGCGTATGTGTCATAGGGTAGAACATTTCATCAATTTCTAACACTGTTCAGCTAGAGATTTAGGGTAGATCTACAGAAAGCATGGAAGTGACTCTAAATTAAATCAACCTGGTAAATTGCCCAGGGATTGTGATGCTTTACCATTAAAAAAAGAATCACTTTGAGTCCTCAGTAGTTTCCAGCTTAATCTAGCAGAAATTATCCTTTAGAAATGTTGCTAAGCATGTGTTATGGGTGTGAGGTGACACAGCTACTATGTATGAGATCAGAAAATGTACATTGTAATAATTTCCATTTTGTAAAATAAAACTTAATTTTTTGAATTTCAGTGTGGTGAGATAAAAACTGGAATTTTAGAATCTCACTAAAAAAAAAACAACAAAAAAACAGATGCACCTTTGCCTGTATCCATCCCTCTATACTTATGTATACATTTATTTTTCTAGATATAAGTGAGGTCTACATACCATATTTATTTTCTCAATAAAGATCTTTATAGGATAGAGTCTATGAGAATTAATGCCATATAGTACTATACATGTAGAATGGCAATTTTTATTATTAGCTATTTTACCATCGCTTAAGTCATATTCTCTTTAATGCTACACAGTTTGCCACATGAATCATGTATGTGTGAAGACTTATTTCAAATAGCAAGTTATGATCTGACAGATCTACCACCACTATTAATCAGTGTTCTTTGGATACCAATATCCAGTCACATCTTAGGTACAGTTTCTCTTTAAAGAAGGAACACATTGGTCTTGGTCTGCCACTACTCATTAACACCACAATTTGAAGAGGCTTATCAAGTGTCATCAGGATCTTAGTAGAAACTAAAATCAAAGAAAGGAAAGAGGAGAAGGAGGGTGGAGGAAGGACATGTTTCCCGGGAGAATGAGTAAACATAAAAGCTACCTAGAGAAAGTCAAATAGTTGGTGAGACTGGTAGATTGTGATAGAATTGGTCATCTCCTATGGACAAGAGGAGTTAGTCCTGGAGAACCAGATGATGAGTTCTCCAAAATCCTGGATTTTATCATTTATTCAGTAACATTTTTGACCATATACTGTGTACAAATATATGTTTAGATAACAGCATCTGTTATAATAGTAAGTGTGAAAAGTAGAATCTTTGCCTCTTAGAGTTTATGGTCTAATACACTATTTCTAAAAGTGTGATCCCTAGATCATCATTATCTGCATCAAAAGTTAGAAATGCAAATTCTAAAATTCCACCCAGTACTGAACCAGAACATGGAAGGTGCCACCCAGTAATCATGTTGTAGTACATTCTTCTGGAGACTTTAAGAAGCAATGGTTTAATGGAAAGTGTTGTGCAACTTCAGTGCCTGATGCTATCCATGAGCAGAAAGTGAATGGGAAATAGAGTTTGAAGTGGCAGGAAACTAATTGATTGTTTTCCTTGGTTTCTTTCTTATTTCTTTGTTATACAAGTCACTTTGTGATGTTGCCTAGTCCATGGAGTCCCAAACTTTTCTGTCCACCAGAATTACTGAAGAGCTGTTATTCATTCATTCGTTCATCCAACTATTACTTGCAGGACATTTATATTAGGGACTGTTCTAGGCAGGTAGATGCAGTGATTAAAAAGAAAAAGACAACAATTATCCTTATTATCCTAGCTCTTCTGGAGTTTGGAGTTAAAGTGGTGCCTATGGATATAAACAATAACAAAAGCAAAATAACTGTAAAAGTTACAAAAGAAAAGATGTTATGTGCTATGTTGGGACTAGGGGCAACTTAATTTGAGAGTCAGGAAGCACTTCTCTGAATAAGCTATATTTAAGCTGAGGTGAGGATGGATAAACACTGAGCAAGAAAAGAGACGAGCCCGGGCTAGGAGGCAAAGCCCAGTGTGTTCAAGGAAGAAAAAGATCAAGTGAAGCTGGAGTGCAGAGAACAAGGGAAAAGACATCTCACTTGAGCCTGAAACCATAGGGTAGTAGAAACCAGAGCACAGCCTGGGAGGACTCCTTGAGCAGAAGCAAAAATTCAACTTAAGTCAGTCACTCTGGATGCACAGGATAGAGCAACAGAAGCAGGAAGACCAGTTTGGAGGAGGCTCCTGCAGTAGCCCAGCACCCAAGTGCTCCATAAGGGCAATGAGGGGAAGGGGCCACTGCAGTGGCTTAAAAAAAACAGGACTCCTGTATCTAGAACCAACTGCCATTTGCTGTAATGGGTTCCAGACTGGAATGTTCCCTTATCTTTTTTGGTGAGCTTAGCTAGCTAGGTCTTTGCTTATAAGTCTCTTTCCCCTTGTACCCTCAGTGCACTATTAACTCTTAGCTTATTCTTCCTAAGTGTTGCCCTCTCACTCTACTTTTCAAGTGCAAATCTGCTGGGGAAACAGAGCTCTGAACTATCTTTGATATTGCTGAGCATATCAGTTCCCTTCTGCCAGAGGCAGGTTGCAAGATTTCTTGGTTATGATGCTAAATGCTCTGCCATGACCTTGGTTTCCCTCTGACCCAGGTCAGGACAGGGATGTGATGTGACTGACACTTTTTACCCCACACATGGCCTCTGGTGACTGCAGGTTGACACTTTCCTCAGCCCTCCCCCCAGGGTGCCCAGTCATCTCTCCCTGTGGAGATGACAGCTCTTTGGCACCGCTGACAAATGACTCACTTCCAGCCACATAAAACAGCTTCAATCTTCTCTTCTTTGAAGGCTCACAGAGCACCTCCTCCGCCCCCTGCTTTTCTGACAACTTCACTCTAGCAGTGCATTATGTTAAAAACCACATTTATTATGCCAGAGTGGATCTAGCACAATTAGAGTTCAATTTTCATCCCAAATGTTGATATGCTGTACTCACCTGCTTAGATTGAGCTCCTCTGGGCCTTCGACCAGCACAGCAGGGATGGGACTCAATGTCCTCCCCTTTTGGGGTGAGGTGGGACAACTGTCCCTCCTTTATTCTCTTAGCTCTATTTGATTGTGTGGTGCTAGTCACACATAAACTAAGTTACCCATGTCAGAAACCAAGGTGCTGGGTCAGATACCTTCTCTACCATTATGCCACTTTAGTTACTAGCCAATGACTTTCCTTCTTTCTTTTGTTTTGACATCTCTTCGTTGTTCACTGCCATGACCCTGGGTCACACCACTATCACCCTTTCTAGGACATTGCAAGATCCCTCATTTCAGTCTCTCTGCCTCTAGTCCTTCCAGAACAATCTGCAAAGTACTTTCTTTAAAATGCATACTGGCTCATCAACATTCATCTTTCTCAAGCCTTTGATATCTTCTCACTGACCTTGGCCTAGAGGCTTCAGCATGAAATTCAGGGTTCTCTCTAATGACCTCTCAAATCTTTCCATCTGAGGTCAACTTCACTGGATCCTGCTGTGCCCCTAAGGTTCCAGGTTACTTGTAGTTACCTTTCCTATACATTCTACTCTTAGATTTCTTCACATCTTTGATCAACCTCATTGTTATCTGGAATTCGGGCTTTTTCATTAATAACTCCTCATCCTGTAGGGCTCAAGAAATCTCTTAATGATATGTCATCCCAAGGGATTAATGACACCTGCCTGTGGTTGACTCTGTGCCCCCATCTACCGTGCCATGAATGTCACTAACATTGGTTCTTTACTTATCCCCTGTCCTACTTAGAGCTCCTTGAGGACAGGATCCATCAACAACTCTGCACAGATATAAGGCTCTTTGGACGTAACCTCAGAAATTGCAGAAAGTCCCTACTGACACATTGTTTTAGTCTAACAAACTACACTGAGGCAAGCCTGGATACAAAGTTAAGCTCTACTTTTCAATGGGAGGATGACAAAAGATTTGTGGTCATCTTTAATCTATTAGCACTAGTTCCATGGCATTAAGAAGCAATAGCATGTGCACTGCTGTAATGAACACACTGAGTGTGCATGGAAAAAGGGTGATTGGGAGGCATGGAGCTGCTGAGAAACAGTGCTCCAGTGTTGTAGAGCAGAAGTGCCATTCCACTGAAGCCAGTGAGTACTAAGCAAGTGGATTTCCCAGCCCCAGGGGATGCATAACAAACCTGGAACTTGGGGGGCAGCACTCCATGGTGTGTGCATGCCAGGAACATCCCTGGGATTTTTTTTCTGAATTGCCCAAAATGAAACGGCTACCCCTCTCCGACCTCTTCCCATTTCTTACACAATGAAGGTCACATTGAGTTATTTTTCCAAACTGTCGAGGTGAGAGGATAAAAGATCTAAGCTATCTTGGCCTCACAAGCTTGAGTTATTCATGAGAAACAAGGCAAGAGGCATACAGAGCATGCAGCAAAACAGATGTTGGACCTGAGAGACACTTTCTAGCACAATGTATTTCCTATTTCTTCTCCTTACTGACTGCGCTCATTTTTTTTAAAGGATGTGGATTTTTGTCACCACAAAATATGTATGGCCTCTTTTCTCAGTTCATTGATCTGGCTTAAAAAAAAAAAAAAACAAAAACACTTTGAGGCTGACCTGCTCTTTCTGTTGATTCTATTAATGCCTCTGCTATAAGACCACAAGCTGAGAAAGACCTAAATTATGTGATGACTTCTCCTCCTTTTGTGTTCTTATGAATTCCTGACACCAATAACAGGCAAAAAATTAAATATGCACAACAATCCATTAGAGAAATAGAGAAATTCTCTCTCTCTCTCTCTCTCTCTCTCTCACACACACACACACACACACACACACAGAGAGATACATACATCAATATATCCTGAATTGCCTGAGACAGTAATGGACTTGCCCTATTGTCCAGGGCAATTATCAGTCAAACATGGCAAACACACATACACACACATTTCATTCTCAAACATGTGCTATTTAATGATGACTTATGCAATCATCTCAACTTTCAAGTATTTCAGTATGCTCTCCAACAAAACATACCATTCAGAAACGCATCATATACCAAACTACTGAATTTCCCTTCCTCCTGCAAACACATATAAAATTTTTCAACCATTTTTACATGCTTACTGGAATGTATCACTGTCCTAAATTCTAAACACACACTTTCAAAACCTTACCTCAATCATCCTTCCCACACTAAAAGCATACATCCACTCATGAAGACACTACCAGAAACTTACACTCACAAATGTGCAAGACATAAATTTAGGAAAACGATGTGTGTAAGAAAAGATGAAAATAAAACACAAATAAATGTATTTACAAACATACTTCCTCACTATCCCCTATATAAATAGCACAGACTCGAATGAACCCTTCACACATACACATTCTATGGACAAATACACATTTTATAGACAAATTCAAGTATGCACTTAAAACAGTATGGTAGCAACAATAGCATATCTACTTTTAAATACAAAACCACAGCAGGATATAACCCACCCATGCATAATCACACACACCCCCACACCCACACACACTCTAACCGAAATTGTCAACTCCTGCCAACACTTTTCTCCACTTCATTTTAGAGGCCAAACTTCATTTGTTGCAGGTGACCATTACTTCAGAAATATCCTGGGCACAAATGAGGCCTTCCTCCTTTTAAATACAGACCTCCCTCTGCCTATGAGGAATTCCACCTACCTCACTGCCCAGCTACCTGCAGAGACTCCAGAAATACTTGTAAACCCAATTGGTCCCAACCTAGACAGACTAATAGTTCTGGAAATCCCAGAGGATAAAGAAATTCCACACAGGAAGAACAAGTGTTAATAGTGAAAGCAAAGGCCAAGGGCCAAAGGAAACAAACCCAGACCTCAGCTATACCATGCTGAGGTCCCCCCGGGGCAAGTCTTTATCATTCTCTGACCCTCCTCCCTCCACCTGTGAACTTAGAGGTTTGGACTTGACAGTCTACTTTGTAAGATCTCTAAAGCTGTGATCTAAAGTATTTGGACATTTCTGAGCCAGAAAATGCTAGCAGGTAACAACTCTTATTTCCATTAAATAAGGGCACTGAATTCTTCTGCCTAGGTAATATAGGAAAAGTGTGCAAAAAAAAGGGAAATGAGAAACTTCAGTTCAAATCCTCACTCTGGCCTGTAGAAATGAATCTATATTTATTCCACAGCTACCATGTGCCAGGTGCTGTGCTGCCCATAGTTCAAGAAACTGTTCTGAAACCACCTGTGTGGTTCCACTTTAAATGGAGAGGATGGTATATAACTCAAGAGCCTGGGCACAGATTATTTAAAACTTGTGAAAGAGGTATTAGCACATGTTCATACTATGTTGTTTCACATCTTGCCATGTTGTCACCATGTTATGAAAACTACAAAAATCCACCTCCATCTTCTTTTTTCCTACTTCCTTCTTGCTTACATACCTCTCAAGCTCAAAAAATTGCTCGGAGCAAGCTGTAAAAGCTTCCCAGCTCGTCATGCCTTGGCGTTGGGTCTCTGTGTCTTATAGAGCAGGAAGAGCTGAGCAGCCCTTGAAGCTTTGCAGCATTGCACACCACTGATATTTAATTTCATTACTTTTATTCACCCTGCCTTAGGCACTTGAGCTCGTTGGGTTCCAGCCGCGATTAATTGGTAGATCTCCCACTGACTCCTGATTAGCTGCTTTTGATTAGGGCCTAATGACTTCATTTGGTCCCTAATTCAGGGGGATGAGTTGCAAAACTGCCAGCAAACTGCTCAAACAGAATTACATTTTCCTAAACCCTGAAGACAGCACTTAAACTCTGTACACAGCTCTCTCCCTCCCTTGTTGGGTCCTCTTCCTCATTGCCTCCGGAACTCACTGCTCAGAAGCAGGAGAGGAAGGAAGCTTGTGACCAACCCAGCTCCTGGCTGCTAGAGCAGATGTCACAAGAAAAAGGTCTGGAAGCCGACAGCCTGGCTCCTAGGAGGAAGTCACCCCCCACAGCACTAACTCACACACTGTGCTGGAAGGGAAAACTTGGTACAGAAATTTTCCCTGAAGTCTTAAACTTCTGCACCTGCCATTTGCCTTCTTAGGTAACAACACACACCCCCAAGCTTTGCCTTGATATTTGGCTACAAACATGAGGAAAACCTAAATGTGGGAGCCCAAAGCCACAGTAAAGGTCAGAGGACATAGGAAAAATGGTCTCTTCCCAGGATCCAAATTGATGGTCACTGCCCCAGCTGGCCCCCTGTGCTGGCTCTGACCTCCCAGACGCTGGGAGACCCCATATATAGTAGTAAGGTGGCCTGAGATACACCATCTTGTCTAAGGATTTGGAGTTCCTTGGGGTATGGTTTTAAAAGACTGTGAGCTGTGAAGGCCCACCTCAGATTCTTGTCTAGTCCAACATACTACTCTATGGCTTTATTTATTTTTAGAAATTAAGTAGTTTGACATTTTAAACACTTACAATGTGCCAAATTGTATGTTAGGCCCCAGGGAAACACAAATGAATAAGTTCTTCCTTGCCCTCTAAGAGTTGCTGTTTACAAAAGAGGCAGATCCTTTGATTGACAAGTTGACATCTTAGAGTAAGCGCCTGGAACATAAGTGGTGATAATTACAATTTGATCAACCCATATACGTGTGTGTTAAACATATGTATATGTGTAACATAATACACATATGAGAGCATGCTGAAGTGCAAAGCATTTAAATGTATTTAAAATGCAACAGAAAGGGAAAAAAAATTCTTTCCCCAGCCTTGTAGGTGTTCTACCCAGTCAGCTACTATCAGCAGTCAGTTCTGTTTCCTTCAAATATTTTACATTCATATATGCACATTTTAAAGTGAGGAAAGTGATATTAGGGGAGGATGGGGGGAGCACAAAACAGTGCCTTGCCCCAAGTCAGAGAGTAAGATGGCCCCTGCTCACTTCCCAGAAATCTTTCATGTCTTTGCCTGGCTTGAGAGATGCCAGCGAACTTAACACTGGTAGATGCAAGCTCCAGATTCCCACATCTTGGAACTAACAAAGAGCCAGCCGAACAGTGTGGTGAGCACTAGGGGTAGGAGGTAGACTGTAGATATTCAAGAGCTTCATTGACTACAGAGCAACACCCACATAAATTCTTCCAGAACCACCAAGCACTCTCTCCAATCTTGTCCACTTCATTCTTCCCAAGGTTCAGTCAGAACCTTGGCAGACCTTGGGCAGGTCATCAGAGTCTGGTGCCCGGCCCTACCGGGACTTGACTTCTGCCTTTGGGTCAGTATCTGACCCCAGATAGGCCTGGTGCTGGTTCTCCCTCCATCCAACTCTGGATGGTGCTGTTCTTCTCATGCCTCCTATAGTCCCAGAAGGCCAGGTCTTGAGTTGGGTGGATTCTGTGTATATGTCAGGCAGGGCTCTGACACCTGGCAGAGACCTTCTAACTCAAGGGATTGTCACAGCAGTCGGTGATATATATGGGACAGCTCTACTGTGAATAAGGTGATACAGTGGGAAGAGTGTGGACGTTGAAGACGTATCGACCTTGTCTGTACTTCTAGTTTGGCCATTACACAGCTGTAACATTGGGCAAGTGACAGCGTTTCTGTCAAATTCATTTGTAAGAGAGAAGAAACATCTACTTTTTAAAAAGATTTATATATTTATACATACAAGAGCTGGGGTACAGGCTAGAGGTGCGGGAGCTGAGAGGATTCACCAGAGACAGAGTGGGGAGCAGAACAGGCAGATGGACTGAAATACACTGCTGAGGGGAGCAGCGGGCAAGACAGGAGAGGTCTGCTGCGCCATGTGGGTCAGCTCCCTGGCTGGGGATTGAACTCGTGCTGTAGTGGCTGCAGATGCTTCATAGTACAGTATTTAACCCCTTGCACTACCAGGGAGGCCCACGCATCTACTTTTTAATTGTTTTGAGAATTAAATAATACAAAGAATGTGTAATAAATCTAATGTAGAGTGAATGTCACATAAACAGTAATCTTTCACTCTTTCATTTCAGTTTACAATATCTGTTTTACCTGGTAAAACATAAGTTCCTAAAAGCAGAAACTACACCATTTCATGAATATTTGTGTGCCCAACATCAGACACCATGTATGGTGCAAATTAAATATTATAAATACACAATATAAAAAAGAATAAATAGCAAAGGAACTATTTAGTAGTTTCTAATTGTTAGCTTGATTTGCACTTAAAGTGACAAGTCTTGAATGCGGGTTTGAAGAATAAAAGTCTTTTCAAGATAGGGGAAGGTTACAGGCAAAGGTAAGTTACTGAGGGTGACCAAGGAATTTTAAGGGATTGTGGAGAAATTAGTACTTTTGGAATAGAAGTTGCACAACACTCAGGAGCGAGCTGTTGATGCTGTTAGGGCAGCATCCTATGAAGAGCAGGTCCTCAGCATACCTTGGATGTTGATGTTAGAATAAAGAAACAGCAGGCTGATACGTCTGATGCGATTCTAGTAACCTTGCAGAATTCTTTCCGCATTCTCCATGGGGAAAGCTCCAGAAAGGGGCCCTCTTGTGCCATCTTCTAGGGCCCCTAAGAGACTGATGCAGTGTTCTGGGTAAATAAGTGGAGCTCACACATCGTAGTCAGTGACCAGAAAAACAGAGGTGCTAAATCAGCTGAGAATTGGTCTGCATTTGGGTCCCATACAATCTTAAATATGATGTAGCTTGCTTTCTATGTCTTTACCTATCTTTCCCTGTACAAACTGAGCAAATTGAGGTGGAAATAAATTGATGAAATGTACCAAATTGCATTTTCTTCAGTAGGCTGAATTAAAGTTTCTCTCCCAACAAATGAAACTAGGGGGATTTTAACCAGGCATGATCCCTGAGGGAATTAGTGATGTACTCTTAGCAAATCAGGGACAGAGATTGTTATTTTTTTGTGATGTTTGGAGACAGGCGGGAAGAGGAGAGCATTGAAAAGATGGAAGAATACAGCAGGCTTTGGGGAAATAAGCTTGCTTTTGCCAAATCCCTGTTTTGAATCTGCTACCACTCATGTCTTCTTCAGTAGCATTATTGGCAATTGCACCTGCCACTGATGGGAAATTCACCAAGTACCCGAAACTGTACTAAACATTTACACACATTATCGAATTTAATCTCCATTATAACTACCCTGCAAGGAATACATTATCACCCATAATGGATCATGAAACTTTAAATCACAGTTAATTTGACTTGTGTCACAGTGCAAACTGGTGACGAAGGGATTCTAAACTGGGTCCCCGTGATTTCAAAACCAAGACCTTACCGGTCACGCTGCTTTTCACTGCAAGACCTGGTATGTGTGAGGTCTTGTTTTAGGCAGAGAGAAGGTGCTTGTTCAATGATGAAACAGTACAGTGAGAAATTTCATGCTTGTCTGTACCCTGCTTTGTAACGCAGAAAACTTGACTCAACTTTCAGAGATATTTGCAGTGAAATTGAAAACTACAAATGCAGGCAAACTAAAAGGACCCTACCAAAATAAAATATACAGATATACATTGTCTAGCAATGAAAAGTTGTTAAATTTAAGCAACAAATCAGCTTGAGCATCCTGTCTACTGTAGCAAAAAGGAAAGCACAATTGATTGCTTAATATCTAATATATGTTTTGCAAATATGTACCAGTTCTTCAGAGAAAATATCTGGCAAGTGTTTATCATCCAGTACAAGATGATCAGGCTGTCACTAGACATGCACTGAGAGTTTACCACAGGCCAGGGGCTACGGATATGGTGGAGAACTAATACAAACATGAGGCCCGTCTTGGAACCCACAGTCTTGTGGGAGGATCACCCTAAAACAAACACAGGAAAAATGTCAACTATGCAAAGAGGCAAAGAGGTGCTGAGATAACAGGATTATCTAAATCAGCCTGGAGGGAGCAGGGATTTCCTGGTGGAAGTGACATTTAACTAGAGGAAGAAATGCTCCTTAAACAGAGGTGGATGTGTGACTCTTAGTTAGCCAGTTCAAAGGCTGAGGACATTGGACAAGGGGAATGTGATGGTGGAGGAATAGCATTTTCAGATACTCAGAGCAATGGTAGGTCAGGCCACGTTCAAGAGCGACTGTCACAAAGTGACAAAGAGATGGGGGCACCTGGAACAGGCGTCTGGCAGGACCAGGGCCCACGAGCTGACAAGAGACCAAGGACCACATCTCTTCTAACGAGAGTAGTAACTAATGGGGCTGTTTACACCCAGGAATCAGCAAACACAGTACTTTCAGGACCCTGGACTTCCTCCACAAACATTTACCAGCTCACCACTGTGGGGGATCATATTTCGGGGTGACAGCCCTGCCAAGGAAATCCCTTTCGGGGAAGAATCAGCTAAAATGAAACTGAGGAATCAGAGAAGACTTCTTAGCTGAGATAGCAGGGAGCAAAATATCCAGTTCAACAGGTTGGAACACTGAATCCAGAGTGTTATTCAGTGGCAGCAAATGGCAGGGAAACCTAAATGATTAACTTTACACAAAGAGACAGGATGAGGGAAGGAGGGAGAAAAAGAGCAAGGGGGGGGGGGAGAGAGAGAGAGAATAAGAATATTAATCCTTCTTAACTATTAGTGTATACTCAAAGGGAAATCCGTATCAGCAGATCTAGTTGGAAGTTATTACCAGCCAATCAGCATCCACTCAGAGAAAGAATCTGGTCCCTTGAAAACAAAAGGAAGGATCATGAGTCAGCCAGCAAAATCAGTTCTGCAGCAATATCAGTTGCAGAAGAAATTTAGATAGGGATCCAAGGATGATATCTGGGGCCCAAGCTTAAGGTCCCTCCCTTAGGAAAATGCAGAAACCCAATGGCTCGGTCATACAGGGACAAGGTGTAACCTAGCTGGATGCAGAATGCCTGGTCCACTGTTCTACATCATACTTGGTGATGTATCAAATAGGTCGAGGCAGAGGCTGCAAGTGAGTTCCCAGGAGCCCTGCATGCACAAAGAGGAGGCTGAGGCAGGAGTAGGCTAGCATTTGGTAACTGGGGATTTGGAAATGGGGGAGCAAGGTGGCAAAGGCAGGAAAGGTCATTAAACAAAGGTGGGAAAGGGGAAGAAAGCAAAGCAATTTCACATGAAGAAAGGCAGTTCTAGGCGATCAAGTTGGTAAAGCTAATTAGGGCCAAGATGTTAAGTGCCTTGAATACTTGGCTAAGATGCTTTCACCTTATCCAACAGGCTGTGCGGAGCCAATGAGTGTATCCAGGCAGGGCCATTAGCGATGTACCTAGAGCCCACTTTGCGATTAACTTGGGATTGATGCATTCATGTGGGACTGGACAGGAAAGATCTGGGGACCCCCCATATTCTTCTATCAAGCAGCAACACATTAGCAAAATGTACTCCTAAAACGTGATGAGGGAAATGGCACTTAGCTTGGAAAGCACAATTCTTCTATCTCTTTATAACCCACCACTGCTCTTCTTCTTTATCTTTCCTCTGTCTCACCCACTTATCAACTTATTGAAATCTTCCTCTCAGTCAGGAGACAGATATGTGAGAAAATAGTGCCCTAGAAATTTGACTATCTTATAGTTTCCCTCAAATTTTTAAGTTTTGCTCTGGGTAATGTAACCATGGTCTTTCTACCAAATGCATGTACTTTTTGTGTATGCTTTCCTATCTTAAACTGAGACAAATGTTGGAAGTAAGGTGGATAATTTGACAAACAAACAAACAAACAAACAAACAAAACCCCTCTTATTCCTTCTACAATGCTACAAGAAATGTCTTAATACAATTTCATGAAATACCACATGAGCAACTTGACCTCAAATATGCATCCTTGGCAAACTTAGATGTCATCACTATGGAGATAAATACTCTCTGAACATCAAGTCTTGATGAGTATAGAGAGATGCCTGCATTTGAGGCAGAAAATCTGGATTTCAGTGTGAGCTCTGCCCCTTCACAGCTGTGTGATTTTAGGCAAGACACAGAGTCGCTTCGAGACTCAGTTTGTCCCTTTGTAAAATGGACAGACTATCACCACCTGAGAGGATTTTAGTTTTGTTGTATTCTTTTTTAATTATGTATATTGAAATAATGTTGGTTTACAACACTGTATGCTTTAGGGGTGTAAGTTCATGCCTCCTCAAATCTATGGTCATACCATGTCCACCACGAAGACACCTAGAAGCTCCTCACTTCTTTGCTGCCACTGCCTGCCTTCCCCTCACCTCCAGTAGCCTCGGTTGTACAGTCAAATTTCAAGTTGGTTTTGATTGGTTTAGTCTGATCCTTTGTTTTCTACATTCTATATTTGTTTTCTTTATGAGTGAAATCATGTGGTCTTTCTTTTCCCTTGCCTGACTGATGTCACTCAGCTTAATCCTCTCCATTTCATTCATATCATTGCAAATGGCAAGACTTATATATACATATATATATACACATAAATATATAGAGTGCATATATAGTATTTAAATATTTATATTTATATATTCTCTCTCTGTCTACACACACATATAGTGTATCTATATAGTATTTAAATATTTATATTTATATATTCTCTCTATACACACACACACACACACATAGTATTCCATTGTGTAAATATACTTTGTCTTCCCTTATTGTCTCAATCCATTCATCCGCAGTTGGGTACTTAGATTATCCCTGTAACTTGACTATAGTAAATAGGGCTCTCGTGAACATAAGTGTTCCTATATCCCTTCAAATTAGAGCTTCTGCATCCTTTGGGTAGACACCTAAGAGTGAAATTGCTGGGCCAGATGCTAGATCTGCTTTTCATGTTTTGAGCACACCACCCACCCCCCACTGTTTTCCTTAAGGGCTGGACTAGTCGACATCCCCACCCATAGTGCACCAGGGTTCCTTTTTCCCTGCACCCTCACCAGCACTTGCTGCTTCTGGTCTTTCCTATGTGGGCCATTCTCACTGTGAGGACTGTAAAATCAGGCGAGACAACACACAAGAGGACTCTAAACTGTGCAGTGCTGTTCAAGTGACAAGGAGCAATTCTGATCAGTGGCTCCTTTTCATGTACACCCCGGCCCAAACGAGAAGGCACATAACACATAGCGTGTGCATGCACACGTGGAAGGGCCCTTGTCCTTGACAGTGGGGAACCCAAGTGTCCTCTCACCCTAGCATAGCATCTCTTCTCACCTTCTTGAAAGGTGAGTTTCAAGGATGAGACAAGAACAACGACCTCAGAAAACAAACCCTCCTGCGGGCTCCTGCTGATCTCCTGACTTGGGTTGTGAATGGCTAAGGGGCTAACTGTCTCTGGAAGCTCTTCCATGGCCACTGTTGCTCTGCCCAGTTTAGCTCCACCCTTGAAGGCTGAGGGAGAAAGGCTCCTCCTGTCTGGTTACATCCAGGAGGGAGATTGTAAGATTTTTATCACAAGAGGAGGCGTCTCTTTCAGAAGACGAGGGGACAGTTATCTTCTAGAAATGCACACTGGCTTGTCAGCCACAATGAAGGTGAGGGGCTAATGAACCAAAAGGGAGAGGGAAGTGCCATTTCCATGGGTGGGAAGTACATTCTTGGGGCAACATGTCTTCCCTTTCCTGGAGAAGAAGGGCCGCGATAGGATGGGAAATCAGAGACGTAACTGAAACCTGGGTAACTACCAGCTGGGTGGCTTCACCTTCCCATCCCTAAAATGGAGTGCTGCCACTGGTGATGTTACTTTCCAATATCAGGGGTCAGACAGAAAATTCCATGATATAGGAGACGTTCAAGTACCCTCCCCTGTGCCTTCTCAGCCTGCACTATCCCATGCCCCTCAGCTGAAACCATTCCTTCCGTCTAAGCTAGCTGGTTTGTACAGCAGATACAAATACACCAGTCCTGGCTCTCGAGCCTGGTGCTGCAAATGGTACATTTTTTTGTGATTTTTTCACCCTTCTGATGAAGCAGGGCTGCTCAATGTCTATATACTGTGATACAGTGATTCTTTCTATTCGTTTTTTGTTTATTTATTAATTTTCTTTACACCTTTGTTAATGTTTGCATAGTATTTGGTTTCTCCCCTCTGGTGTAGTCCTTGTATTTCTCCCATGGCCATGGCCAAGACCCATGTCTTAATCCTTTAGTTCCTAGAATAAAGGGGACGTTATCTCCAGACTCCCTAGGAATCTAACTTCAGATTAGGGGGCCAGGACTGGGGGAGACTCAACAGGCAGGCTCCATTTCAACTGGAACAGACCCCATATCTGTTTTGCATATAGATTTCCTAGCAGGATGTCTTCCAAATAGAGCAGGACTGCACCAAGAAAAAATTCATAATGCCAGTATTTGAAACTGCCTTAGGAATGCAGTGGCAGTAAGAAGGCAACTTAGCACAGGCCTTTCCAGAAACTTGCCCAGGGCTAGCTTATCAACTCTAACTATGTTCCAAGCAGACAGGTGAGTGAATGAGTGACAGCATGGATGTTCTAAATGGGGGACATTCCATACTAGAAGCAGGGAAGCTGCACCCTACCTGATTTGATCCCGTGTTGCAGCCACTGTGCATGTCCCTCACCCATTTCGCTCGTTCCTCCAGATGTCCCTGTGGCTGACCCCACACACACGGGCTGCCAGCTCTCCCACAGCAGGCGGGACAGGAAGATCAAAAGCACCAGTGGTTTCATCTGCTGTTGAAGGCTTCCTCAAGGAAGGCCCATTTTCCAAGTATATTTTGGGAGAGCATCAGTGTCTCTGTGAGCCCCCACAGGGCACAGGGACACAGCAGTGATGCTGTCCAGCTGGGGACAAGCCCACCGCTCCCTGCCCAGATGAGCATCCACAGCAGCTGCCGTCCCTGCGTGTCAGCAGTGCCCCAGTCCTGTGCTCAGGACTTGTATCCACTGCTCCTTCCTTTGGCCATGATGACTGCACGGGAGACATTCGCGCTTCTCTTCTACAAATGCTCGGAGCATCTAAGTCTCTTGCCCAAGGTTACTCACTGCTAAGTAGCATTGCTGAATTTGATACTAGGTCTTTCTTTCACCTTCCAATCAAAATTTCCATATCACCCTAAGCTGACTTGCTCATTAAATCCAGCTTTTGGCCAGCAAACAATGTTGGCCCAACACTCGTCTGGGAGAGGTGGTGGTACAGATTGGAGGTGCTACCTCAGCCACCTGCAGCCTCCTCACATCCAGGCAGGAGTCCTTCTGTTTCTGCAGTGGCTCTAGTTCGCTTCATTAGACTAGAGTCCAGTCAACTAAAGATTGAAAATGAGATGTATAACTGAGTGCATGCATGGAGAAATGAGTGGAGGAGAAATGGTGTGAATGAATGAATGAGGCATCTTGAAAAACATGGAAATCCAGCTGTCCTCAACTTACTTGTGTCTGGGATTTAGGACAGACAGAGGAAAATTATGGGGGGAGGATGAGGCAGTTCTAGGCATAGAAATTCTCACAAAAGCACTTGAAAGCTGAGAACACAGCCCTGTATTATAGAACAGGGAGATGACTGCGGAGATCAGGCCGGAATGGCCTTAAATGTATACAACAGATAAATACACACAGGCAGAGCTCTCAGAAGTGTGCAAGAAGGGAGAGGGAGAGGGCAGCAGCTGTGACGTCCCGCACAGTGCCTTTGGCACAAGACTCACTGTAGGCTTAGCTCCAACCTGTGTCATCAGGAACAGGACTCGGTAATGGGAGAACCACAAGTCCCTGGAAGATCAAAGACGCAGGTTTTATGCCTCAATTAACGTCCCCCTTGTAAACAGTTCAAACACAATTTAGCCTTTCTCTGCTGGGCTGGGCCAGACACAAAGACACGCTCTGGGTCTTTTGGAACACAGAGCCCATGAGCGTCAGTCTATAATTAGCAATTTCCTCCTACTACAGGGAATAGAGTCTGGGTACACAACAGCCTGTGTGTGAGAATGGAAACCTCACAATTCGCAGGGTACTGAGTGGGCTGCCTGCCCAGGACTGCCTGTCACTGCCTGATAAGGCTTCAGGACACAAGTTTGGGATAAGGAATTAAGAGATAGAGTTCTAACCAGGAAGAAGAGGCAGAGGGGAGAGTGAGGAGAATGACAGTCCACCAGGTGAGGAAAAAGCATCCATGTACAGGCGGAAACCTTCATTTTGTGTGTTGTGGCTTCAGTACTTACTTTCTATGTAGCCTAGAGAATTCAGAGGCTCTTAACCCGGCTTCCTTGTAAGTAGGGGTGGGGCGGGGGCATTGATCTCTGTTTCTTTTCTGGGAAAGCTTATTTTAATGTGCTCTTCCAGGCACACACTGACTCACTGATAAACGTTCTGTGAAACCCCGAGTAAGCGTTGTCCTTCCAGAGCACCCTGAAGCAGAGTATTCACCTTTCCTTTTTCACTCAACTCCATCTGCTGAGTGGCTTTGGAAGTCCTGTGGGTGGAATCAAGCTCCTGGAACCGAGAAGTGGGTGCCGGGCATGATAGGGATGACCCAGGACACGTTGGGTTTATGAGAGCACCTGTAAGAATACTGAGGTGGTTCTACAAGGAAGGGCAGCGCCGGAAGTGCTGGTGTAAAAGAAAGCCTTGGAGACCCTGTACTGTTTAAAAAAACAAAACCAAAGGAACAATTCCTTGTGCAAGAGAAGTGACATAAGCAGGCGTGAGAGCAAGTGCAAAATTCAAAAACAAAGGGCCGCCTTCTGGTGTTAAGTGAAAGCAGAAAATACAGCCCCATCTGTGGGTGGCAGTGCCTGCCTGCCCCACAGTATCTATCCCCTGCCCTCTCCTGCCCTGTGGGTACCGCTCCTGCACCCCTTGTTGCTCTGGGGTCAGAAGGCCAGGTGCAAAAGTAGGGGACTAAGCGGCAGCGACTCTCTCTTTTCTGAATAATAGAAATTTGGATTTCCAAACCTCAAAGGGGGTCTCAGTCATCCTGTTTAACTCTCTGTAGCTGTATGTTCTCCCCCTCCCCAATCTGGTCTCTAAGTAAAATGCTATCACTGGATTTTAAAAAAGAGACAGAAAGGGAAATTTATATATATCCCAAAGAAAAACTTGAAATGCTGTCACTTCAAACAGCCCATTCATCCCCCAACGGCCGGCCAGAACTCCAGGAGTCGGCCATTTCTTCGGTAAATAAAGGGATGGAAACCGTGCCCACGAACACCCACCAGACAAAGTCTTCTTCCTTTTATGCTCTCTCTAAACGTGGCCAGCGCTGCAGCGGCAGGCACGTGAGAGCGCCTGGCCTCGCGGCAAAGCCTGCTCGTTTTTTCCGGTGCAGAGCCAGGGGAGCTGGGTCCTTCAAAGCCTGCTTCTGAAAGCCACCACGGCTTGAAAGAGGCTCAGATGTCATTGGCTCAAGTGAGCTCCGCACCATAGGCCCTGGGCCCTGGTCTCAGGCTCTTGGGCTGCCTGGCCCCGGGGGGCACCGGGCGGAGCTTGCCCGGGGCTCTGGGTGGGCTGCCCGCCCCGGGCTGGCCCGGCCCTCCTGCGGCCTGCTGGTGGCCACAGCTTATGCTCCTTCTAGCCGCAAACACAGTGGGCTGAGTTTTCAGTTCTTCTTTTAAGTTCACTTACTTCAAAGTTTTCCATTTGAAACTGTTGAGAAAGGCTGATAGACACCAGAGAAGGAACAGCAAGATTTAAAAAAAATAATAATAAATGTTGTAAAACACCCTGAAGAATACTTCCAACAAATGAAGATAATTTAAAAATAGCTCAAGCAACAGAAAAAGGCATGAAGCGCTCCCCTTACCACTCCCCATCCCCCACCCCATCCCACCCCTTACCCCCCCCACCTCCCCACCTCCCCTGCATCTGACCCCTATATTCTAACTACAGTGAGAGAGGATTCTGTGAGTGGTGGGCACCTTGGCTTGCCAAGAACTGGCAGAGTAAACCCAAAACAGAGGTTTTAAAAAGGGAAGTCACCCACAGAACCAAAGTAAGGTGCTTTACTTAGCACAAAGCACTTATTTCCTCTTTGGTAGCTTTGCAAATTGACATGTAAATGTGAAAATTATCTACCCTCCAAGAAGGCTTCCCTGTCACTCACTTCCCCAATATCAATGAAGAGTCTGCAAACATAAGTTTTACTTTGCTTCCATCAAGACAGGAAACCAGAGAGGTTAAGTAACTTACCCAAGTTAACACAGCCTGTAGCACCGTGAGGCCTGGGTTTAAACACGGAGCCTAGTGTTTTTCAACATACAGTTCTTCCTGCAAATAAATAAATAGATAGACGAATACATAAACAAGTGAAAGACAGAGAGAAGGAAAATGCTAGCTGAGTTGGATTCCAATCCAGTCCTCAAAAGAGACCCGAGCTTCTTTGCAAATGTCCAGTATGTGGTATGTGAATAGCATCTGTCGAAGAGGACATGCAGTGATCCAGGGAAAAGGTGACAAAAAAAAAAATCAAACAAGGTCTCAGTGTCCTGGAAATCCATTGTGCAGTAAAGAAGTAGTGTTTACACATAAACGGGTAAAAAGAAGAGAGATTAGACACTAAACTTTATTGGAGAAAAGGTCAGAGTGCTAATAAGATACAAGCAGTGACTGAAGCTTAAGAAGAAGAGGCCAATAATGATCAAGAGCTTTAGCTCTGAATCCTTGAGCTGCGCTCTCTTCACTGTGTGGCCTTGGACATATTACCTAACCACTCTGTTCCACAATATTGTATTCAACAATAGAACTATTATGAGTCTGAAAATAAATGATGTATACAGAAGCCACAGAACTGTGTTTGGAATGTTTTAAGTGCTGAGTAATTATCTGCTACCCTTTGTCAAGTCCTCTTGAAAGCACTTTTTATGTATAGTCTAGTAAGTCTTGTTAAGTCTTCTTAAGAGTACAATGAAAGTCACTCCATTGTACAGATAAGGAAATCAAGGCACTGAGAATTCCTGCCACCTGCCCAGATTCACTCATCTAAACACAAGGAACTAAACTCTAGACGCAGGTCTAACTCAGATTCAATCTCTTCATAACTGCAATATCACTCCCAAAACTCATAACACAAGAGTTAAGTTTAAATTTGACTCAATCGAAAGAAAGCTTTTTAAACACATCTACCTTGTGCCAGGCATCTGCTAGCTCTTGGGGGTGCAGAGAGAAAAACAACATAGTTCTTAGTACCATGTTCCAAAGAAAACATCACATGTATCACATCCCCATGGCAATTGAAGATTTGAAAGCCTTATTTTAATAAGTAAGCATTGCTAACATTAATTCCCACAGTGCTCCAATGTATGGCCTTTACTTCAAACAGATTCCACTCTCAGCTCAATTCTCCCTCCACCCATCTGCTTTTTCTATGTTTCTCATAAGACTTATAAGACATGAAAACCTAGAAGTAAGCCAAACATGTTATTAGTAAAGCTAGCCAAGGTGATTTTAAGAAATGGCTCATCCAGTACAAAAATGTTCATTTAACACCCTCAATAGTTTCTTGAAAACTTCCAGAAGCAAGGGATTGACTACATTTGCGGGGCTTCCCTTCTCATAAACACACTGTTCCAAGTCACAAGGATTTTATCTCATATAAAACTTTAAATGCCACCCAACAGTCTAGCCTTTGTATTGGAGTACAACAAAGTCTAATCTCTTTTATTCTGACTTTAAAAAATACCGCCCCTCCATTTCTCACACTTTAATGCTTTCTTTACTGAATTAAGTAAGCATCTCTGTGGCACTGTTTTTTTTTGTTTGTTTGTTTTTGTCAGAGGATAAAACTTTCAGGCATGTCAGCATCCATGGTTGCTCTTCTTGATGAAGTCCAGAACTTGTCAGTACCTATCTTAAAGATTCCAGAAACAAGCAAACTCCGATCCCACCAGAGCCTTATAGCTAAACTTCTTGCGCATTCTACTTTTATAAATGCTGTCTGAGTTTGCATTAGCTTTCCTCCACCTTGGGAAGGGAGGATTTGGTGCCAGCAGCAATATTGTTAGTTCATCTGCATCTCTGTTGGGGACAGGAGGAGCAGGTAATTAATTGTTTCTCTTCTGCACTAGGCAACCGGCTTTCTTTGAAAAACTTGAGCATCCCTCATCCTGCAATGGTTTCTGCAATTAAAGCTATCCACAGCCAGGAGTTTGATTAATAGCTGGGAGGTTTCTCCTTTGCTGACAAATGAGAAAAAGAGAAATCAGATAGGGGGAAACTGAATGCATTTGCTAAGCACAGGGCCTTGCTAATATTCTTTCCAAAGAAAGAGCTGCAGTAATTTCCTAGGGATGGAGAAGGTGAGGCCTTCCCTTAAAAATTTACAAAGTAATGGGTCCAAAATAGATGTGGTTTCTTCCAAGAAAGCAGGGCAGGAGGGGCTGTGATCCATGGTGTCTGGGGCTAGAGAGGATTACTCCTCACCTGGCATAGGTGGGGGTGGGGCCCAGAGAGGGGGTGGGATTTTCCTAAAGTGCTGTGACCTGCCAAAAGAATCAGTTGTTGTCTGATTTTTCATGTCCCAGAGTCACTGAGTCACTCTTCTGGCCAAAAGGGAGTGGGAAGAGAGTGGGGCCCTGACTACCACCCGTGAAGAGTCTAAAATTCTGCATCCAGAACCCCAGGTGCATCCATCTAGACCCCCAGGCTAGTCCTCTCTTGGCTACCTCACAGCTGCCTATGGCAGCAGTTGATTTAGTGACCTAGAATAAGATCCGTGCGAAAGAAACCTACCACTTCATAAATTCTGTTCCTAGTGATTCCCTCCAGGACTGTCCCAAATAATCAAAATGTCCTGCCTCCTTGGAGAATAGAAGACAGTGACCCTCTCCTTGGAAAACTGGAACTTCTTCTCTCCCTGCTGAGCATCCCAAGTTCCCCGACCCTCTCCTCGGAGGCCCTGAAGGACATGGGGTCATGGTAGTTGAGAAGAGCTGCTCACTGGCGGAAGTCTGTGGCCAAGGGCTGAGCTGTCCGCACCAGGACAGGTCAGCAGAGGCAAGCAGGAAGTAGAGGCTAGACGGAGAAGTGTGCAGAATGCTAAGGACTCTTGCCTGTCTAGGCAAAGGGCACCTCCGAGAGCAGAGCCATCAGGGGTTATCAGCAGGCATTATCAGCTGAGGAGCTGGGGGTATAAGGCCATCCCCTTGAACCTTCTGAACATTGGCTTAGTGCCGATGATGCTCTTGAGCATCCTGGACACTGTTCCCACAATATCTCTCTTAGGTTTGGTGACTCAGGCCTCTGAGAGCAGAACATGAAAGAATCTTGTGGAAGCAGAGACTCTCCCAGGCTAGAAGGCTAGCATGTCAATGAGAAGAAAAGCCACACTGTCTTTCAGAGTCAGACAGACTGGATTTTAAGGTCAGCTGTTCTTATCAGCTATGCGATAGAGGCCAGCTCAACCTCTAAGTCTTGTTTTTCTCAATTATGAAGTAGGTTTTAATGATGATTCAATAAGATGATTTATTTACAGTCCTTAATATAGCACTTTGACACATACTGATAAAAATCATAGTCACTAGCAGTATTAATATTTAATACTACAAGAGGCAATAATGAAACAATAAGATAGATACAATAAGATAAGAACACTAGCACAGTCCGCTGCTATGAAATACAGTGTCCCTGGCATCAATTAAATAAAGAATTGTGAACTATGGCTATGGGACAAATCCAGTTCACCACTTGTTTTTGCAGAGTCTAAGAACTAAGAATGTCTTTCACATACTTATTTAACCGTTTGGGATAAAAGATCAATGAATATTCAAAATTCAGATTGCAGTGTTCATAAATACAATTGAAGTAGAACATACCCTGCCATTTCATTTACTTTATATCTTTGGTTGCTTTGAAACTGCAAGGGCAGAATTGAATAGTTGCAACCAAGATCCTGTGGTCAACAGAGCCTGAACTATGTGTTATTTGTGGAGAAAGTTTGCTGGACCCTGCATCAAGTCTTCCTACCTTGCCTCTTGCTTGCCATCTTTTTAAAGGTCACCCTGAACTTCCAGTCCTACAGATTGTGCACATTATAGTTTTTCTAGCTCTGGACGTATGCTGGAACCCCCAGGTACAGCATCTGCATCCCCCAGCACAGCACTGATGATAAATCTCCTGTGAATGTGGACTGATAGAAGACAGTCTCCAACTCCCCATAGGGAGTTAAAATAACTATTTTCCCCAGAGTGTGTCCTTCCTCCTCCCCTGTGCAAACGCACGTGCTCTTTGCAAAGTCTCAACAATTCAAATCATAATGGAAGGGAATCTCACCCATTTTATTGCCATAGTTACCAAGATTGCAAGTTTAGATGCTGTATTAGCAGTAAGTGCACGGTAATAATAGAAGTCAGGGAGGAGGGGGACGAGAAGGATTCTGGCTTCTGTTTCTCCCTACAGCATCCTTCAGGGCAAATATACCAGAAACAGTTTGCATTAAATTGCAAAGTTGGCGGTTTTCTTAAAAAAAAAAAAAAATCCAAATAATTGTTTTAAAATCTGTCTTCTCCTGACTGGTTAACCCTCACGCAACTCACCTCATCCTGAAACAATGAAAAGGAGGTTAAAAGAAAAATAAGTGGCCAAGGTAACCATGGAAACCAAAGTGGAAGTGGAAGGCAAGTGAAAGTCAATTTAAGGTTTAAATGCATATGAAGCAGATGTATGTGCGCAGACATATTTGCATATAGATATCTATCTCCCCTCCTCTCTGCTATCCTTAACGTGTTCTTCCTTCCAGGCACACCCCAGGACCCTCCACCTCCAGGGAAATGGTTGTGACTATTTCAAGCCCCATTTGAACTGTCATCTGGACATAGGAGTCGACCTCTTAAAATACTCTACCTTGGATTGGAATTGTAACAACCTTTGAGGTCACTGAATACTCCACACTGTCTTAGCTCTGTGCCTTTGCTTGCTGTTCACGCTAGCTGGAATGCCCTTGTCCACTCCTTTCATACCCTGCAAGTCTCAGTGTAGACAGCAGTTTCTCTACAGGGCTCTTCTGTCCCTATGCCTTCGGCAGACTTCCCACACTGGTGGGACGGGGGTGCCTCTGCAGTGCTAGCTTAGCCCCCACCAAAGCCCTGACTCCCCTGAGTTATCACTGCTCCTTCTCCTCTCCCTAGAACATGACACACAGGAAGGCTTTGTGTGCCCTGTTGGCTCAATAGAAATATATAGACTGAATGAATGAATACTGGAATGAATAATTCAAATTGCACCACTGTAGGTCAAGAACAGTTGCTGACTGTTGTGATTGTGTTGCTAATTGTTATTATTATATTTAAATGCACAGGACAGCTTTCTCCTTTTGGTTCCAAGGGGAATTCTGAATGTGTGGGGATGTGCAGAAAGGGTTTCCGAGAAGAGAATCTGAGCATCTGAAAATTGGGTAAAGGGTCCTATAATTTTGATAGAGATAGAAACTCAAAAGATGCGTTTCACTGAGCTGGTTTCTCAGAAAGAAATCTTGTTATACAATGTTTTCTCTGGGACTCCAGAAAGCAGGTAGAGAGGCAACAAACAAAACTTAAGGACCAGAATTTGTGCTTCATTAGGAAAGACTTGTGGACCTTTAAAACATCTGTGTTAGAAAAGACTGCCACGCCAGGGGGTGAGTCCCCCGGTCTGGAGAGCATTTTAGTAGCCACTGAATGGCCAGGTACATCAGGACATTAGGGGATGACAAATATGGCATTTGTCCAATAATTTACACTGAGAAAACTACCATTTAGTGTCTTGGAGTTAGTGGTGGCCAGAAGTGATAAGAAATATGCAGGACCGAGTAGATGAAGCCAAAATGGTAGCTCACAGATTGAGCACAAAACTGCATTGTGCATTAACAGTGTTCCTGCGGGAATGGGGAGTGAAGGCATCTAGGAGGAGGGAAGTGACAAGATCACTGATATGCTTTCTGGAGATCACTCTATTGGCTGTGAACAAGATGGATGGAGGGGAGAAACTTCGTGAATGGCACACAGTTGTGACAATAACCCAGGTGACAGAGGCCTGGATTAAGACAGGAGAAGCAGGGATGGTGCAGAACAGCGATATGAGGGAGATGCATCAAAGCAAAGGAGACAGGCCTTAGCAACCAGTCCTTCTAGGTTGGTTCCCCTCACCTGCCACCCCTCTGCCTGCCCTCCTAGGAAACAAACTGGTCTTCCTTGTTTGCGAACACCAACTGGGGCGGTGGGGCGGAGAAGGTTGCAGTCACCTTGAGTGGATTCCCCACGCTGCGCAGTGAGAAGCAGAGCCTTCCCTCTGCTGCTCTGTCAGCTCCACTTTGCATCAAAACTGCTTTGTGTGTCACCAAGTTATTAAAGTTGCGGATTGCAGTGCTGTGTCAGGCGATGTTGCGCTGAAACTGGGTCAGCGAGGACTGTCTCAGGCCAGACGGGCTCCCGGGGTCCCCACACTTCAGCTCTGCTTGCAGTGACTTCTCAGCCGCCTCTCCCCAGGCAGCCTTGAGAGGGGGGACCTCACAGCCCCTTGCCTGGCTTTTCTGTTCAGCTGCTCCAGTGGTAAATAATTCCCAACACCAAGAGTAAAGATGGAAAGGGCCTCCTCTGTTGTCTCGCTCATTGTTTGTGCTCACGGAGACTCGCTTTTTCAAGGACTTGCTTTTTCAAGTCTCTTTTGAATCACTCCTTTTCATGGGTGGACTGGCCGTAGGAAGTGCAGAATCAGCCGTTTGGAAACCCAGGCAGGAAGGTTGTGCCAGGGTCACTGAGCAGCTCCGGGCCACAAGGGGAGCAGAGGGGCACAAACACACAGAAACAGGGACATGGCTGGGGGTGGAGAGAGGGTCAGGAGGACACACCGAGGCCACTATGGAAGGAATGAACACATGCAAGGACTAGGGGGCCAGAAGAAGGAGCAGGTTCCTAGTGGACCTGGTCAAACTCAGGTCCTCTTTCCGTTCCATTTTCCAGTTCAATCTGGGGTTTATTTATCCGACACCTATTACTGTGTAGCAGTTGCAGGGTGAACAAAGCAGATAAAGCAAAGTTTTCTGCCCTCAGGGAGTTTATATACTCGCAGGAGGATAAAAGCAATAAATGATAGCTATAGGAAATAAATAATCAAAGTTATGTAGTATGTTAGAAGATAACAGGCTATGGAAAATAGAAAAACAGAGATTGGAACAGAGACAGGTAAAGAAGAGGAATGCCAGAGAATAGGGTTGTCACTTTCAAAGGGTCCTAGAGTAAAGTTCATTGAGAAGCCAAAAGTAGTGAAGGTGAGAGAGTTAACCAAGTGGACTATCCGGGGTTAACATGCTCCACACAGAGATGAGAACAATTTCATGGGCCCTAAGGAAGTAGCAGTGTGCCCAGCAGACCCAAAATGCAGCACGGAGGACACTGAGCCTGGAACATGTGGGGTTACAGGAAGAACAGGAGGAAACATGGGTACAAAGAGGCAAGATCACAAAGAGCCTTATGAGTCCAGGGAAGGATTTTATCTTTCATCAAACATGATAGGGGAAGTCGTTGCCCAAGGACATCATGAAAGTAAACTAACAGGGAGAACATTCTAGAACGGTTTCTCAACCGGCAACATTTTGCTTCGGGGGTACTTGGCAATGTTTGGGGACATTTTTGGTTGTCACAACCTGAGCAAGTGGGCTACAGGCGTGTAGTGGATAGAAGCCAGGAATGTGCCTCATTATCCCACCATGCACAGGAAAACCATGCCCAGCAAAGACCTGTCCCGTACAAGCACCAGCAGTGCTGAAGTTGGGAAGGCCTGCTCTAGAAGGAAGCCAAGCTTTAGTTCGCTGGTGGCCTACATATTCTTTGCATGACCACTCTTAGGAGAACCTAGCGGAGCCACCTCCATCATTAAAAGCAATAGAAATAGTACGTAGGGTTCATGACAATTTCAGAGGGCTACTAAAAATTTATATTATATGAAAAGAAAAATCATAAATCAGCTATTATGATATAATGGATTGTATTCATTATATGCCAGTGGAGTTATAAAATATGCATTTCATTTTATTTCCTTAATGAAGGAAACTTTATTTCCTCAAATGTGCCAGGGCTCAGGAGCTGAAGTTGATCTCTTCTGCATTAGACTTGGGGCAGCTCTGCCCTCTTGATTCTTACACCATCAGGTGTGTGCCAGTCTAAATATTTTAGCCATGTGCTGCTATCTCTCCTGTCCCAGTGAGCACAGTTATAGACATAACTCACCACCACCTTCAGGCAAATGGCATTTTCATGGAGTCAGAGAATACTGTCAGAGCTAGCAGGATCTTTTGAGTTCCCTATGTAATCTGCCCACCTTGCTTTGCAAGACAAGCAAATTGAGGCCAGGACAGATTACAGTCATACAACTGATGTGTACCAAAGCAGATTCAGAGTATCTTCTTAGTGTTCACATTACCAGCTTCCATTTTATAAGTCTCACACTTTCTTTTCCCTTAGAGTGAAGCTCATGCTATTTGATGGGCAAAACTTCAGACCACATTGTGGTTCTTTATAATTTCATAACACTTTTCAGTTCCCAAAACTCTTAATATACTATTTCACTGGGTCTTTGTAATAACGGTAAGTAGGGGTTAGAGAGGAGGCAGAATGAGACTCTGGAGTTCATGTGATGCCTTCTGGACTACAGAGCTGTTAAGGGGTAGAGTCACAGGTTGAATTCCGAGCCCTTGCCCATCCTTTCATGCTTGTCTTCTAAGCCATCACTTTTTATTTTTCTTTCTATTTCACATGTAACCCAGGTTGGGCGTTCAATACATGCTTGTCAAATGAATAGTTGAACAGAATGATTCTACAAATTAAATCATGTTCCTAGCAACACAATAACTCACATGGCAAATGCTTCCTAAATTATAGTCAGGAAGATGTTGGTCTTTCTCACAAAAGTGTTAGTAAAGAATAGGAGATGGGGAAACATAGTAATTACAGTTCATTCACCCCTTCTAGTTTTATTTTCACAAGTATGAGAAAATAAGTGCAAAGAAATGAAACGGAAGATGATAAGGTGTCAAAACTCCAAATTGTCTGGTAATTACTACTTGGAAGAGATAAATAAACCAGATTATTCTACTGACTTGCTTGCCTTCCTTCCTTGTGTCTCTCATCTCCTAGGCTGGGACTTTTTAGCCCTATTTTTCCCTTCTAGGTCCTGTGCCTGGTTAGAGTAATAGAAAAGGTCCTACATCAGCAGCTCAGGGCCTCAGCTGAAGCCAGGCCATGTCTGACCCGGTCCTGCACCCCAGCTGTCCTGTGCAGATGCTCCTGGTTTAAGGCCTAATTATAGAAACTGGGGCCTTGTCTTCACTCATTCATTCATCACATGCTTCCAGTTATTAACAAATATATATTGAGCACTCACTCTTTGTTGGGTATTGTGATCAGTAGTGAGAAACCAATGGGAATGAAAAAGGCATTGTCTAGCTCTTTGGAAACTCATACTCTACAAGAAAGTGTAAGAAGTATACCTGTAAATGAATCGGCAGCTGCAAAATAAGGTGATTAGGCCTAGAAACAAAGCATGGGCAGAGTCTTCTATGAACAGGTGATAGGGAATAACTGAATCTGTTCAGAGCAATGGGGTGACTGGAGAAGGTTTTGCAAAAGATGTCAAACCACAAAGAAGTCATAGAAGGCACATTAGGGATGAAGTGAAGGAAAATTCCAGATACAAGGAAGAACAAGAGCAAAATAAAATATGCATAAAGGTCCATAGCACTCCTAAGCTTAGAAGTATCTCAACAGTGATAAATCTCAGTATAATAAACCCCACAGGTTGCTTAAGATGGCCTGGGCAACAAGTTAGATATTTCACTCACATCACCTTACTGCATATTCCTTCTAATTCTACAATTCACTTGTTCCCCAGATGAAAAAGTGTTTGCTGTTAAGAAGGTGGGTGACTTAAGATTGAGTCACTAATAAGATGAACCAGTCATAAGAACTGATCCTTGGTCCCTGCACTGTGCTGCTCCCTGTTTGCTGGGAGAAGGGAGCGGGTGCTAAGGAAATGAAGGTCTTTGCTCAGGATCATAGGGTTGTGACAAGCAGAATCTGAAACTAGATCCGAATTCATGTTATTTCTACTACTTCAGCTATCATCCTGTACAGGCATTCATTAAAGAGAGTTTAATACAGACAGGAATATTTTTCTCCCCACAGGTTAGCAACAGATACCTAGTTACTCAGCCCCCAGATTGAGTGCTATCATTATGATGAGAAAGAGATATATCAATACAAATTTCCCGTGAGCCCTTTGCATCATGAAAGGGAAAACTACCCAGCTAGAGGAGTTTCAGGGGGAAATGAAAGGGGAAGAAAAATAATGGGCCAATGGAGGAAGGATTTGTCTGTCCTTTGGGAAGAAATGGGAAAAATAAAGACAATGGATTTCAGGTTAAGGCAGTGGGAGCACTTGGGAATTGGGAGGGAAGTGTAGGCAGGAGCGAGAGATGTACAAGATGCAAGAAATAAAAAGGACGGCAAAGGCTGCTCTTGTATAGAGAAGCAAACGGAACACACATCAGTAAGGATGGCTTTGTCTGAATTCCACAGAGGAGAAATGGGGAGGGGTATTGTGAGAAATTAATGGAGGAAAAAGCAAAGAGTGGAGACTAAGAGTCCCACTGAGGACGGAGCACGTGTCCCAGTAGAAAGAGCAACGCATGGCTGAGAAAGTTACAGCCTGAGAAAAAGAGCAGTAACACAAAGAGGGAAATCTAAGAGGCTTAGAAAGGAAGTCTTGAAGGATGAAAAGAGAATAGCACAAATACAGAGGAATCACAGCCCAGAGCAGAAACATATAATACAAATGGGAAACAAAGCATGTGGGCTCTGAGTGAAGCATGGTGGAGATAGATGGAGCATAAGAAAGAAGGCAGTGTGGCTCGAGAACATAGAAATGATTCCTGAAAGGAGGCAGGGGTGTAACTCACAGGTATTGATCCTGTGCTGTGCCCGGGATTTTGCATGTCGTCTGTCATTTAACTCACCTAACAGCCCTATGTTGTCAGCAATTTTAGTCACGTATTCGGGTCTAGTAGAGATTGTGGATCTTGAATCAGGTTATACTTGTAATAGTGTGAGAGGTAGGATGAGGAATGGGGTATGCCTATGGCCAGAGACAACCTTCCCCCGATATTTCAACCTGCACCGCTGGATTGCTAGGCTAATCATTTCTCACGAGACAAGAACAGGTTAACTTGGAAATTCCGTTAATGTACCGTCTGAGGTGACAATGCCGTGGGGACTGCAAAACTGCATCAAGTGATTCGCACAGTCCCTGGAACACAGTGCTTACTCCACAAATTTTAGTGTCCACGATACCGAGTCAAAGGTCAGAGCTGGAAAATTGTTGTGATTTATACGTCACAAAGAATAGACATGTTATTATTTTTAATTGATTATTTTTTATCGAGCTAACCTTGGTTTCCAACACTGTATAGCATTTAGTGGTGTAGGTTCACACCTCTACAGATGTATGTTACCACACTACCCGTACCACCAAGGTACCCATATCATCCACCATAACCTACTGGGCCTCTTTCACACTTGGCTCCCCACCTCTTACCATCTCCTTATTATAGACTCAATTCTACATTCAGATTTCTAAGGATTTGTTTTAGTTTAGTTTTGTCTATACCTTTTTTGTTTCTAATTTTTCCACAAATGAGTGAGATTATCTGGTATTTGTCTTTCTCCTGATTTATTTTACCGACTTAACATAATCACCTTAAGTTCCATCCAGGTTGTCACAAATGGCAAAATTTCATCTTTGTTTTATAGCTGAGTATTATTCCATATTTTGTATGTACCACGGCTTCTTTATCTACTTACCTACTATTGCTGTTTCCATCACTTGACTATTATACATAATGCTGCAGTCACGATAGTGCAAATACCCTATCAAATTAGTGTTTTTGCTGGATCATGTGATAGGTCTATTTTTAATATCTTGAGAAACTTACATAGTATCATCCAGGTGTTATACAATAGTGTAAAAGGACTCCTTTTTAAAGTTAGAGAAAAAAATGCTACAGTTTCTATTCATTTGACTACTAAAATCTGATCATAAGATTCTTTTCCCAGTTCCACATTTAGTAGTATTGTATAGGTGTCTTGAAGTAAACTGTGGTGGAAATACTAACTTTCTACTCTCATCCCCCTACCCACAAAAACATACTTGCAGAGACAAGGTGATTCACTTCAAGTAGTGAAATGGATTTATTTGAAAGATTTTAACTGTCTTAAGGGAAAGCAAGGTGCTAGAAAGTGGCTAAGTCTCACCTCCATGTTTTAACTTGCAATTGGACAACTGATTTTTCAAACACATATGTTAACATTCTGAAGTGTAACTGTGATACAGTAGAGTAGTTTCTGGAATAAATGCTTAAGGATTGAAATTCTGGCTTTGGCACTTACTAACCTTGGGTTCTTAGACCAGTTAATTAATTTATCTGTTGCAATCACATCTGTAAAATAAGGATAATAACAGATCCTTGGAGGAAGACAACAGGACTCTGTGAAGCAGTGCAGGACAAGCAGTTCGCATAGTGCCTGATGCAACAATCAATCTCCAAGTCTCCAAGACTATGCTGAACTGGAAACTGGGCCTGGAAAATCAGCAGGGTATGTGTTTAGCAAGAATAGAGATGGTAGGAGTGAGAAGAAACAATGTACCTTTTGTGCTCATTCTAGAGTAACTGCTGAAATAAACCCTTCAAATGCAGCAGTATTTGACCCCACCATATAAGAGATGCTTAACTCCCTCTAGATCAAAGGAGGCTGAAATGCATTATGTAGTTCTTGGTTCCCCTTCTGTGGAATAGGTGGGTGGACTTACTTTATCTGCATTATTCAAATCTGTTTAAATCAGAATCACCCAGAGACCTTATCACCTCTAAACTTCAGGAGCCTGGAATCTGATGATTAAACCTTAGATAAACAAGGGAGAAGTGACGAACAGTCACTTACGGAAGCAAAGATACCAAATGAAAAAGGAGATACAATACACAATCGTATTCACAGGTCCACACACCAGTACTTACTACAACCTAAGCAGGCCTGAGCCTCTGTCCTCTGGCTGGAATATTCCGGAGTGAGTGCAGAGGATCTTCATCTGCTTGTAGAGAGTGAATGATCCTTTGGGAATTACAGATAATCCCACTTTCCTCTCTCCAACTTTCCAAGAGACTGAAGGCCTATTTTCTTTTTTCAGAAAGGCTTCTTTCCTTTCATAACCACTGGCCTAGGTTCTGTCTCTTTTCCCTCTTTCCCCGTTTGACTAAGGAGCTGAAATAAGATAAGTAGAGGCTTTGTTGAGGGATATGAACATAATAATAATAATAAAAAGCCACCAAAAAACAGCCATGTACATTAGTCATTTACATTCGGAAGGCCTTGCTGTCTCTTCCACTTGGGACCTTTGCTCAAATTAAATTACCTTCTGCCTGTTGTCGCCGTGGTTCTATGTATATCTAGCACTTGAGCTATTGAGATGAATGAGTGGGGCCCATGATGTTGGATCAGACCACAAAAGATGTCACTATGGCTCTGTATCCCAAAAAGATGAGATAGTGTTTCTGACCCTGAAGGGCACCCTTCATGCTTTATGGGATGGAACCAAAGGCACCCATGGTTTCTAGGTCTCCTAATCTTTTTGCTTCTCCTGTGTCAAGATCATTAACCTCTTGAACATTCATCAAGCAGTCGAGGTTACAGCCTTCATATTCCTCGGATGAGTCTTTTGTACTTTTTCCTTGCACCCAACCACCACACCATCCCCTGATGGACAGCTAAACTCGTTTCTGATCTTGTCCCTTCCTAGAATCAAGAGTTTCACATTTCCCAATAGCTTTAGAAATGTTTAGGGACTTCCAGGTATGGTTCCCTGAAGACTTTCAGCCTTTTCTCTTTATCTTACCCATACTTTTATTATTGAAAATAATCAGAACAGTAGGTCTTACTTAGAGAGGATTTAGTATGTGACTTCCTATTTATATGTAGGGTCACACAGCTTCTGCGTCGTAGATCTGGCATTAAGGCCTCTCTGTCACCAAACCCCACACTGTGCATCATGAAACTGAGCCACAATGCATGTCGCCCTACAGTGTAACCGCAACTTCACAAGTCTGCCTCCCTCTCAATTAAATCATCAACTTTAACAAATGAGTAGAGCTTTCTCCCATTGTTTTCATCCCTTCCAGGAACACAGGCATGGCAGGCAATCAGAAAATGTTTTCCAAATCTAGTATTTTCTGTCTCCTGGAGGGTACAGCTAGAGTCTACCCCCAGACTAGTTCAGATCACACTGTTGGCCTCTGGATTTGTAGTGATCGAGGGTCAAGATGTCAGCTACACTGTGCCTGAGCTCCCTGTTTGCGTAACGGGGCTTGAAGTGAGGAGCAATTGTGTCAGCCCACATTATGCACCTTGAAAAATTCTGGGCCCGGAAGAAGTTCTCCACAAAAGTAGCCTTGTCAGCTGGCTGCCTGATGACAAGCACTCTTTGGAGCGTTCCCATTACACTGCTCTGCACTGTCTGTTCTGCTAGACTGATCTTCCTGAGCACGGAGGTCATACTGGTTTGGGCTTCTGCCCCTCCCCTCTTCAGGCCTTGGAAGGGAGCATGAGCTCAGCCAACATTTTTCCATATACTGATGCAATATTCTAGAATTATGCCTGTTCTACCACAGTCTAGACTTTTGGGAATAAGAAGTCCACCAGTAGGGATTTTGAGTTTCCTCCTCCAGTTTCAAGTGTCTAAGACCTCTTGATGCCCCGTCCACATTTTCTCAACCACTGACCATATGCTGAAGCAGGCAGGGACCATCACCAGGCACTGAGAGTGTCGCACAAAACCTGCATCTCATTTCCTATAAACACATGTCACTTCAGTGCCACGGTGTCCTGTAGAGAAACTGGCCACCACACAGGTGAACTCACTGCATTCCTCCTGGAGGGAACCTCTGTGTGAATTCACTTAGCATTTCCTGCCTCCCAGAGTAATCAGTGCTTTGGCAAGGGTAGAATAGCCAAGCTTGAAAAAGAAAAGTTCTCTGCAGGAGGTTCTTCCCAGAACAGGACAACTTTCTGCTCCAGGCTGCCAGCATCCGCTGAGGAGCCAAAGACAAAGCCCAGCTCCACCTGCCCTGCTAGACAGTCTCACTGTCACATTCAAGTACCTGTAAAGCAATAGCTCTCAGAGCTTCTTCCATTGCACAGATGAAAGTGAGGGGTCAATTCGGAAGGCCAGGAAGCTGATGTGGGTTCAGCTGAGATATATTTGTATCTATATATCTGTCAGAGAACTGTCAAACAATGCATCAAGAAACTTTCAGGGAGTAAATCAACCCCGTCACTGGGGTTTGGAGCATAATCTACACAATCAGGTACAAGAGATATTTGAAGGCAGGATTTGGGGGCTCAACCTTTGGCAACTGGGGGAGGCTCTGGGGCATCCAGTCTGACATCTTACTAGCTGTAATTTGCCAGCTAAGTGACTTGGGAGAATCATTTCACCCTTCCTGAGTCTTGGACTCCTTCTTCTTCCAAACGGTGATGATGAGGACACATAAACTACAGGGCCTCTTGGGAGGTTAAATAGGAAGATAAGGCTAGCTCCAGGAAAAGGCCTGGTCCATGGCCACTGGTCAAAGACTGATTTGGTACACATGGAATTCATAAGATTTTTTTTCATTCATATGATCTGAATTCTTACTGTTTTATAGTAATAGAAGGAATTCCTACATTGGATAGAATGTTGAGCAAAAGTTTCTAAAATGACTGAAGGATAAAGAAGATCATACCAGCTGAATCCATAACACAAAGCCCCACACATAAAATGGATTCAAGAAGAGCTGCTCTAATTAACACCCCTTGCTTCTCCAACCTTTTTCCTCCACCTCTGCCCTTTCCTAGTAGTAGTAGTAACAGTAACAGTAGTAGTAGTAGTAGCGGTAGTAGTAGTAGTAGTATTCATACCTTATTCATACCATTTTGCTACTGCTATACCTCCAGGAATGTGGAGGTATGTCTCTTTCTTTTTGAATATTTGGTGCCAGAAGTCCTCCAGCTTTGCTCTTATTCAAGATTCTCATAGACTTTCTTGGTCTTTTGCATTCCCATCCAAGTTTTAGAGTGAACTTGTCTATTCACACAAACACACATTCTTGCTAGGATTTTAATCAAGATTGTGTCTAGCCTATAAATTGACTATAGATCATCTTTATAATACTTAGACTACCATGAACACATATATCCTTCCATTAATTAGCTACTTTTTTCCTGGCTTCATTTTATTGTTTTTTTCCCTACCACCATCCCTTGTGTTCCTTTATCCATTTCCCTATCCCTCCCTCTTAACCTCAGAACCCTCATGATGCTTATTAACACACACTAGTTTTTTAAAGTATCTTACATTATCAAATAATCTCCTGTGTAAATTTCCCATACTTGCGTGGTTTTTTTTTGTTGAAACTGTCTGCCTGTCATCCTTTGTTTTGGCAGTATGATATTCCATGGTGTGCATGCGCCGTGCCCAGGGGTGTTTCTTTTCTACAAAGTCATTGCTACGGAGACAGGTGTAATGAGTGTGAATCCAGACCATGCCCCTTCACTGTTGCAGTGACAGTGGAGAGAACTGGAGACCAGCTGGAAGAGAGAAAGATGAGGCCAGACTGAGTCTGGTTTACTAATGTGCCCTGTCATAAGAGTATTTGGGGGATATATTCTTTTCTGGTGTTTCACTTTCTGTCTCCATCTCCTTGAAAGCCGGGACAGTTCTCTCTTTTCTTTGTACATTTTCACCATCAGCATTCAGTGAATGCTTCCTGGTTTCTGGTTCTATAACTGCTAGTTTCTATGTGTGGGTTCTATTCAGCTAATGTGGCCACTCCAGGGAAGCAAAACTGCCATCTCATGAGCTGTTGACTCTTTGGCATAAAAATAGGGAAGAAGAAATTACATAATCATGTTATAAAACTAATACATTCCCTTTACAGTAGTGACTTTCTACTTTCCCTGATGTTGTAGCATTCCAGAATGTCCTCCTGTTTCTTGAAAGGGAGGTGAGGTCACCCCAATTCCTGGAAACTATTTAAAGCAAAACAATTAGCAAGTGTTCTTACCTCAAGTTTGAGTTATATTTTCCCCAGTGTCACACAGTAAGACTGTAGCCACAGCCTTGGAGGAAAATATAGGCCTCCTAAGTCCTATACTCCAATGGACTTAATGCTAAGAAATTACCTGCATTTTCTTTCCGATTATGGCCTCCCTATCTCTTAATATAAAGAAACCCTACAATATGCTAATATTTCTGAGTGATTGCTAAATACCTTATATTTGCTTGTATTAACTCATTTAATGAAAGGTTAGCAAACTGAGACACAGTCCTGATAACTGACTTTACCATGATCAACTGATACCAAATTAACAATTGGCAGCTACATAGTGAACTATCTCTACCCGATTGCCTCTTTCTACCACTCTGCTAATAGTCATGTTCTTTTACCTGCTCTTTGCCAGGCTTAATCCTTTACACTCAAACTATTCTTTTGCCTAAGAATTCCCCTTCTTTTTTTTTTTCAAAGATTTATTTATTTATGCATGCAAGAACTGAGGTACAGGCCAGAGATGCGGGGGTGGTGTGAGGATTCACCAGAGACAGAGAGGGGAGCAGAACAGGCAGATGGACTGAAACACACTGCTGAGGGAGCAGCGGGCGTGGCAGGAGAGGTCTGCTGTGCCATGTGGGTCACCTCCCCGGCTGGCAGCAGGGATCAAACTCCTGCTGCAGTGGTTGCGGTTTGCTACATAGTGCATTGCATAACCCACTGCGCCACCAGGGAGGCCCCAAGAATTCCCCTTCTTCATCCTCCACAACAGCCCAGTTGGAGAGCTAATTATTTTTTTAATTCTAGCTTAAATAGTACCTCTCTGTAAAGCCTTCCCGACTGGTTCTAGAAAAATTGTCCTGCATCCCATGTTAGTGCAAGTGTGCATGTTGGTGCAAGTGTGCATGTGTTATTTATTTATAGACCTCATGTGACATCCAATGTGCTAACAACAGATCATCCATCTTTAAATGGAAGGGTGAGCAAAATAAAGGAAACTTTGAAGAAGAAAAGGGAAAGAGGTAGCTATTAGTATCCTTATTTTACAACTGAAGCAAACAAGACAGATACTCTAAGACTTAACATCAGAAGGCAAATCTGTCTGATTTCCCCAACCATGTTCTTGCCAATACACGAGAAGGAGAAAAAGCATATTCTTTGGGGAATGCAATAGACAGCAACATGTGCAAAAGCAGTTAACAAGAGTTCACAGATTAGAAGGGAAGGAAAAGAGCAAAAGGAGGAACCATCAAAAAATAAAGCAGGTGGCGTTCAAGGCAGAAAGGGAGACACAACTTGCTAGGGAAGAACCAACTGAGTGTAAATCAGAAGATGCAAAGGAACACTGTGGGGTGTTCGTGCAGGTTAGAATGGCGCCAGAATTGAATCCCAGATAATTGGAAACATTTTCTTCAACTGCCTCTGGAGTCAGAAAAGAGCGAAGGGCAAAGACTGCCCGCCTGCAGCAAGCAAAGGGAAAAGAATGATTTAGAGGCAAATGTCACAGCTCCGGAAGGGAGTGACTTGACCTCACTGAATGAGAAGGAAGTGCCTGGGAGATCTGGCAGCCCAGCCCGGGAGTGCACCATTGGTGGCTGTTTGCTGTGGCATATGGATGAGGAATGGTAGCAGTCCCTCGTGATAGAAGGGATAATCGCTGATGGCGTTTGAAGAAAGAGAGCAAGAAAGAATGAGGAACCAGTGATCTCTGCTATTACCAATCACCAATTGTGAAATGTTCGCAGTGTTTACTGTCACTGACGAGAATTCACAGATGGTGAGAGGCACCAGAGGTCGGATGGTGCCTCCACAGCCTACTGTTTGGGAGCCTGTGAGATATCACTTTAAATGTCAAGTGCGGGAACGGGGGAGGATAATTACATGCCTTCTAGTGCAAGAAAGTACTTGGATTTAGACAAACTGTAGTTTTCTCCTTAAGATAATTCGTAGTAGCCAAGTACACACATTGCTGAAATGGAGAAAAATCTTATGAAAATGACATATCAGTTAATTTAAAGGCTTTTTTAAATGAGTAGGCAAGATGGGAGGCATTCTTGGGATTATACAGTGGGACAAAAGAGACACCCATCCCTCAAGGAGTTTTCAACTCGGTATGATACTGATGCTCCTATGTATATAGCATTTTCCTAAATTTTCTTTTTTATTTTCTGTGTTCGGGAGTATTATTGTTTCGTTGGAATAACATTTGTTTGTAACCTTAGATCAGTTTCAGTGTGCAGTCTTATAAATTAACATCTTGCTATGCTGTGTTCACCATCACACGTCTTGTTTTTATCCGTCACCACACAGTTGACCCCTCTTACCAGATGTCCCCATGCTCTTCCCCTTTCCTTCTGGAAGCCACTCTTTTGTTCTTAAGTCTGAACATTTGCTTCTGCTGTGTTCATTCATTAGTTTTGTTTCCTTATATTCTACATACGAGTGAATTCATGTATTGTTTGTATGACTTTCTCCATCTGACCGAGTTCAGTTACTGTAATACTCTGTCCTTCTAGATATATTGTTGTAAATGCCAAGATTTCATCTTTTTATTTACGTCTTAGCAGTATTCCCTAGTGTATATACACCCCACCTTCTTTATCCACTCGACCACTGATAAATACTTAGGCCATTTACAAGACTTGGTAAACTTTCTTGAGTATTCTGTTCCATTTGATCCATATAGCCATCACAGAAGGCATTCCTTCAACCATTTGTAGCATGGACAAAGAAACAGAGACAATGGAACAAAGGGGTAGAGGGATTGTTGTTGTAGATGGAGTGGTGAGGTCAACTCAGCATCTCCTGATTTTGTCTCCCACTTCCATAGTCTTTCACTTACCACTCAACTCAGTGGATACCTAAATCTTTTCCCAGAAACAAAAGAGAGTGGGAGAAATTATACATGCACAAATAAATCACTACCTAATTATTGAGTCTCCTATATTCATATAGGAATTTCAAAATGCTTAGAAGCACATGTTACAGACACTGGAATACCTGCACAATTTACGCCTCTATTCATAGACTAGAATTGCTGGAAAGAACATTGACTCTAAACCTGCATTTTATAGATAAGGAGACAGTCCTGGAGTGACACACATACTAGAATATCAGGGAACCAGCCTGACCCTCAGTGGCCATTTGGTCCTTTGCTTCCACTGGGAAATCTTTCTCATGGTGTTTTCAATTTCTTTCACATCTGTGTATCTCTTGCATTATTCATTTCTTTCTGTTTTTTTTTTCCCAAAAGTATACATTGTCAGCTTATGCATATACTTTAAAGGAGCATATTTCTTACTATTTACAAAGCATCAGTAAAATAAAATAACCATGAAAACACGTAATCCTACACTCTTCTGTTCACCACATAAAATAATGCCATGTACCTCAAACCACATTTTTAGAAAATGATAATCTAGCCCAAGTTTTACAGAAGAAAGACTGAGGCTAGAGACGAGCTCTGAACCATGCTCCCACCATCTCTGCTCACTTTCCTTACCTCAGTAGCTGGTATTCCAGTACCTGGAGACGTTTCCTACTCCATGCAACGCTCAGTCCTCAGCCCTAAACAAGACACTGAGACACAGTCAATCCAACCAAAGATGTGTCAAAAGACTCAGCAAGACCCAGCAGTGAGCTGTGCCATCCAAGCTATTAAAAAGTGCTCCTTGAAAAATGCTTCTTGCAAGTAGAAGTTTCTACCACTGGTATTTCCCCCTTGGGAGCAGTAGGTTCCTTCAGATGATTCAGGGTTTCAAGCTTGAAGGCCAAAGGTATTGAACATCAACTTTCCATGCTCCCTGTCCTCCCCTTTTTCCCTGCCAATATTTAAAAAGGGGTTCCTGGGGAGACTAACAATGGCTGTGCCAACCTTTGAACAGGAGATCCTGGTGTTTCCCCCTAAATGGCACTTTTGAAATCTTGATAGTCAGTGGCAAGCTGCATAGTCCATTTGCAAATGTGGCACTGACAGGTATTATTTTTGTTTATTTTGGAATAGAAAAACCCGAAAAATATTAATTGATAGCAGATGTCTTAGAAAGTTCAGGTCAGACTAAGACTTTTTTCTGGTATAAGTTTATGTTAGGTTTCAGCTATCCTAGAGATAAAGAAGAAGCACTGATCACACATTGTGAGAAGCTAGGAAAACTAAACTCTTGCTTTGGTCACAGCACCAAAGTGGATAGTCCCAGCTCAGAATAAAAGAGGTTGGCACTAGTATCCCAGTGAGGCTGTACTGATGGGATTGAGAGCCAAGAGAAAGAGGAAAGATCTGAGCAACAAGGGGTTTCTTTATGCAAAGATAACATTTACCATCCTGCTAACCTTGATGTGTTGTTATGATTTTTACAATAGCAATAAATCTCTTTAGCAATAAAGGACAAAAAGTAACCATATTAAGCATGAGGCGTAATCTTTCATCTTCTATAATCATGGCCATTCTGAGATCTGTCTGTGCATTAAAATCACTTAAAAAATTTAAGAAATATAGATTCTATATGCCCAATCTCTGATATTAAATCAGAATTATCAGCAATAAGGATCATAAACATACCTGGACGAATAGCTATAAATATATAACTAAAATCCACAAGGTTTGATAATCTTTATTGTCTTGCTGTAACATTTCCATTTTTAGTAGTTGTATGGAAACAACCTCAGTTGTAAACTATCTGAAATCCTTGATGAAACAGAGTGTAAATGAATAATAAGGAAAGAGGTAAGGAGAAGATGGGACAGATAAGAAACACAAGAAAACATGTTAGATTAAGTAGCTTCATGTAACTTCAGGATCTTGGAACAGAGAAGTCTTTTCTAAACTTAGAAGAGAGATTGTTGTTACCCATATAAGCAATGATGGCAGAGGCATCCTCCTCCAGCTGGAGATTTTGTGAGTTCAGAGTCTCTGAACTCCTTCCTTCCTTCCTTCCTTCCTTCCTTCCTTCCTTCCTTCCTTCCTTCCTTCCTTCCTTCCTTCCTTCCTTCCTTCCTTCCTTCCTTCCTTCCTT